>VXAZ01008350.1:0-158680 GCA_013399875.1 Gymnorhina tibicen | reverse complement strand
CACTGATGTGTTTTACTCTAGGGATCTAATTGAAGATTTTGTTGGCTGTACCCCAAAGTTATCTCCTGCCCAGAGATCTAAAATTGTGAGAAACAACTATCAGACACATTCAAACTTTTTATCCTTTGACTATTCCCTTTTTCCCCCCCTGTTTTGGGACAAGTAAAAATTCTAAGCCTGTAGAATTTAGGCAATAACTTAATAGGAAACTGTAGCAGATATTTTATTTATTTTGAGTTAATCAGATTTAACATTTCTCCCAGAAATGCAGAGCTTCATGTTCCTCCCTACAAAACAACACCACATTTGCCATGTGAAAAAGTTCTAAAGGAAGTCTTTGGCTTCCCACAGGTCTGGAAACGCACATTATTTCGTGCAAAAGCTTATTTTCTACATGAAGTAGCCACATCTTCTCGGTACCAAAATAATCCAAATGAAAAAAAGTTACAAAAATCCAGAGCAAGCAATGAGATTTGTTCATTTTTAGTTCCTCAAATTCATTCAGTAAGTCACTACTGGATAAAAGCCAAGACCACATGCACTGTAAGAGCTGGTCTGAGTTTCACTTTGAGTAGAAGTAATATGACAAAACTAAATTAAAAGCTACAGTAAGTGTCATCAAAAGTCATTATTCTGTTAGCACTGAAAATCTTGTATATATGAAATAACTAGAAAGAATAACTCTGTGGTAAAGGACTGGTAACAGGTGAAATGGAAAATAAGGTTACAGGTCAGCATCAAGTATTTGAAAAGTATTTGAGAAAAGGCTTATTTATGTACTTACTAGAATAAGCTGTGTTTAAATTTAATGTTGTGTCATTAGAGCAGGTTTTATTACCCATCCTCTTCCATTTTTCTTAGCTCTCTCATCCTATATGAGTGATTCATTTAGCCTATTCTTTATGTTAAGCACTGAATTCCAAAAATGATCTATTACACAGGATTAGACACAGTCAGAGTCAAAAAATTATCATCTTATAAACTTCATAAAGATGAAACCTTTGCCAATATATTTTTCTGTTACTCTCTGTCTCCAAGTACCAGTCAGTGTCAAGATTGCAGAGAAGACTGGTTCTGACTCTCTGCCCAAAAACGTGCTTTGTTATCATCTAACCTGCCAGGAACCAGCAGGTCAAATAATCAGCAGCGTTGTTATTTACACAATACTAAATTATAACCAAGTCTTGTTTTGATTCACATAGTTGGGCACAGACTATATTTGTAATATTTTCATCCTGTTACAATGCTTTTACTGAACTGCACGTTGACAAAACAACTCACTTGACCATAAAAAAAATTCACTTATGCCATGTGCAAAAGCTCGTAACTGTATTTCTGCCAATTGGATAAGCCTGACTAAACTCTTAAAACTATTCAGCTAGATCATTCAGGGCTGCCTGGGAATATGTATTACTAGACTAATTGGTACACTAATCCTATGCATCAGAACAAAACAGTAAAGAAATTAATTTTTAATGCTAAAAATTGATTATTAAACATCATATAGAAACAGCAAGAGATATATCTCAAAACACATTCTATGAACATATTACTTCGCTCAAAACTTAACTTTTAAGGTTTACAATTCACTATGATTTTTAATGCTTAAGAAAAATTGTAAATACATCTTTAAAGTATACTGCAGATGTTCTTGGGATTAAACTTCCCTAAGATAGCATGACATAAGGACAAACAGTAGTTCTAAGTGCTCAACGACAGCCAGGCACTGTAGTCAGAAGCAGCATTTGTTAACATACGTTAACAATGTAGAAGGTGACACTTATGTAGAAATCTCTTACCTGCCTTGGTTGAGTCTCTCCTGATAAGGTTTGTTCTGTGAAAGATGCAAGTCTTTATGTATAAATCAGAAGCAAAGGTGTGCTTGGCACATCCAGTTTTCAGCAAAGCTCAAGTGTGATATGTGTAAGTAATAAATTGGCTTCTCAAAGTAGCTCAGACCATATTAATTGGAAACAGAGTCACTGCTTGCAAGGTTGCTGATGCTGCTCCTTCTGCTTTGTGCCTTTGCAGAGAGCTAATGTATGAATAAGGCAGAGAACAAATCCCTTTCTCTCTCTTTCTCTCTTTACCTTTCCTTCTTTCTCTTAAATGGTGAGTTAGAGTTCAGTTTATTCTGCAGATGATGGCAGAGTACAGGCTGACAGTGTTGTTTCCTCCCCTGCTGAGACACACTGAATGTGTTGTGAATAAAGACAAAGCCCTCTACCAGTGCACCACATCACTCTGTAGGTAAGAGCTGCAAGGATGTGCTGTGCTGTTCCTCAGCAGGCAGACAAGCCTTAAACGCAGCTGGACAAACTCACCCTGCTTTCCTCACTGAAGACCTGCACCAATAACTTTAGGTGGGGACCACACCTCCTCTGCAAGGGGAACTCCAGCTCTGCAGCTGGCACAAGTTCTGATTTACCTCCTGGCAATGGCTATCTATGTGGGGTTTTTTTTCTACATCATAAAGGGCAATTTAGTTCCAGTTTCTCCTTATAGCTTAATGGGTAACTAACTGAATAAACTGCCAGTTTTTCTTATAGTCAGTTAACCCTGTAAAATCCCTACTAACACTTCAGGTTTAGGGCTTGTACTGAAATTAGGCCTAAAGCATACCTGCCAAATAGTTTTGCACACGAATAGCAGTGCTTTCCGCTCTACCCTCCCGCCCCACTTTTCTTTTCCACTCTAAGTAAAATATTTCTAGGTCAAATAGTTAACTAGTGGAAACTAGCAATGTTTCCATGGGAAAAATAGAGTGAAGATGACAGTAAACAGGAAGGAAAACTATCTAGTTCCCAAACAGTATGTAAACTGTCCAATTTCAAAAGCCCTACTGAATACATTGGGAATGTGTGCTGGTTTGAGTTCACAAACAATGGACTTGAAGCTATTTTAAGAAGATAATATTTACTTTCTATGTTCCTGTCTGTGAATACTGAATACAAGAAGGTGGGGAAGTCTTAAAGCAAAGTTTCTAAAAACAATTTGCAATTTTTAATATTGCATTTTTCAGCTATGCATATATATGGCTACATACAAACCTATGGTTTAGTGCCCAGTATGAAAACCTATCAGCCTCCTTCCTTGACGGCAAAGGCAGAAAAACAGAAAACAAACAAGAAACCAAACATAAAGCTTTTTCTTTAAATATGGTTACAGTAATAGTTATTGAAAAAAACCTTCCCCCTACCCACTTTCCTGAAAATGACAATAACTTCTTCATCAAATATTCCCCCATTAGTGGCTGTGAAATCTGGAAACCTCAAAGTCCTTTGAGCACTAAGGTGATTTGACTATGGAGAGAAAGGGTACCTTAGGGAAGAGAAGACATGATAAGCACTTCCTGACAGCATCTCTACTGCCCTGCAGAAGCTGTGTTCGGCGGTGGACAGTTATGGAGCCACAAAACATCATGTGGAAACCTTGAAACTGAACAAAACACTTGACTTTGCAGCAAAATTACTCTGGGGTGTCAGATTTTTGTAGCAGCAATGGCTGAGGAATGAAGCCACTCCTCTCATGTCCGCACAATAACCTCCACGGTCTTGTCATAGAGCAATAATGACCATCTATCATGTTGAATAACGACCTCTTTGCTGCAGCATGCCCTGTGCACTTTTCATTGCTAATGAAAGTGAATCCATTTCTCATCAGTTCCATTCCTGGTCACTTTGAGATCTAGGTTTGACTAACAGGGAAATTATTGTGACATTTCAGCACTCTTGTCAAATTTTGTATTGTTTGAAAACATAACTAGCAGAAACATGATAGCAAGTGCTATACACTGAAAAATGCAATTTGTCCCAGCCTGACATTCACACTGAATGTGATCCAGCTGTTGATCACATTGCCACTGTTTTAGGTGAACTTTAGTAACAAGGAAACAAAAATAGCACGTGGCAGCCTGTGCCAGTCTTGTGTTCGTGTCTAGAACAAAAAATATCAGGGACAAGGAAGTTCTTACAATAGTTATCTACTCATTTTCCCAAGGATGCTGTTAGCATGTTTGTTGCATATGCTAATGGGAAACCTGATTTTATAAGGAAATTGCTATTCCTATGGGAAATATTAAGCACTTGGCACTCCGCTGTATGTTTAAGACGTTAAATTGTTTGAGGGGGCTTGAGAATTAGCACTTATACTGAAGCCTTTTCGCTTCCTCCTTCCTATGACCAAAATATCCTGAAGCCTGGATCAGTGATCTTTTGCTTTTCTACTGCTGTGTAGCACAGAGGTGTTATGGTGTAACATGATAATAAATTTCTCTGGGAAGAGAAGATGCACATAAAAAAGATAAAGTTCCTTCTAACGCCTCATTTCCAGGAGGAAGAGGAAGCTCTCAGTTCCCACTGGCTTTCACAGAAGTGTAGTACTTGGCACCTTAGAGCAACTGCAGAATCCCAGCCAGAGCAGAAACAGACTTAAGTCATAAAACACCATTAATCCTGTATTTACATAGTCAATATCCCAAGGGTTGCAGATAAAACTGCAGGAAAAATAAACAAGAGATTATTAAAACCACTACTTTATAATTTAGTCTATGCCTTCATTATTTTATATAAATGTTTCCTGCTTTTTATTTTCATACTAATATCTGAGTTTAAAAATAAAATACATCAAATCCAGTGTCACAGAACAACAGAAAAAATTCAAATTCCTCCTGGAATTTCTTTTATTCTGTATGACAAGCTAAAAGGAATAAATCCATTATCTACTACAGAGCAAAGTATCCAGTCCTGAGCAGCATAAATACCCTATTTGTGAATAGTCAGAGCCATAAAATTATCCGCACAGAAATTTTCAGGAAAAGAAGCCATCACTAATACTAGAAGCATTTCACAATAAAAATATTTTTGGCAGCTGCTGGAAGAAGCTCTTCTAATCATACATCTACTAATTCTTTGCAAAATAACTAATGACCAATTACTAAACAAAGAGAGGCTTCCTTTCAAGAGACCTAGAGAAGGAACGGAAAAAATTCTATGCTAGGTCAGTTGCTAAAGAGCAAACAACACTCATAAACTACTACACTAAAAAACCCCTAAAAACCAAAAAACTAAAGATTGCTCATATTATTTCCATATTAAGGTTACTCATGTCATAAATTCTGTCATTGTGGGAGCACCAGTGTTTTCTCCTGTGAAAATTCCGGTAGTTTTGACAAAATATTGTGCAGGGCTGTCTGATCTGCCAAACCGCTTCCTGTGGTTGGGACTCGTATATCTCAAGCTTTTAGCAAAAGAGCCATGAGATACAGCTTCTTCCATTTGCAAGGCACTGTTTCAATCTGAAATAGTGCTTGTAGAATTCAAATCACTATGAAGTTATTGTAGAATGAGCAAAAGATGATCTCAAGATATTCCTTGATGACCTACACTGCAAAGGAGATACTGAAGTTAGCAGCTGTGGGGAACTAGTGAACAAAAATGACTGTAAATTAAACTTTTGGGGTTAATTTGTTTTAAATGGTAACCAAGAAGGCGGGGTTTGTTGGTTTGGGTTTTTTTTGTTTTTGATTTAGTTCTAACAGAGTGGGCCATGTCACCTTAAAATTCAACTGTATTCTGCTGATGGTGAGGATGTGAGGTCAGAGGTAATTGAGACAAGGTATCTTAAACCTGCTAACACAGTAACCTTAATAAATAAGCGGTGCTAAAATATCACCTCTGTCACTGACCTATTTTTTCATATCACAAACACAATCATACCTTTTACCTATCACCTCTGTCACTGACCTATTTTTTCATATCACAAACACAATCATACCTTTTACCTTTTGAAGTTTGCCCGCGATCAGCAGCAGTTTGACAATAAACAGGACTGCTTCCAAATCCCCATGCTGGATAAATCATTTCTTTCTAATCAGATGCTCTCACATGAAAGAATGATGCTGCATATATTAATTGCATATTCCATTAGATCTTCACCTTCATTTACTGCAGCACTATGGCCCCTACCAGTTTTTTAGTATTCCTGCATTTATAAATGTAAAATGTTTCTTTACAGTTATTCTTTGACTTGTACATCACCATCATATAGAAGGACAATGAAGAGAGAGTGTGTAAGAGCACAGTAGACGGCAAGGAATAGAGTCCTATTTATTGCTAGTTAAGGTACCCCCAGCTGTTTTGCTAGACTCTGATCTGCACTGCCTCCACATCAGCTCAGGAGCTAATTAAATGACTCCATGTGATTTCTGACAGGTATGTGTAGTTTAGTGATTCGTGTCTTGAGGAAAAAAAGGCCTGACAGTACTCTAAACTTTCAGAGCTGAAGAGTTACTAAAACTGAAATCAAACTCAGAGCAGGCAGATAGGAGGTTCCCTTTCTTCTTTTCAGCTTATTTACTGTGAGTACTGCCCCAGAAAACGTCTCTGCATTATCTCATGCAGGCCAGCAATCTTGCCATCACAGCTCCAGAATGGCAAATATTACTGAAGACTCGCAGTTCCTGAGTAATCAAACCAGTTACCTGGAAATGCTTGCAGATTTAAGGACCAGATTAAGCCATATCCATTGTTTCCCAGAGATGGTTAGTGCTGGAGATGCTCTCATTGAGGACTTGTGGCGCTCTACACCAGTCAGAGCTATTGCTACATTTAGTCAGTGTCTGAATCAAACTAGAAAACCCTCAGGAGCAGCTTTAATTTCCTCTTTCCACAATCCCTTTTTGCCCTGTTCATTCATAGATATTTTAGTTCTTTTCATAAGCATAGAGGTCATTCTTCAACAAAATAGAAAACACAACCAGTGCACAATCTTTTGTCAGATTTTATGTTTGTTAGATTTGTAAGGGATATATGATACATAGTTGGATGGCAGAGTCTTAAATTATTAGTTTAGGAATGATTTCTTATCTACAGAGAGAGAGAGGGTTCTGGCCAAACCCTGCATACTTTTTGTACATGAAATATTCTGTGGCTTAAAAGGGTATTTGGATGGATGAAGAACCAAGAATAAGTCCTTTCTTTTGTACATTTAGCGATCCATACAACCTATTGTATCTGGCCTTTCATGTTTTCTCTACAACTAAATATTTTTCACTTATAGCACAGAAAGTTTTTATATAAGCCAAGGGGTATTAAACAACCAACCTCATGTATTTTCAATAGTCAAAAGCATAACAACTGTCTAAATTATTCTTGGTATACTTCAAATATTAAAGTACCCAATTTGAATGATAGCTTGAAAATTAGTAAGGATGGAAAAATCTGAAGTTTAGTATACAGAAAATTGACAACAATTCTCCCTATACAGGATACTAGTTTTTCAGCAGAAAGGAAGGCAAATACATTAGGTATAATAAAATGTTTCTTAATGAAAAAAGACAGAAACTTGTCATTTTCTTTTGTGATGTTCCCTTTTAATAATGAACAATGCATTTGACAGAAAAAAAGAGAATGTGTCAGGGGAGAAACACCATGCAAGTAAATTTTACAATTACGTAGGTCGGCAGATAACATTGTAATAGCTTGGTTATTCCTAGAGTGTAAAAGAAGAAAATCAAGATCAATTCTGCCTTTGAGCTACTGGGATCCTTCACATGCATGAAATGGTAAATGCACTCATTATACATCATTATTTCATTACTATCTAAATCATCTGTGTATTAGCTCAGATAACTGTGCACCCAAGGGAGTGCTGTAGCTTTTGGGGACTTCTGACATTTCGTACTGCAAATAAAAAAGTGAAGAATAGCAACACACTTGTACTCACATATCTGCAAAGAGAACAAGAAAACAGTGTATGCAAAAGTGTTGCCTTTAGTCTGAAAATGCAAATAAACCAATTCCCTTTGTTTGTAAAGCAAGATGGAGATGAAGATTAATTTGCAGCTGCAGACTCCAGGTGACTTTGGCATATCTAAAACTAGTGATGATTCAGAATCAAAAGCCTGTACAATCAAATAGGAATAAAATTAGCCACAAATCCCAACTATTGGAAGAGTGTGTGTGAAAACCTACAGCAAAGGAAAACAAAGGCACAATATTCATGAAACTAGATATTCTGTTGAGGAAGCTTGTGTAATTCAAAAGAAAAATAAACACTTTAAAAAAATTATGTGCAACCTTATCCAAGGCAATTTAACACACCTCCTTTACAGCACTTGGAAAGTGAAATTCAAAGGTGCCCGGACATAATCTCAGAAGAGAATAAGTCTGAAAGGCATCCTTCCTGTGGAATCCTGCAGTGGCCCAAGAAAGCTTAGAGAAGTTTAATTTAAACCTCTGTGCATCAGCATTAGTTAATCTGGCCATTAAACTTTAGAGTTATCCACTTCTGAGTAGCTCTGCTCTTTCGGTGATGTAATAAATCAAACCATGCCACACTAATGGAAAGCTAATGATAGCACATTAACCCGTTTTTTCCACCTGGATTTCCCTGCTGCTTGTGTCCAATCAGGCTGTCAGCTCTACCATTACCCAGGAGATCAATCCAGTCATTTGGACGGTCCATCCTTGCTCTCAGCCTTTCATCAGTTTTCAGTACCTTCTACAGAGCTTCCCAGTTTTATCACCAGCAGAATATACTGAAATCCATCCCTCAGTTTAGCAAGGGGTAGTATCAAAGCAACTAACCTTGGGTGTCAGACAAACAATTTGTAATGTTCAGGCCAGCTGATAAACAATTTCTCAAAATTCCTCCAGTGTCTTAGGTTAAATTTAAGCTTTTGAAACAGAAACAGTCAACTGTTTCTATGCACAGGGTAGTAGTGTAGGCAGAGAAAAATTTTAACATATGTGTTTGCCTTACTCTCTTACTGTTTTGTTTCCCTGGGAAGAACTTTGGCTCAAAGTTGCTGAGCAGCAAGTTTAGTGAGCAAGACATTGGGTGGATGTTTCATTGCTATCCAGGGCCAACCCACCACAAGATTACAAAAAACTGTGTCCTCACCTTTCTCACCAGCTTTTTCTCTTATCCAATAGTCACTATTGTCTGACACCTTTGTGCTTAATTTTGAACAGAACCAACAAGCATGATAAGAAAATGAATTTTCTAAATAGCGTTTTAGACAGTCACCTTTATTCCACCCAGAAACATCCAAATAACAAGAATTGATGAGTTAACCAATCATTGCTTAAGAAACCATTGACATGGGTTATCCAGTCACAAATTTTCCTCCTGATTAGAGTGGGAACTTCAAACATTTTGAGTCTTTGACTGTCAGATTCCAAACTGATATCCTCCTGGAAGTGACAGGAACACTTCAAATCCTTTTCTTTCTCATTCCTTGATATTCTCAGCTGATAGGATTCATCTTAATTTCATCTCCTAACTGATGAGGTTCAACAGTAGGGTATACGTCTGGGTAGATCACAGGTGGGTCCTGATTGCTCTGCATCACATACATTTGCCTATTCAATGACATAGGTTCAAGAAAACCACGACAATCTTAACCAGAAGCCTTCTAAAAAGAGAAGAATGCTATTAATTTCTTTTTGCTCCCACACCCACCTGCCCCCCTCCCCCCTCTCCAAAAAAAAGGTTTGGATTCACTTTTCCTGGCTATAGGTGATTTCATAAATTTATTTAATTTGCATAAATATGTGCCCAAAAATGTATATGAAGAAAAAAGGAACACTCTTTTTTTCACCCTGTATAGCCACCACTTCCCAGTGTAGAGGCCACTAGAATCCAGGGAACACGTCTGACTGAAGGAGCACTACAATTTGAGAGTGCTTTGCCTCTTCCCTCACTGAGGAGAGGCAGCAATAACTAAAGTACATTCAGTCTAAGACTGAAAAACAACTTGACTCCAGACAGCAATAACAGTATGAAAATGTGGTTTGGTTTTTTTTTCCTTTCATTGGCAAATGAAATGTTTTGGAGCAGATTATGGTGGGTGTATGGTAATACATTCATCTACTGCAAGAACACAGCAGCAGGAGAGCTAAATGTCTTTACTCCTGTCAGCTTTCCTGAAATGCACTGTGCACAGCAAAAACCAATTCCATATTGGATGATGGAAGAGGGAGCCCCCTGAGAGCTTGGGGTGTCACACAGCCAATAACTGTACAGGCCTAAGGTGCACAAAGAATAGTGTGGGTGGGGAAAAACCTGACAACACTTCCCTGTACAGACGGCTCTGAAAAACACTCATATGGATTGAAAAAGCTCAGCCAACACAGCATGGGCAGCATGACATCTCTGTGGATGGTGTTTAATCTTTCTTTGTTTCCTTGGTTTTCTTTGATATGAGATGGTCTGATGGCATCAGAGCAGTCCTTACCACTCTCCCTGGTTTTAGCTCTGGATAGCAGGGGGGACATGATGCAGAGAAGAAAACTGAAGAGTCTATTGCCTTGCTCTTTTTTTAGTTCTTTAGATCTCTTTGAGCCACTATCATAAAAAATGTAGCTCTAGCCTTTATTTGGAGAAGGCAGAATCACAGTCAGAGAAAAAGATGGCTCCTGAATATTTCCTCTCCAGGTAAGAGCAAGTGTCAAGAGGTAAGGCTGACTCAACCTCCCACACAGCTGTAACAAACACACCAGAAATAATTCTAGTCTTTTGCATGCTCCAGGAGCTGGGGAACAGCTGTATGTTACCAGCGTTCTGGCCACCACATCTGCCACACATAAATACATTACAGCACCTATATTCATAATCATAAAAGTAAAAACTGACATGCTTTTAATTGCCTTGTGTTCAGTTGTTTATATTCCCTAACTTGCGCTGTTTGCAATAACATTTACAGGAGTCTGCCCCTCAGGGAATTTATCAGAAAAACTACCTCTCTTAGTAGGTTTTTCAGACACTCACACTGGAATCTGTAAAAATAAAGGACTTTAGGGAATAAATATAAGTCAAATGTGGACCTCTAATGGTTGGCTTTGGAAAGTGGGAAGAACAAGGATACAGAGAGTAGTGGAGAGCTGTTAGGATGAGATGTGAAACAGAACAAAAACTGAAGGTTTTAACTTAAATGTCAGAATCAAGAAAAAGATGTGTAAGGGAATAAAATTGAGGAGATATAAACTGGTAGATGAAATCAGCTTTGGTAAAAGGAGATAGAAGATGGATATCAGAGACACTTTGAGGACCAGAGTAGAAAGCAAAAGTCCCTGCAAAAGATCTGTCCCTCACTGTTAGAAACTGCCTGTGAAACCCACTGCTGTAATTTCTCAGTATTTTCTTGAAAGGATGACAAAATCTGGCTTGTTGTGCAAATGCATAACTACACACTATAGTCTTCAAATTTTTCTTGCCTTATTGAATGCACAGGACAAACCTGCTTTGGGTTTCTGTCAGGAGGTTGTTAGAAAATAAGAACAGATTTATTAGGTCAGATGAGAAGTGTAATCTGTTACCCTGTCTCAGCATGGAAAACCTTTTATAAGTGTGGGAAAAGCAAAGTGTGGGAAAATAAAACAAGCAAATATAGATAATACTTCTGCAAGTATAATGTCCCAACCCCCTGAGACAGCGTTTGCATCTGCATCATGGTGTTTAATAGCCCTTGATGAGTCCATGATTTTCTCTAATTGCTAAATGCTCTTTTCATACTTTTGATATATATAAAATCCCGAGTTACACACTTGAATTATGCATGGCATGTAAAACACAGCAGTTTGGTTCAAATTTGCTTTATAAGAGTTTCAGTGGTTGCCCATTGGCTCTTCTGTTACAAGAGGTGATGAATAATCAGTCCTTATTTGCATTCATTTGGAGACCTTTATTGTGTGCTTGGTTCAGTTGTTTCTTTTCCAAGTTCTAGTCCATTTAACTTTTCCACACAGGGAATTCATTCCAATCTTCTTGTCATTTCATTATTCTTCTCCATCTCTTTTCCAGGTCTGAAATATCCTTGCCAAATTAAAGACGGAGACCACCCTCTAAAAATGTGTCTTTTCTGTCATTTTTTAATTAGGTGGGCACTTCTGCAGAATAATCCATAATTGCCCAAGATCTCTGAATAATGTAGTGAAAATGACAGCATTTCTGAAGTTACATACAGGTATCATTTCAGAATGAGCAACACTGAAATTTATCTGCCATTTTTTGCATAGTGACTCATAGCAGCAAGGTCTAGTTTCACTCTTACTGAGTGTTATTTTATATTTTTGAACTTTACCACCTTGCTATTTGTTCCCTGAAAACATAGAATAAAGATGCCTTTAATGATTATTACAGGACTCCACCTGAAATATTCCTCAAATGTCCATAGCTTTTCCTTTGGTTTTGATCAGACATTACTCTATAGGAGCAATGATTCTTTTGACATTACAGCTTGATTTAAAGCACATAGCAAAAATATTTATCATAAGCTTTGGAAAAATCTGCATATGGTGCACCAGCCAAGTCATTCTTACCCACGTCTTTTGGCTGCTCTGAAAATTACTAATGTGTTTATAATCAGGTATTTATATGATTTCCTTCTACAAACCCACGTGAACTCCTTTCCATTACTACTATATTTTCCCTTATTACAGACTTTTTAGTACATAAGACATGCTCAGTGATTACATACATCGTCCTTTTTAAATTCTATTTGTAGAAACTGTAGAGTGTAGAATAAAAAAGATGGAGATTTCAGGGAAGAGATAAGTACTACCCTGAGGAACTGAGATATTTTACCTTTTCTGACAGTTTGCCCACAACCTTGGTGGGAGTGATTAGTTCCATTTGTTCAAACTGTTCAGAAACTGCACAGCTCATCTGAAATCTTTCTACCCTCACACAAATAGTTCAATACTCAAATTCTGTGCACATTTTCTGGTAGTCACAGGCACATCAAAGATGACGGGAGATGAGTTCTAAGTGTACAAATTGCTAAGTAATGCTAAATATTTGGGGCAGACAGAAGAAAGGTGATAAATGTCTGAAACAGAACACACGTAGTGAGTTCTGGTATTAATGTCTCTGTACTTTTATTCCCAACTCAAAAGATAGATAATGCTAATACCATTCATCTCAAAGCTGTTTTATAAAAGTTCATTAATGTTTTTATCATTACATACCGTAGTGATAAATATGATAAACACCATTTAAAAACCCATGAGAAAATTAGAAATTCTGACTTGGGAGCTATGTTTGAACAGTGGGCAATAAATATAACATGAGACAGAAAGCGAACTTCAAGGGCAAAAAGATATAGAGCAAAAACTTCCTCTTCTGCTTCACTAAATGAAACAGGTCTAAAAAAGAAGTAACAGAATACTATAGGATTTAGAAGTTCCAAAGAAAAGATGTACAACTCTAGTTCAGATACTCAGGAATTTTTGAAGGCTGGACTAAAAGACAGCAGTGATGTCCCCAGAACATAATTTTGTATAAACATAATGCACAAAGTGCACACTCCTCCTTCTAATTGCAATGTTCAGTTTACAAGTGAAGATAGATGAATGTAGTCTCATACTAATTATTTCAGGACAAATACTGGAGTCTGACTCATTAATCAGATAAAATTTTCACTGGTTCTAGGTTGGCTCTTTGCTTCTACAGCCTGCAGTATGCAGCCTATACCATGTTAGTTTTCTTTTGTCTCAGACTTCCCAAGGACATGGAGATATGGTTTATACAGTAGAGAATTGGACATAATTTCTATCAATTCAAGCATTTTGAATAGATAATTCTTTGCTCTGCTCCCTAGGCATTATTCAACTTTTAATTGGTACATTTGCAACTCTTTCAGCTGAACACATTCACCTTTGGTTTGACTGCTACATAACAAATAAGGCAGACTGAGTGCCCACCTGATTTTTGCCTACTCTGCTAAATCAAGGGCTGCTTTGTGCATTTTAGGAAGATTTCACAGAAGGCAGGAAGCATTGCACACAGCTGCCCATGCACAATGCCTCTGCTCCTGTTGTCTTTCAGCAGGTGCTTCAAATATTTCCTTTCATACCTGACTAGATTTGCTGGCTGTGAGCACTTAGAATCAGGACTATGTCTTTAACCTATCATTTTTGTGAAGCCCTGTAGCTGTTGTAATAAAAGGAAAAATATGTGTTGAACAGAAGTATCTAGCCAAGCAGAAGAAAACAGGTGGTTTCAAGCACTTGCAAGAAAAACAGGGAGGAAAAAATTTCTTTAAAAATACCCCAAAACCTTAAAAAGACATGACACAATCATCTCCCTGTCATTCCACAGCTCAGTGGAGACCTGTATTTTCTTTTTCGTTCTACAAGAGCAGTTTGAACCTGTATGCAAGACAGGATCAGCTCAGCATTTTCAAACTTGCCTATTAAGAGAGTTTCACTTTGCCATGCCTTGACGTAATATGCAAGAATGTAAATGAAGCTTCCCTCTTCTGACTGTAGAACTCCACCTACGTGGGCAGATATCCAGCAAGAAAAATAACAATAATAACTACTTAGTTGCTACAAAAAGGCAGCACCTCCAACATGTGGAACTGAGAAGACTTTCAGACCAGTGCCAAGAGCCCCTCTGCAAACCGGAGCTGAACACAACACAGTGTGAACATTATCAGGTTCCCAAAAATGTCATCAGTCATCCAACAATGAACTCTTCAATGAACTCCAGCTCTCACCTCAACATGATACAGAATAATTGAATAAACTCCTTCTAAATTAAAGCTGAGCATTGCATCACCCAACTAATAACTTAGAGAGAAATTCAAAATCTGACAGAAAAATTTCCAGATGAAGTACTGATCCCACAGGTAACTTACAAACCACTCTGAAATGCTCTTTTGGAATATCAAAGAGACAAATTTCAGGGTCTTTGCTCACCACCAGTGGCGTCCTGTGGCCTCAAAAATTTCCTCTGGTGCGTTTAGTAAGGTAATACATCAAGTGCAATACAGATATTGAACACTGGAGTCCCAGTGGAAGACTGATCTCTATTTTCTGACCCACCAAAAGGACAGAGATGAGATGTACTAGTATTATTTCATAGCTGTGGACAGCACCCCTGACTGCAAATATTGCTACGTATTTCATCCACACACCAAATTTTAATTTCTTTTTTAAAAAGAGAAAGAAATAAATTTTCTTTTATGCAGTCACCTAAATTTAAGACACAGAGATAGATGCCTAAAACAGAAATAAGCAGACACCGTCTGTAGTTTAAATTGTCTCCTGACTACTTTGTGGAGGTCAAATAAATCCTTATTGCCAACTGTCACCCCAACACACTCACTGTTATTCAACCTGATCATGACTGCAGGTAAGTGCTATCAGCACGGGTATAATCAGAGGATCTTAAGAGTGAAGCATCTGTTCATAAAGGCTCCACAAAGAAGCTTTTCCTAAAATTTTCTTTAAAGCAGTCCTGCCCTCCTTACTCAAGCACAGCATTGCCAGTCAACTGCACCAAATGGAAACAGGGACAAATGGAACGTGATCCCTACCACCACACGAATATAACAGAGAGGGCAAAAAGCACAACACAAATATTTCACTGCTATGTTTCACTTGCAACCATTTCATTCAACTCACCAGGAGAGATTATACACACACATGCAAGAAAAGAGGGAACAAATTTTTTCATTTAGCAGATTCTGTTCACATTCTCAGCTTACAACATATTATTTCATCTAAGGCTTTTTCAAAAAAAAATCCTTCAGCTGGTCAATCAAGAACTCTTTCCATTCTGCTCACTGTCATTGTTTTCAGCTGTTTAAAGGGAAAAGAAAATATCCAATGCCATTCAATCTAATTTTCTGTTCAAACTGAACTGTAGTATGGAGCAGCACTGCTATTCCTGTCAATCACCTTTTCTAACCTGAAGAAAAGCAAAAGTTACTGACTGACACCAAAGAAAATGTCTTACATTCTATCCTCACAATCCAAAGGGTTTTGAGAGTTTAAAGTATCAAATTAGGTTCAATTTAGGGTATTTCTAAGAAGTAGGCAAAGGGAAAAAAAGCAACCAACGCAAACACTCAAGATTAACTGCCTTCATTTTAGATGTGGCCCACAGCAAATTTCTAATCATAGGCACTGCCTGCCAGCTCCAGGCAGTCCAAGCCCATATTCTTTTTTAATTATATGAGTGAATAATCTTGCCTCACTTAAACTTGAAAAGATAGTGATTTAAATATCACACAAAAAAATACAGTTTTATCTTCATATTTTCTGAAACAAATATTTCTTTCCTGACAACAGAAGATGAGTTGAGAGTTCCTGAACCGTTTTGTCTTTCCTCCATGGGCACCTACCAACCTATCATTCATCTTTTCAGTAATTCAGGTTGTGAATCTCCAGGGAAAGCGATAAACCGATTCTTCTAAGTTTAACAAAATAAATCTAGTCAATAAAGGACAAATATGATATTTGTTATTTTATACATAAATGTGTTATATATAAAGCCATAAATTCTAAAACTGAGAAAACAGTTTAATCCAGCCACCCTGAAATAACATTTGGGCCACATATATTCTGCCCATGTTTGCAAGTTTACTATTTATTATTTTAAAATGTCAGCTTGTCTTGTCAATGCTGATTGTCGGAATCAACTCTGAAATTCTTGCAGCATCTTCTCACTCATTGCTTAGGCCCATTTTGCAAAGTTTAAGCTCCTAAAACTATTTGTGGTGCAGACACTGCAGTCATTATTCAGCTGATTCTGCACAGCGGATAAAAGGCCTGGCTGCAGTGAGAGCTCTGACTCAGTCCCCTGAACAAGCAGGCTCAGCTGCAGAGCTGATGTGAGCTCTGGTCCCTTAGCATGGGATTGCATTGCCTTCTGCAGAAGTTTTCCAGCATCTCCTGAGGGTCCTCTGGTACACAAGATTTCTCTAAAAAGGAATGTTTTTCATTCTGTCAAAAGAGGCAAAAATGTGCATCACAGATACTCCATTAACAGTTATTCAAATAACTTGGCTCCATATTTCATGCCTTTCACCTGACCTTGGCCCTCTGAGGCCTGCAGTATGCAAGGGCATTGGATGTCTTTAGTCCACAACTGTCCCCACAATATCTACTCAGTTCAGCCATGGGACTGAAAATTCACATTTGTTCCTCTAGATGAAATATATCCCAAGTGGAGAATGAAGTTAGTGGTATTATCTGGTTTTTATTGCCTCATATGCTTTATGCTTAACATTATTTCTTGGTGCCCATTTCAGTGATTGATTCAATTAGGACTGTGTGCTGTGGAGCACTATTTCTGATGAGCACGTTCCTGTATAAGCTGAGGAACATCTACCAAAAAATTGCCTCTGTGAGAAGAAACAGAAAGCTAAATGAACACACATACAAAGCCAGGAATTTTAAAGGTTATTGAATCAGTTATGCTACCTTTAAATACATATTCATGAAAACATCTGCAGGTACTGTCAAAGTCTCATGGAAAGTTTGAATGTATTTTTGACTGATTATAAGGCATACAGGTTTGAAAATGTTGAGAAATGTAAGAAGATTATAAATACAGTGAAGTGAAAAGAAAATGGCAAATCTCCTTCTGGGTCAGAGTGAGTGAGGCTGCTGAATTCTACTGCATCTTTCACAACCTTTTCCTGACCCTTACACAAAAGCCGCACCTTTGGAATAGCAACCAAATTGTCTACCTAGACACACTGGGCTTTTTATTAAATGGCTGTGTGTACAGGCAATACACCAGCCCTGCATTACCTGCTCTAACTCGTCTAAAACAATTTAAATGAAGCATTTCTTTTAGAAAGAGCAACTAAATATACTTCTTCTATGCTCTTAAAAGTATGGAAAATTCCCTAAAGTAAAGGCTAAAGCAAAGGTGTCCACTCCCCCCTCCCCTTAGAAATCTGTCAGACAGCATAATATTCCCTTCTGCAGCCTGAGTTTCCACCTATAGGGGAATTTCTTCACAGCATCATAAATTACATTTATCAGTGTGATTCCTGAACTGCAAGGCAGATCAAAATTAAATGCTTCCAGAGCTCACATTAATTAGGCCTGGAGATGCCTCCATAGGCTATGATTTAGCAAATATTCTGCACCTGCAAATAAGGTATGTGTGTCGGGAATATTATGTTTAGGCAAGATATTTTAGCTCTTTGACAATACAGGTTGATCTGTATTAACTGCTCTCTTCTCAGAAACTGGGTGCAAGTCACGTCCTGATGTTCTGCTTTGGAAACAGAGAGCCTGCTCCTTTTCCAAAATATGGCTGGGCTCTAGAAGGCTGCTCATGGCCATGAGCAAGTGTGGGCAGCAATAAATAATATGGACTTATTTAGGGAGCCTGTACACCTCTGGCCTTTTTCAGGAGAAGTCTTGCACATATTATGCAATAATTATGACCTGGCAAAGCAGGTACCAGGCCCAATTCTCAGGCAGAGGCAGCTGTAACAAAGCCATTTGAACAAGCTACACAGGTAAGGTGACAAAAATTTGTTATGAGAAACTAAAATAAGCACCATTAAAAACAAGTTCCTGGGCCAGGTGAAAATTACTACAGTAGAGGAAAAAAAAGAGAAAAGGTGCAACAAAAGCTCACATTTCACTTTATTCCCTGTCCTAGGTACTACCAGAAGCAAAAGCCCTGGGCACTGCTTGATTACATCACTGACCGAAAGCATTTGTTAATACCCGGTATTTCATTTGCTAATGACTGGTATTCAATGCAGAGGCAGCTGACATTGCTTTATATCTTATGAACTGTTTCCTGGAAGACATCGTGCAGAATGGAGGACCCTCACCTAGGATCTCCTTCAGTGCTGTGGGCCTTGCAGAGATGTGAGCAGATGGTCCCTGGAGATCAGGGGCACTGCGGAACCAGGGGAGAGCTCGGCCCTGCACGCCGCAGAGGCAAACTGGAGTCAGCAATTCAGGCTTTTGGAATATGAATGCTCTTTCCTCCTAAGTCTAATTACCACAGTTCAGTGGCTTAAATGAAGTGATCCAATAGGTTCAGACCTGTTTTCTAGACACCAACCTTCCAGTGAAAATCTTCAGTCTTCTTTTTAGCCCAGTTTGTTTTCCATCTCCCTGCAAGGCTTGTAGTTCACAGAACTAATTTCTGTTAGGATCCCACCAGAGGACAGGGTAAGACAACAAGGCAAGCAGAGGTTTAGGCTGCCCTGGATAGTAATGTCACAGATCTAGGTAATGAACCCAGGCTCAGGATATCAGAGAGACATTAGAGCTCACATCTCAAATCTAAGCAATGATTTAAACTGTTTTCACACCAGTTACTACAGTATATGATACATTATTGACATAATGTTACATTTGTAATATAAATTAGGGAGGAAAAGTATGCTAAAAATCAGGGCTGATTCAAATTTCTGAATATCCTTAGGCTGAAAAGACAAGGAGCATGAAAATTTAAATCATTAAATTCATTTTTGTTGATTTTGCAGTATGCTTCTGTCAACTCAATGTGTCTCATATCTATAACCTGGAAAGAAAAATAATTACTAGTTGCCCTTATTACTTTCTGAGGTTTTCTACCTTTCAGTCTTGCACTGAGCCTGTATTACCAAGGTATTTCTTTCTCAGAACGAAGTCTTGGTAATAGAATTGTTGTTCTAACTTCATCTAACACAAGTTCTAAAAACACAAGTATTTACCAGTAGAAAAGAACCACATTAGTAAAGAACTAGATTCTACATGTGGAATATAGATCTTTATTTAACAGGAATGGCTTTCTTTTGTTAGCAGAAATTACATCTTATGAATGGATATCAAGTAAAATGTGAAATAACATAAAATGCTAAATAACATGTTTTCTTTATTATACTCAGTGCATTGCCTACATGACTGACAAGTTGGCTGCATGCACATGACTTTGTTTATGAGAGATTACAGGTATTCATGTCTGTGGACCATCCAAGATGAAATCAATTGAACCTTAACAGTAATCCTTCACCTGCCCCTGGCAGTTTTTAATTAAAACAGTCAATATTTTGGAGAAGGTACTTTGTTACCTTATAAAATCTGAAGCCTTAGGACTCGTAACAAACTAAGTGGGAAAAAATTAATTCCTTTTCCTAAAATGAAGGGAAATGATATTTCAACACAAAAAGAAAACATGATAATGGCAAAATAATTAATGAAAATAATGCTGAATGATAACAGTAGAAAATCACAAACATGACACAACGAAAAACTTAGATACATGGTCTTAATAGAGAGAAAATTACTCTTCTAGCGAAGGACAGAAACCCCAAACAGAAAATGAGGAGAAATGTTGTTTATTTGTAGATTTTTGTTGTAAATAAAGCCAGCTGACTGAAGCTGCAGTGACTTGCATCCCTCCCAAGCTAACAGCCAGAATGTATCCAGCATTTGATTATAACATTGACAGGCACTGAGCTCATACGAGCTGCTTCCCCTCCTCCTCGCACTGATGGCATTCC
This sequence comes from Gymnorhina tibicen, assembly GCA_013399875.1. NCBI lineage: Eukaryota > Metazoa > Chordata > Aves > Passeriformes > Artamidae > Gymnorhina > Gymnorhina tibicen. The sequence goes on along the minus strand of VXAZ01008350.1, from coordinate 138,423 downwards.
AGTAGATTCATTTCAGTTATTCTTGTTTTATAGGAGAACAGGTATGAGCAGGAGGGATTGTTATTGTTTTCTCCATATGTTGGGTATGCCATAACAGGTACTTATTTATTCCATCAAAACACTTTGCATCTTTTGGATGATGACTTGCCAGGAGTCTGAAATCTGCCAATGCAACTCAACAAAAAAGTCTCTGCCCTCTCACCTCCATGTGGAAGATACAGAAAAAATTAGTTATGAAATGTAAAATGCTGAGCTAGGTGTGTGGCCAGAACTGGAACCCAGCTTTGTGCACAACAAAAGGAAATCATTAGATGATTCGGAAAGAAACTAAATAGTGAATTTCTTACATTACCCTAAAAAAAAAAAGAAATTAAACCAGTAAAAATCAAAATGCATCAAACTAATCTGATTCAATTCCATTAGGATACAGGATGTGGATTTGTGCCTTTTCTGAAGCTGAAGTTTTCTGCTAAATATTTATTTTCTCTTTCTCAACCCTCCACCTCATGATCAGAAATCACTTCTCTGTGAAGACTTTAGGGAATAAGAAAATCAGTCCACAAGGCCAGTGTCTCACACGTAGAATTGACCTACATCCTCTTCTTTGCATGTTGGCTCCATTAATTGATACAGTACTGGATAATAACAATCCACTAATAGCTCTGAATGTGGTTTTAATGGAAATGGAAATGTGGAAAGCATTACACTAATAAAAAGAAATGGAACAAGATTTATGCAGTAACAATAAATATTAAAAGGAAAGCAGAATTGAAGACCCAATTATGATTCTGACTATTCAATACCAATCTCTTCATTTTTTTTATGAGGTCAGTTTTAACATGCCATTTCAGATACACACACACTCCTGGTGAATGCCTACAGGGAGCTTGCAGCTGGAAATGGATGAACCAAATCCATACACAATACATATTTTCACTTTTTTTTCCCTATTATTAGAGTCAATTCTGACTGCAAAGTTCTACAATACCTGGGATTTGGTTTTTTTAATTTTGTTTTGGTGGTTTTTTAAACTTATTCCATTTGAATGTGATTAGAACAATCATCAATCCTTTACCCTGTTGTTAAGAAACTAATGGCAGCATTTCTCAGTCTCTTTCAGGTGACTAAGCATTTAAAAAATTAACCAGTCTGTATTGTACATTCAGCTACCTAGAAATTATGGAAGGCTATTCTAACCAGCTGGAGAACAGTGGAGTGTGGGCATAAATTCATTTTCTTGGTGAGACACAGTCATCCAGCTTCATCAAGTGCACTGAGAAGAGAAACCAAACATTTCAAGTCAGATATTTGATTTCAGATCCTGATTATATTTTTTTTTTTAAATACAAATGGAGTGAAACTCACAAATGTTTAAAAAGGAGGTTGGAGATATGTTCTACAGAAATTTAAATTAGCACTATTAGAATACAACAATAGGTGCCCAGGACCTAGGGTTACCATACCACCTGACTTTATTTTGAGCAATATTTTGTTTCTTCAGAGGTCTAATTAAATCACTGGGTCTATCATGGAAGTAAAACTCTGCCCCCTTTATCCTCCATTACAAGACCACCAAATATTCACTTTAGTAAATTGTTTTGGGTGTAATATTTTTCTTCATTTCATCACTACATTTAACTTTCTAAGATATTTAATCCTGTAAGGGTAAGAAATGAAGATAACGGCTCTAGAGATATCTCTTTAATGCATGCATGCCCTTTTATACATAGAGTCTTCGCATTACTTTATGTGTGCTAATAAATTAAGCTTCAGATCATATAAGTACTAATAACTGCTTCTTATTTCCTTCTTTCCTCCAGATTCTACTGAAGCACCTCAACCATTCTGTTCTTTACATATAAACACATCAGAAGAGCAACATTCTGGAATAAATTAATGGAGAAATGAGGCAGAAGTGCCATGATAAAGATCATAAAACAAGTCACTAGTAAATCAGAAAACCAAGCCACATTTGCATGTTAGCTTTTCAGCTGGCATGTAAAAGCATAGCTCTAAAGAAGTGCAACCCCAGCTGAGATGTTACCTCCCCTGAATTAACAATTTAACCCTACCCTCTACTGAGTAATTGTGTAAGGCATGTAAATGAAATTTGTGTCGTGCTATCAAGTATTATACAATCTAGTAGGCATAATTTGAAGTGTCTTGATTTTTAACATACTGCAGTCTTCTATCAGTACTGAAAATGTGGAAAATGAGCCATTGGAGAAAAGAGATTAATATTGTCATAAGAAAAACTAAATTAACCTGAAGGCCAACACAGAGTCAGAGCCTAATTTGAAAATTACTGCACTAGTCATTCTAAGAAAAAATACTGTACTTCAAGTAACTACTTATACATTGGAACACTGGTAAGGTCACTGGGTGGAATCTAAACAAGGATCCATGTAGTACTGTGTTTTGTCTCTCATTGTCGTATTTGGAGTGAAGAGATAAGATAATACATAGATCACAATTACAGAAAGATTTAAGAACACAGGGAATTTCAATGTAATTATTACCTTCAGTAGTTGGTGAGGTTTAATATAACAGATGTAACTGTAAAATGCTACACCACATCTATCCTTTCTCGAATTTTACATACTTTAGGCTTAATGATACATGGTGTCAAAGAACTCCATCAATTAATTCTAAATGCAACAGTTTGACAAAAAAACAAAGTCAGAATTAAGTACAGCAATTTCAAGCATCACTGTGAAGATATGAGCTACCTCCTAAATGCAAATCAAATTCAGAATATTGTTTTAGTTTCAAAAAAAATCAATACCTGAAATATAGTGTGGATGGGCTACACTTGATGCTGTTAGTCTAAGCAGAACATGGAGTTTGCAGATCTACTGAGATATTGAATAAATTGTAAGATTTTTCCAATATGTTATTGCGGGAAGGGTAATTCAAGTACACTATTTACAGGGAAATCAATAAAAACCCATTCATGTGAGAAAAATGTTTTCCATCAAAATGAGAAATGTATGACTTGAAATAAATTTAAGAAGTCTCTTATTTCTCTCATTATCCTCCTTCTCTATTTTTCAGTCTGAGGAAGGCCAATTCTAGATGACAGACAATGAAATTTCTATATTGATAAGGAGAAAAAAACCCCTGCTATCCTTCACTGTATTTGCGTAATTACATTGTATTTTTCCCAGAAAGTCAGTATATTGCTCAAGTGTAATTGCTTGTGTGTCTGTATGTTTGTTTTATATTTATTAGAATCTATGATAAAAACCATTAGGTTAAATAATATAGTACAAAGGAAGGAAAAAGCAGCTCCAAAAACACGATCCTCTTCAATAATGAATTTATGACAGTTGAAGGAAGTGCCTGTTCCCCTTTTCTGAGCACTCAGAAGGACACACCTGGAGAACTTTGTCCCATTTTGGGTCCCTAGACCCAAGTGAGAAACTGAGTTCAAGAAGAAGACAAATAAGATGTGTATGTGAGGGAGCCACGTTCATTTAGCTCACAGAAAAGAAGCACCTGCAGGTGTACGGCAAAAGATGCAATGAGGAAGGAAAATTCCAACTGAGTGTCAGGGAAAAAAATCATAATGAGGGTGGCTAAGCACTTGGACAGAGTGTCCAGACCCTGAAGAATATGCGCCACCTTAAAGGGTAATCCACAGTTAAATAGGTTACCAAATTAAAGAAATAGGAAAACAAGATGTCAAATTAATGAAAGAGGAATCTTCCATGGGAAAAACCCAACCAACCAACCACTGCCAAACTGTGGAAATAAGTTCACAAAACGTGCTACTGTAACTGTGCATGTAGCCCTTTTTTCCAAACTGGATATGCAGAACAGACCCCTCTGATATCCTGTGCTCTACTGATTTGCATGTAAATAACACCTTACAACATTAAAGAGCAAAAACATTTCTAATATTTGTTCCGTGTACTTGGTAGATTCTGGTTATTTTGCCCCAAGGACTGGCTGTAAAATCTGGATGAAAAAGGCTTCATAATACCTTTGTGAGATACATGTGAAAGACTGTCCAAAATTAGCAGATGGTCAAACTTAATAATAGAGATTAAATACTGTTAAACTAATCATAATATGAAGTAGAGCTGGGCAAGATATTTTACCAGAAGAGACGCAAACACAGATGGTAATTTTTTTAAAACAAATTTATGTTTGAACACATCAAATTAGGTGGCAGAACTCACTTTCAAATTAAAAAAAAAATTAAGATTAAAAAGAAACTGGATAAGCTTCAATCTGACATGATGTCTGCCTTAATGATATATCTTATTTTTAAAGAAAATAAAGAAAGTATAACATTCAGGGCTAAGGAAAAGAAAATTCTTGGTAAGAAAGCAGGGAGTAAGAGTCTTGGTAAGAAATAATCTTTGGGGGCTAAACTTTAGCTTAATTTGGCAAGGTATTAGCTCTGCCCAAAGAGTTTTACTTATTCTCAGAATTCTACTATGTAAGCACCATCTCTTGGTACATTAAGATAAAATTCAAAATACTGTGGCTTACCTAAAGAAAATTCTACAGATCTGAAAAGGTATAGTGAAGCTAGAATAATCTACAAGTTGAACTAGAAAAACAAGACAATCTTTTCTGTTTCAGAGACAGATTCTAGAGAGCTTTTTTTAAATGATAAAGGCCATAAGTACAGATTTTCAATTAAAAAAATTAAGATGCAACCAAAATGGTTCTTGTCTTTTGAAGCAAAGATGTGATCACAGTCTTCCCAGCCTGCTTTTCTGGCTTTTGTCTGGGTATTTACAAACACCCCTGGGTTTGTGCAATTTGATTAATAGTTTACATGTAGATGCATTATCCTCTTGCCAGCAACTGCCTCTACCTACACTGCTTATGATTCCTCCTGTCTGCAACTGAGCTGAAGATTTATTCACTTAAAGCAATGTCTTGATGAGCACACCAGCATCTGCACTGGCCACCTTTCACCCTCCAGTTCCATTCCACACACACTGGTTTAGCCCTGAAGTAACCAAAAGTTTGTTATTGTCTTTTAGCGGTTTCATCACTACAGTTAGAGCAGCCATTCTCTGAAAAATAACAGACTTAGGGAGAAAAAAACGTGTCTAGGCAGGTTCCAATAAAATGAAAGACTGAACTACTGCCTATTTTATGCAACTGTATGAAAATTAGAGGCAATAAAATTTATATGGCTTGCTCACAAAAGGTTTCATGCACCAGTGAAAAGGAAGCATTTCCTTGCTTAGTTATCTATTAAAAAAAATAATAATTTCTGGCTTTAATTCCCAATTTTCTGCTTGTTTGATGCAGGTGACACTCCCTTGAAAGAAATTCTGTAGCCTCACCTGTGAAACTTGAATTTTAAGATACATCTGCAATCACTTCTGATTATATAGGACATAAACATGATAAAATGTCACTGGATGGAATTATAATAGCATCTCAAAAGATCATTACGTTAGTGTTGGAATCAAATATACATTTTTATTCAGATTGATTCATGCAGAAATCCATTGACTTTTGTATTCCTTGTTTTGGTCAGACTGTGTGCTTCATGCTTTACTCAAGGAATATAGGTTCCCATAGGAGCATAAGAGGATTTCAGTGCTGCTCTGGTCAAAACCATTACAGATATTGCAATCATCTTACTCATACACTGCTAATGCTTGTAGGCATTTGATCATCTTCTCTCTTTTGTAATACTGCAATCAACATGCAATATCCTAATGGTCTAATTAAGCAATGACGACTCAGGCAGAAGGCTTCCTGGGAATTAATGACCTCTTGGGAGGAGCTGATGTCCCAAAATATAGCCCAGCACCATTAACTTCATTTGTTTATTAATCTTTAGGAAATGCTTCATGATGAGATTGCTACGTCTACTACAAGATGGAAGAATTAAATTTACTGGATATTTTAAGTCTCTCATGTTTCAGTTAGAAAATATCAGACATGTCTAGAGGATTTAATGATCATACAATTCTTTAAGTTATGCTTCATAATTGTGTTGTTCATATTTGGGATTTTAAAACAGGAAGTATATAAACGTGCATTAATGAAACTTCAAGACGAGAAAATTAAAATATTCAAAATCTGAATAAAGATGTTGTGGTTGAGCACTAACGAATCACAGAAGCACTACAGAGGTGTATTTGGGCAAAGAGGATTATTGACAGAGATACAACTTGCTTCTGGTACTACAGAAGTTTTGTACAAAGAGTACAAAACTGGATAAGGAGACATGAAGGAGACTTTTCATGACCCTCAAAGCTCACCTTCCTGTATCAGGGCTAAGCAGGCTTAATTTCTTATTTATAACAATCCCATGAGTGACACCTTGATTGCTGAATTAATTTTTTTACATTGAATTTTGAGTTTTAGTCTGATTTGAAAGTTATGAACATTTACAGAATGTATCTCCTGGCAGGGGTGTAGCTACTGAGAACACAGAGTGGTTTTAACCCCGTGAGAACATGGGGGTTTATCACCCCAGTTTGTAAAATAAGTGTTTTTTTCAATTTTTCAAAGTATCAGAATTCTCACTCAAAAGAAAGTTGTAAATTCCAAAACACTTTCACTAATTGGACATGAAGCATCAAAAATTACTGCTGAAGAGAAATTCCAAAGTGTAATTTTAAACAACTCAGATGATGTTCCATTTAAACTTTATTTTAAGTAACATGGATAAGTCTTGCAATTTAGAAAGCCAAGTCTTAGTTCAGAGTTCTTAGCCACCCAGTTCTGAGTTACAAAGCCCAGTTTCTCAGCCTAAACCCAAGCCAACAATTATCAGATCTTGGTGTGAAGACTGAAATCCTGAAATGGTAAATTACTGACACTGATGGGGGTGAGGGGGTACTCAGGGTTCGGGGATTGTAAATTGTTTTTTATTACGAAGTTCAGGGAGAAAGAAGAGTTGGTTGAATCTTCTATGCAAGTAGATTTACTGCTAGAGAAACATTTCTAAATAACATATTCTTTTACCAATACTCGAACTGAAAATTTTGAGCAGCAGTATAAATAACATCATTATTATCAGTCCTTCATATAAAAAGCCTGTTTTGACAATTAAGTAAACAAACATCAGTGATGTGAAGGTGTTCTCCCAAGCATCTACACTTTCATCTGAAAAATAAAGACTTCTTCCAATGCCAGTGAAATTAAACAGATTATTTTTCTGAAAGTGTTTTTTTTTCTTATGGCATTAAATGAGAATACCATTCAAGAAGCATGTGTTTTACCTCAGAGCACTAAATTATTACAGCTAAAAAGAGGAATTTTTTGCATATTGGGTTTCCAACATATAACTGCTAAACTGCTTTTGCTCAACCCATAGGAAAAAGAATAGCATTATTTTAGACAGGAGAGAATACAAAGGGAAGATAAGCTCCATGTAATCAATATGGTCACAACACTCCTGGCAGTTTCTTTTCTTTCCATTGTTCTTGTGTCAGACACCTTCTGACATGCTAACAATGGTTCTTGGTTACAACGTGGGGGCAAAAATCCCTTATTCAGAGCTGCATATATTACTGTGTAATGTAATATCTTGGTAGAAGAGGACAAATTAATACTAGAAATTTCACTGAAGATTTAGGTAGCTTGGTGACGAAATTCCATTAAGAAGGGGTAAGGGCTTACCCTATAACATGTCTGTGCACATGCTGCCACCACAGCCTCCCACTGGTGTCTTGCATACATTTGCCTGCTTGCATGAAGTGTGTGCTCCTGGTTTTGAGCTACAGCACTTAAATTGGAGCCATGAGCAGAGACTTCTAAAGGTAGTTGCCAGCCCTGGATTACAGAACAAGCACTGTTCTATGATGCTCAGAAGGGTCCCAACTATTATGTGTTGCGTAGTTTGCTGCAGACCTGGAAATACTCCAGTTTTTCCAGCACAGCAGTTGACTTTTTCAAAAATGTCTGGCTGCTTACTTGAATTAAAGTGAGCTTTACAGAATATATCACTGAAAGCACCATAAAATAGCAGATTTATTTGGATCTTAGCCTACTGAATGCTATTTGATCTCTCTAAATCTCAGCACTTTTACAGTTGCCTAATAGCATAGCATAGGCTTAGCACTAGCAAAGATTGTACACTTGAACTATTCCATTTAACTAATAAAACAAAGGAAATTAGCAAAGCATAATTAGCTCCAATCTTACTCGAGGTAAGAAAAGACAATGAGAAGTTATTATTCCAAATGTGGAACATTGAACGGGTGGTTTTACAGCACATCAGATGACATCATTACTCTCTCCAGATAAGTGTCTAAATGTTTGCCACATTAATGAGCCACAGGATGAAGATGCTCCTTGGAGCTCTATGGAAAGATCAATATAGAGAAGAGATGCTATGCAGGCTCTTTGGTTCATTTGTGGAGAACCAGTCAATACTCTTAAGAATGAGAGTCAAAGGAGCTTTGACAAAGGAGCTTTATACAACTTTCAGAACCATCATAAACACTGCAAGTATTGCACATTTATCAGGCAAACTATTCTGGATAGGTAATGTCAGAAATTATGAAAAGAGAAACAACTGCTTACAAACCTTTCTTTTTACGTTGTCTCCTATAACAACCTCATGTGAAGACTTCACTGCTAAAATATTGTCGTGTTTCACTCAAATGATGGAAGTGAATATATTAATGCTTCAGAGCTGTTAAAGGATCTCCTAGCATTTCCCAGTTATAGCAATAAAATCTTTTGAAGAAATGGCCTAAAGGAATTACTACGAATGTAGTTTTCCCTGTTGCAAGGAGACTTCTGAGAAAAGTATTTTGGAGATTTTATTCTCACTCTCCTCATTCAACCATGTGTGCATCTAAGTCAGTGTTTATTTCCAGTGGCAAAGAAAGCTGGGATTCTATCCTAATAAATGACACAACAGATGTAAGAAGAAACAAATAAATAAAATGACACAACAGACAACTCTGTTGACCTGAACTGGATACAGGACCAGTGATAGTAAGAGATGAGGGACTGTACTGGCAAGGACTGGCCTCATTCAATAGTATTCACCCTACCACTGTGGAACACTCAAAAACAGCTAGGATGCACTGCATGCTTTCTCTTATCATCAGTAATGGGCAACGAAAGAAAATATTCTATTTTCTTTCTTTTGTAGCCTTTCAAAACTGCAAAAACAGACATTAAAAGACCCAGAAAACCTCAGAAGGGATTTACAGGTTCTATACACATAGTTCCTCAATAATCTCTGTCCTGAAATGATTAAAATATAACACAGCAATTCAACACTCAACAAAATCAATGGGATTATTCAGCCAGCTCCCCCTCCCCCAAATCAAATAGTTCCAGTTTACAGCCATGAAGCAACTGCCCCAGGTGAGTCTGACAAAATGACTGTGAGCCCCAGCCTCCCTTTAGTGTCCATTCACAAATACCTCCCTTTTCCTTCCCTGGTCTCATGAGCTCCCCAGGCAGAGCTGAATGTGAGCCTGCTGCTCACAATCTTAGTGTGCTGAAAGGAGAGCTGTGTTTGCTGTGACACAGGTTCAGCATCAGCAGTAACATCATTCCGATGAATCATTTTTTCAATTTTCTGATAATAAAAGATAATCTGAAACTAAAGAGCAGTTTAAAACCAGGCTGAAATGAAGTCAGTTTAATCAACTGTAAACACATTCAGAAAATATGAGGATATTTCATTGGAATTTTTTGAACTGAAGTGGACACAGTTGATTCAGCTTATCACAGATTTTGTTTTGTATCCTTTCTGAGGTTATATAAAAGGTTTATTGTTCAACTGTTATGGTTTTATTGTCATTAATCTACCCTCATTTGCTTTTTCCAAGTGCAATAATGCTTTTGATTTGAAGGGTCACATTCAAATGCCACTATCCCAAGGACTAAACGGAGAAAATTTAAGTACAGGCCAACGTATCGCTGGGATTTGCTGAACCTTCTGTGAAGTAAATAAGGCCCTTGTGGCTTATCAGTCGTTGGTGTGTTCAGCTCCCTAAACTAAGAGAATTGAGGGGATTAGTTAGAGGAGAAATGAAATGTACCTAATTAATTCCCCAGATCCCTGCAGATTATACGGCATGTTCAGAACAGCAGGAAAGTGTGACCGAAATTAAAAGTACATACCTACAGCAGTGATGCTGAGAAATGCAGCCTTTTCTCCTACTACTACAATATCAGTGATTTATTAATAAGGACCACTACATTTCACAGTTTTTTTATAATTTTATAACAAATTTTCCTGTCACACTTTTTTTTAAAAAAGTACCTAAACCAAAAATTATGGCAGTTTTAATTTGTCAAAGTGTGAAATAAATTTTATATTTCAGCTCCTCATTCTAACCCACTTTGGAAGAAGTGCCTTAGTTGTCGCTACATATTCTTAATTCATTGTGGTGAAGAAAAAAAGTGTCGTTTATAGAGCATATAACAGAACTTTTCAAAAATTACCTTCAGGAGAAGATACAGAAATATTTCTCTGAATTCGTGCCAATGTCTTCAGAGTTCTGCTATTATTCATCTTTTCAAACTGCATAAATTGAAGCGAATATAAATGTTTCTGCAGGTCCAGTCACTTCTATAGAAATGTTTGCCAGGTGCTTCTGCCTGTGTCGATTACAGATTCCCTGTGTTTTCCTAATATGGAGTATAAATAAATATCTTTCCTTGTTTGTCCATTCTTTTCTATGGTCCTTTCACATGCTCTCATCCATGGAATTGAATATCCACTAGGGATGAAATTTATTTTTCCGTGGGAGCCCTTTACAATAGCACTGCCAGTAGGTAGAAATATTTTAAAGTAGAATTTCAAAGAAAGGGGTCTTAACGAAAGAGTAGCTAAAGAGGAACATTTGCACTCCACTCACTGCCAAACTACGGGACAGCACAGAGAAGGGATGGAGAATGCAAAAACAGCTCTGGGAAACATTCAGAGAAATAGTCACAGATAGACAGGAAATCAAGTACTTCTTCATACATTCTGTAAACAAGAAAGGTAATCTGAACTGACCACAGGGAAGGACAGACAGGAATTCAACAAAACCACTGCTGTGTGAAAATCACTCAACTACATCAGTTGCCATAAGACAAAATGATTCAATTTGCAATCCATCAATCATTTGCCATAATAATGGAAGTAAATACATCATAATAGAGGGCTGTCACAGGATCAATGTCTTCTACTTTCAAAATAAACATTTTGGGATTCCTCCAGTATCTATTTTCCATAAAAGAGATAATTGTAAGATAAATAATTGGCTTTACTACAGCATTTCAGTGTCAGCAGGAAACCATTGCTTTGTGATTTTATTTCAACAGCATTATGTCTAAAAAAAAAAAAAAGTTGAGTAGTTGTGGATGTGTCTGTCACATTCCATTTACCCGACCCTAACTACCAATGGCTCCATAAGAGCCATTGGCTGACAAATAATTTCACAAAAAGACAGCAAATTAACACTATGCAATTGTCATCACCTGCAGATTTCCAGGCTTTTTCTATTTTAGAATTATACTCACATAAGACCTAAACACTTCTTAAAAATACCTAAAAATGTACAATTAATAAGCTACTTATATTTTGCATCTCAACTAAACCTTGCTGTGGAGTAGAAAGATATCTGCTTGAGACATTTTTCATAAGGATTATGAAGCATTTGATTACAAACATAAAAAAAAATACAGAAAACCAATACAAGTGAAAATCCTTTCCTAGTTTCCTTTCTCTAGTATCACTACAATTCAGTAGTTTCAATCCTTTTAGGTGCACACCCACATTGTCTCCATTTTTGAGAAATACTGAATTACTTAATTTTTTCCCAGTTTGATTCCTGAATAAACTGAAAAATAATCTGTGTTAAATTAATTTAAAACTGCCACATGCTAGCAGATTTCATGTGCTACTCAGAATTTTTATCTCCTGGAACATCTAAGATTAATTTGTAACCCAAACTGAAACTCAAAGGACCTCAAAAAGCTCAAGAAATTTAGGTATCATACCTAAGCCTATAAACCAGAATGGAAAAGTATGTGGGATCCTGCCTATAACCAGCTCTTGCCAGTTGCAGACGGAAACCCTAAAGGATTTATCCATTGTGAGAGATGGAGTTAGCAGTCGAGTTCCTCAGAACTCATTTGTTCATTTGGGGTAGAAGCCTGAATTATATACTGTAATTCAGTTGTTGGCAGGTACTGCCTTTCATTCACCCTCAGTCCAGTCATTGAAGTCAGAGCTGTTCACGTAACAGGCCAGGCCCACAATTTCATACACCTCTAGATTCTCTCAATGAACTGTTTGCAGAAAATTGCTTAAGCATCTGCTTAGCTCTCATAAAGCACCTGAAGACATACCAGGCTGAGCCAACCATTTCCTAGAAATCTGTGTAATAATTTAACAGTGCAAATGTTTCCAAAGGGAAATATATATAGTATGACCAAAGTACTATGCAAATGTTGTTTTTACAATGATTTAGCCCTGCCATAATATCTTATGCTATTATACAAGCAGTGCATTAAGCCATGTCATTGCTGACAAAGGCAGGCAGGAGCTGGACCAGATATCCTGCAGCCTCAGCCTGAATGTATGGATGCCTTGGGGGCACACCACCTATTAATTTAAAATTCTGAAACTAATTATGTATGTCAGGGTGACCTCTTTCTAATCTACATTCATCACAGAACACAAGCCTTCTGTCTCTGTTGTTCCCATAATAAAATAGCTGCTGATAGACTTCTATAATTGACTGTATCTGAAGTGGACTCCTACCATAGTGCTACATTCAAATTGTATGTAATCCCAGCTGAATAAAGATAAGCAAAAATAATCCAGCTATCTCAAGTAATTAACTTCTAAGGTTACATAGTAACATTGGAAAAAATTATTACCCATAATCTTAAAAGCAGTGTAACAGAGTACATAGAAATCACATTCATTGCTGAGCTACCAAGAAGTTATTTGCAACATTTAAAAATGCATGTAGCATACCTAAATCTCATTGAATTTTAAAGAAAACAAAGGAGCGGGCATGGTAGAGCTTTCATCCTCTGATGGACATCTACGCAAACTACAATGAAAAACATAGAAAAAAAGAGGTGCTGCTGCCTTTTTCTCCAGCCTACCTTGGAGAATTCCTTAGTCACATTGCTTTAAGAGAAATCAGACTTACAGCCCATTCCTATGCACAGTTTAGAATACTAACAAGATCAAATCCCAACAACCTTAAGTTCCCTTTTCTTTAGTACTGTGATTTCAGTGAGGCTGGTGACTGAGAGAATTCCAAATGACTTGGAAATAATTTAGACAGTGGTTCTGAGAGCTTTGAGCTCTGTAGACCTGCTCATTTTTGGGAGCAGTCCCACAGTCGCAAGCCAAGTCACTCAGGCACATAACGGCCTTTATAGGATCATGTTTCTTCTGAAGATCTTTAAACCCCCAAATAACTTCACTGTATTGCATGTGTGAACAGCAAAATGAAACTGAAAGATCATCATTAAAGGGAGATTGATCTCTGAAATATCCTGGCTCAACAAGCTCATGTACTCCAAGGAGACCTCTAAGCTGCAGTACAGGCAGAGGGACAGAATGCAATAAGCAATCAAAAAGCAAACTTCGTAATAATAATGTGAGGAGACATAACAGATACATCTTTTTTGAAGCATGTTCAATTTCTAGTGGTCAGGAACACAGGGCTTAGTGAGGCAAGAATTCATCTGTTTTTCCTCTTAGAAAGCAATTATGGGTATAGCTACACAACAGAAAACTGGAATAACACATTAAAAGGTGCAAACAAGATCCAGCTTAAAAGTCAAAAATACATTTATACTTGGAAATTAATATTAACTTCTATTACCAGGAGTGCATCAGATGTCCTAAAAATCACAAAAGCACTAGTCCGTTCTGTATAAATGAGCTGCAATGAGGAAAGGAGATGGTAAATGCATTAACTGATCTGTGTGATATTGTACCATAAATATTTGATTTAATCAGTAACAAACATTAACATTTAATCATCAGTTAAAAACATTAGCATTTTTAATAAGTAGGTCAGTGTGAGCTCCTGTGATACATATCTGAGCTGTATGTGTAAAACAGCTGTACACTTGAACCAAACCAAAGCTTTCACACTTCTATGTGTATCTTATTTACCAAATCAACTCCGCTCTGCAGTAACATTACTCAGTTTCTCTCTTACTTGCATTTCTTAATCTTACTGATTTCCCCAATATTTATTTTTGCTAATAATGAAATATTAAGAGCTCTTTTTTCACTAGAATGCATTCATTTGCACTGTGGAGTGCTCCATTAGAATCCATCTCCTCTGAAAATGACAGACACTCACTTTTTAAATGCTTCATGCTTTTCTAGAAGAGGCACTTCAGACTAATAGGTTATTTGGCTCAAGTAAAATGTAGCTGGATGAAGTTGTATGGATCTTTCACAAAGCACGCTACACCATGTACCAGCCAGCTGTGGGGAATCCAGCTCACAGCTGTGAAATAATTCCCAGAGGTCTAAGGACCTGTGTACCCTACTTCAGGTAAAGATGAGAGGGTTTTGACCTCATTTTCTCCAATAGATGCACACACATCCTTTCCAAATAAAGTTTTCCCCTGGATAAATTTTGTACATGGGAGAACAAGCACATGTTACCTTATGCACTGCTGGTAGGATCCAAATGCTACAGTGACAGATGCAGTGTAAGGGTTAGGACAGAATAAAATCCACAGCACAGAACATCTTCCTATAGTCCTTAAAACTGGGCAAAACACTACTTTACAACAGAGGTTACTTTTCATGCACTTTAGCTGCCTATTTTGCCCATTTGAAATGTCACTCACTAGCATTCTAAGAAAACGTGAACCCATTATGTTTACCGAAAAGCTTGAGAACTTTACTGAATGCAAAGCTGAGCTCCTGTAACAATACTACTACATGGGACTAGTGAATCTGGGTTTACAAAATTCCCTACTGAGCTTCAGAAGAAAACATGAAAGACAACTTACTTTGCCAAAGACTGGTATTATGCCCTCCCTGAAAGGAGGTTCTCTGTAGAAGTCACTTTTGATATTTCATATTTAGTGGTCTCTCCAAAATCAAAAAACATACAATTTCAGGAAACATTCATAAAATATCAAGTACTACAATAATTGAGAAAGTATTTCTTTAAAAGACCAGTCAGCTTATCTAATGCTTACTGTTTATATTCTTTGTGTTCTTACTATAGCTTCTACAAAAGATGGCATTTCTTTGTGAGACTGTAGTACTTTATTTTTCAGACTTCCTATGTGCAAACTTACCCTTTTCTCAAGGAACAGTTTAACCTTCTTTGTGTGTCTGTTTGCTTGCAGCAGGATGTGGGTGCACGTGTATGTATGTAAACCACATAAAAATTTCCAGTTAGAACAACACATTTTCATTTCTTTCATTATTGACAAACACATTTCTAAGGAAAGATGCAAGCAAATGGTACATTTGTCTGTGAAGAATTTTTCAAGTAATGGCTAAAGAACAGAGCCACTCAAATCTTACAGACCTCTAAGATGTGCAGCTCCAGAACTGAAGTTTTGTTCTCATATTACAGAGCTTAGCTAGCAATCAAGAAGCTAAAATTCCAGACTGCAACATATTCACAAATCACAATAGACCTCCCAGTCTTCTGTCTGTCATTTGGACATCACTGTCCCTGCTGAAGCTCTCAGGCATTTTCTGATATACCAGACAGGTTCTAGTATATAAATAACCTTATTACAACAATAATAGGTTGGCTCCCTTCTTGTGAACAACAGTTCTGAATATAAAATTCATTATTTACACAATGAGAATGTCGTGAGCATGCAATAGTTTTACTTTATTAACAAACTGCTTCTACGTTAGCAATTCTGGTGTAATTTAAGTGATGTCCCTATTAGAGTAGCAAATCATCTTTTCACAAATATAGCAAGAAAGCCATCAATATGAAAACTGCTTATTCTGAATAAAATGAGGTAATATACTTATCATGCTACCTAGGGCTTAATTTTAACCTGTGTATTGAGCAACCTGTGAAGCAGCACCTTCCAGGGGTATCACCATCCCAATGTTCCCTCAGTGGCTTTTATTATTCTTTTGTCAAGAGTTTTGAATCCTTTTTTAACACTGCACAAAGCCCACATTTCTTTCCAGGTAAGCTATCTATTTTACACGCACAATGTTGCATTTAGGAAACCCCAAAGTGCACCTATCTCTCATCATAGGTAAGAGATTTAGGAATGAAAGTCACCTTGAAACTTGCTAGAATTTGAGGTCCCAAGTAATTTGAATTATTTTTACATCCTTTTTTTTTTTAACTAAATACATTTAGCATCTGTGCTCAGCACAGCATTCAATGAAGGGCACCTACTGGCAACCCCATAGTCTCTCTTAACAGTAATTAACTTCCAATTCTCAACTTTACATTACAGAAATGTTCTCTCTAGATGTACCATGACATATGATAGCTCTGTAATTCCCTTTCAAAACCAATCCCTCATTACTTGCACAGAAACAGTCTTATAGTTTTGGGGCTGTGTAATGTGAATACATGGAAATAATAGAATGAACTCTTCACTTAATGTCTCTTCATCTCAGAATACTTACGTATCTTTTCAGCATGTACTAGCACATGGCAGGCTAGGCAATGGGTCTGAATCAGCAACATTTTTGTAGTATAAAGAACAGGATTCTTTTACTGACCTACCTTAAAACATGAAATCATATCTATTCTGATAAGAATTTTCTCCCCTAGGAGAAAATTAGTTATCACTACCCTATGGGAAAGAGCATGGTAAGTCAGAACTTCACCATCCACTGCATGGCAAGAAGGCACCTAATCTTTCAGAAGTTTTCTCTGGTTCAGGAGGCAAGTTTTTAATGTGGTCTGTGGCAATGACAACACCCATGAACTGCAGACAGGACTAATCTGGACTTTACTGTATGCCCACCAGCTTTCCAGAGCTTTTTTGTTCTCAAAGGTTTCAGTTTTCTTATTATTATTCCCCTGTTCTCACTAACATAATGCCCAATAACATCTTAAATGAGGTTTGCATTGACTTCCAAAGCAGTGAGAAGTGAAAAATAAACATACTGAAATAATAAAGTGCCAAGCACTGTGACCATCAGGTATTTGCATTATATTGTACTTTTGAGAGAAGAGAGTCATCATCAGGAAGTGAAACTTCTGCACAAACCTCCATATACAACTGACCTCTTGTGATTAGAATTCACTGCTGAGTCTATACACTTATTTCTTAGGACTTCATCCTGAAGTTCAAAGTTACATTTCTTAGCACAAACCTTAAGAGCATTCAGAAGTGGTTACAAAGCTGTGTTAGTCCCTTTATCCATCCCACTGATGATATATCAGCAAGCTGCAACTCACTTTCAAACTGTCACAAGAAGTTCAACAGCAGTTAAAGAATTTTCTATAGCACCTCTCTATAGCATTGGCACTTCTTTTGTGCATTCTTAACTAATTGAAGCTAGGAACTACATAACTACCTTTTTCTCCATTAGGAAGTGACTGATGATTCCTGAAGAAATTACTGTTACGGCCCTTGACAAAAAATAACAAAATGGGGATTTTGTCTTTTTCTTAGAATAGACAGTTCTTTACAAGTTCTAATGTAACTTTATTTAAACCCTTTTGAGTGGAATCTTTTCATCTCCCACAGGCAAAGACTGTTCCTATCTTTTTCTTTCAGTGTCAGAGGAAGGGCTTTTCCACATGCCCACTTGTGGCAGTCAGGGATAACTCCGGGTTTGTCAGTGATGAGTGCACAGCCTTGCAGAACAGAACAGCTAATCCTGGGTTGTAACTGATCCAGCTCCATCAATAATTTACACCTCCTGTACCTGCACAGCCAGTGCCATGCTCAATGGATGCTTATGGTTGTCTCACTGAAGACTGTGGACTGATGCTTAAAGTTGCGCTAAGTTCGAACTGTTTAGCAGAAACCAATCTCACCAGAAGTCTGTCCTCACTTGTTTCTGCTTAGTCATTAGCTTAATTACTATCAGTCAAAATAGCATCTCATGGAGACCACACTTTTGCAGGAACCGAGTGACGGGAAAAGACACATGTCACTACTGATGCTGTAATAAATCTGCTATTTATATGCTAAGAAGCTTCAGAAGTACCCATGTGTTTCATGGTGATTACACAGGGAGCCACGGATCATGTGGAGCATGTGGACGTACACAGGGAGCTGCTTTACTACTGGGATTTCCTCATCTAAGCTTGGCTTTGCACTCCAACCTTACAGTGTATCTGTACCTTTACAGTGTAGGAGATGACAGCAGTAACATCTGCTTTCACACCTCACATTTTAACAAATCAAAAGAAAAGCCAAGACTTGGAAAAAATTAAAAATCTTCATATCACTAGTAAGTTATGCAGAGGATTTAGCACATATTGCAGGCAACCTGTACACTAATAAATTATACCACATGCTATACTTTCTCAAGTTGCATATTCTGCTGTAGGGGCTTGGTGTGAGAGCAAGTTACCAATTTTTCTCTTCTTCCAAGAGAGAGTGAGCCATTAAAAAAATAATTTCTTGAGCTAATTTAAAAGGGTTTGAGTAGACTTACAAGTTGATTGGCAACAGATTTTTTTTTTTTAATAAGTTTATTCTTAAGATTCCCCCAAACAATGTATTTTTTCTTGTAATCCACTACTAGTGATTTTGGGTGGACCACATTATAAATGTAGCAATAATCACATATTTGGTATAGCCTTCTCACACAATATAATGTAGGTAGGAGCACAGGAAAATAGGTCACTAGAGCTTATCGATGTGCAGCTGTCAAACCTTTTATTCATCTCAAGCTTTGGTGGTTTCTGGACAAATGCACTATGATTGAAATCCCATTGCAGAAGTAAAGCTTTCAAGGTGAAATAGTATTTCATTTTCATTATCATGAAAGAAAAGAAGAAGAAATATCTGCAGTAGCAGAATACCATGGCAATATGTGAAGACTAGCAATTCTACAACATTGTGAAGGGTAAACAGAATGGTGTTCACGGCTGTCTTTTCTTTTCCCCCTGATCCCCATTCAGTGTTTCTCTGCACTCTTCCAGTAAGCAGAAGTTATAAACAAGAAATGCTGCACCAAAAAGATGTGCTTTTGAGACATTACTCACAATATCACTACCTCCTCTGGGAAAAGAAGTCACTGTTTTGTCTCACGCACTTTACAAAGAAAGGCAGAAAATAGCAAAATAACCTTATTGTTATATATTAAGCAAACAATATTTTTACATATTCAAGAACAAAATCCCAACATTTTGTCTGGCGGTATAAATCAACTCTCTCCTGAAAGAAGGCTGCCCTCTGTCCTTAATCCTATGAATTTGTCACAGCACCATTCCCAGTACTGGTTTTCCAAACATGAAAAGAAGCAGCTGAGTCTCTAGTGCAGCAGGACACCAGGGCTCTCACCGCCAAACCTCTCTGCCCTTTCCCCTTGGGTTAGCAGGGGCCTCTGGAGCTGTCAGGAGCAGCACTGCCAGGCAACACCTATTTCATTACCAGATCTACCCATCAGGGCTCTGTACTACAGCAATCAAACAAGAGAGCCTGGAGCGAAAATAACCAGCCAGTCCCAGCACTGCCCAGAACAAAGTGGGGATGACCATGGAGTGAACTATACAAACGATGTAGGCCATGAATAAAGGATTTTAATTATTTGTAAAGAAGATGGTAACATAGAGCCATGTGGGAGGGAACAGCAATCATTATCATCCAAATTTTGGAAGCATAACAATTAGGAACAGAAAAGGAGGCAATGCAAAAGGCAGCAGGTTTAGATGAAAATCCTTCCCAGGGGTGATGCCCCCACCTAGATCTAATAGGAACAGGTCAAGCACTACATAGGGCAGGCACAGCAAGCCTGTGCCAGCTGATGTCAGGATCACATAAAGGTCCCCATTTCATTAAGCAGAAAAGAGTTTATTTAGTAGTACAGAGTGTGGCCTTGAGGATCTCTGACCAGAAGCCACCCTGGCCATCTGCAGTCAGACACAGGTGGCTTTCTGGCATGAACTTCCCTGCTGTCCCTGTTCAGCAGCAAAAAAAAGGCTGTTGGCACTGTCAAAACAGCTTGAAAGAGGTCTGTAAGCAAGGTCCGGGGTCTCACTAAGAGCCTCATGGAACAAAGACCTGATTGCAGCCTGCTTACTTAAGTTTTTTTAATTCACTTACATTCATCAGTATAATTTTTTTCCTCTGTCCTTACTGTCTCCCAATTTATTTTTGCACATTCTACTCCTTGGGTGAGTTTGGCATCTCACTAGAGAGAGGAAGAGAACAGTAACAAGGGCAGCACTGCACCAACCTCAATACAGGGCTCTGGCATGAGGAAACTGTTCAAAATAGTGTGCAAAAGCCTGGGAGCATGCGAGCTTGAAATATTCACGTAGGCAGAAGTGAGTGCCCCAGACATTACATTTCTTGGCTGTTACCAACACTTTATGGCATGCAGATGTTTACTGGAAAAAGGAAAAAAAACCCAATTTTTATCCTTTCCATCAAACAGTGAGAGCTCTACAATATCACCGCACCATATTATTAATGCATAGAGATGAATTGCTTGATGTTGCAACTAAATATCAGTGCTTCATTGATCTTTGAAAAGTAAAATGCTTAAAAAGCCAACAAACTGCATCTCCATCATACAATAAACTGCCCTGTTCCTAGGAAAAGTTTGTCTCTTACCTCTTAGATACATAGTAAAGGGTAAGCCTAAAACATCTGCTGCAAGATAGACTTCAGAGAAATCTAATTAACACCATGTCCAGGAATGATGATAGCAAATGTATCCTGCATAAAGTCACTGACAGGAGATCAGTTTGTTATGCCAACACAATTTTAGCTGGGAAAGAAAAAGATTTGGAAAAGTCTCCATTGAAAAAAACCATATAATATTAAAATGACAAATTATGGCAAAGGAAGGAGAGAAACACATCTTGTATAAGAAAAACCAAAACTGCACAAGAGAAAAAGAAGCTGAGAGGAAGGATCCCATCCTCACTTACACTGGACCTTGCAACTGTGAAGGTCAATATATTAAAAATGGCTGCAGACATTCCAGTGAACAGAGCAGCGCCCTGAGCTGTTACGAATGTTTTAGAGCCTGTTGAAGGTGTTGACTGTAATTAAAGCCCAAATAATGGCCTCAAAATACTGAGAGCTGATATCATTGTCTTTTCTGTTTGCATTCAGCAGCAAACCAGCAGCTTGGAATCTGAATGACTTCATTGCTAACATAGTCTAGGATAAGTTCCCTGCAATCTACAAACAACACCTCTATCACCTAAACAGAAAGGAATGCAGCACTTTTCTTTCTAAATATTGCCATCTTACAGCTTTGTGGTTCCCTTAAATAAAAACAAACTCAGACCTGCTTTTGGGTACAAGTGAATAACTCTCATTATTGTATGTATGGCCTGTGTTTTACAGTGATTTTCACTTTATTGATTGGCATTGCCCAAATCTATTTCATTGCCTCCCCAAAGGACTGAACTCACAGAGGGAGATCAACAAAAAATATCAAGTTTATCATGTTTAGAACAGTTTCTCAGCATCTGCGCTGCCTCTCTTTGAAATGACCTTTCACTGATAGCTTTTCAAAATCATTTTCAGAATGACTGAAGAGAAGGAATGGCAGCCAGGTTTGCTCTAAGTTTTGTGATAGGTGTCTGAGAGATTAATGTTTTGATTAAAAGAACCTTGATTGGATTTTCTGATAGAAAATTGTTCGTAAGCACATGTGTCCCTTAGTTTTGGATCCTAGGTTGATTCTCTTGCTTACAGAGACACTGTATGTACAGGGAAAGAAGAGAACACAGACACTAAACCCAGGCAGTGCTCAGGCGTGTCACAGTTAAATGGTAGGCGGCAGCACAAAACAGACTGTCAGGCTCAGGCTCCATGTTCATCCTAGTGCCAGTTTGGAAAACAGTTTTCCTCCTTGATCAGAGTTCACCATAAATAAATGGTGACTTCATTGTACTGTCCACTAAATATTTCACTTGTGACAGGTCACGTTTCAGGAGTGAAAACAGATATGACACAGATCGCGAGTAACACGCTCATTCATTTTGACTTACAATTAAAAAATTGTCACCCCGGTGTTATTAAAATGGTTCCAAGGAGACTGATTTTTTTTCGGGGTTCTTTTTGGTTGTGGTTTGTTTTTTGTTTTTTTGTTTTTTGTTTTTTGTTTTTTTTAAAGTAGAGACATACATTAGAGCAATCTTCTGATCACATATTTATGGAGTAAGTAGTGTGTCTAGCAGATAGAGAGGAAGCTTGCAATGAGGCTTCCCAAATTTTACTTTTAAGCTAAGCCATTGATCTCCATGTTGCTTTTGGCAAGTCACTTTTTGTGTTAGACTTGATCTAAGCATAATATACTGTAAATAATGCAGGTGTGCTGGAGTCTATTTAATCTCTGTAAATCATATTGCAGGATTTAAGCAAAGCAGAGATGCAAACACCCCTGTGGTGGGGGGGATATAAAATCCCAACTGGAGTAGAAAACCCAGTACTGTCTTTATTAAGGTTTCAAGGGTCAGTCTCAAAACAAGCAATTTTCAATTATCATTCACATACTACGGGCATCTCCTTGATTTTTTTTCATTAAAATATTTCCTTCAGCTACTGACAACATGACAGATTCTGTTAAGTGCTAAAAGTAAGGGCAGGTGGACTTTTTTTTTTTAATTTTTTTTTTTTTTAGTTTCATGCCCAATTTTTCCATCAATTTCAATCTTGACTAGTTCCTTTATGTTCTGATTTTGCATTCACTTTGAACAGGGAAAAATGAGACTATGCAGTTTAAAATAGTGAATAAGTAAGTTTTTGATACAGAAATTTGAATAGTTTTACAACCATTATTTAGCTTTCATTTTAGTATCCTGAGATGGGATGGAAGTAGACATCCCATCTCCAGCATCCCATAATTGCTACGAAAATGAAGGCAGAAGGCTATTTTCAGTTGGTAATTTCTCTGCTGCTTATGTGCAATAGCAGTAGAAAAAGAAGAGATTAAGTTATCCATCAGCCTTGGAAGGATTCTCCATGCTCATGAGACAGTAAGAAAGAAGTCTTTGAGATGTTAAATCAAATACAGGCATTGCCAAAGAGGAAGGAAGCCAAGTATTGGTAAAATACACATGGGTAGACAAAGGAAGCGAGTATGCTGGAGAGCTCTGAAATGAGTAAAAAAAACTTAAATTTGCTGTTGAAGAAATACAGGCTAAGAAGGTATTAAAGAAGGGATGCAGGGGGAAAAAATGCAGAGAAAAAGGAAAAACTTGGGGTCAGTGTGGCTTGCATGAAGGAAGAGAATAGGCAGCAGACAATTTTAAGCAAGAAGCAAATGCTGAAAAAGAGGGCTGACAGCAGTGTGTAAAATAAGTAGGGAGATAAAAAAAGGAGAAAGAGGAGTAAAATCGAATACACAAAGCATTGTTTTCTTTCCAATCCTGCTTCTGTTTTCTGATTCCACTCTTCTGATATTTATTCTTCGCACCTCTAATCTTCCATATCCTCACCCTTTCTACAACATTTAGCAAGAGTCTTTCAGCATTCTGCCCTTTTTCTGTCCCCGATGGTCTCCAATGCTTCCTCCACAAACACAACCCAGGCTTTATCTATGATGCCTTGTCATTCTTCTCTATACTCCAGATCTACCCCTGTTCAAACTAAAGAGTGAGCTGCATCTCTGACCTCTCCTCTTACCTAAATAACTAGGAGAGAGACCTTAAACCCTCATTCACCCCTAACATCTTCCCTTCTTCTCTCTCCCATAAAACAAAGTATTTACAATCTTCCCAGCATTCTTTTTCCATCCTCTTCTTGGGACTCGGGCTGTTCTTCAGACATCCAACCTCTTTCTAGTACCTCAAATCCAGAGCATGTCAAACCCTTACAGAACTTTTCTACACGACATGCAAAATATGTATGTAATTATGCCAACCTTCACACTAGTCGTTGAAAACACAATTTTCCGAACTTAAGGGTGTGTAGGAAAAACAGTTTCTTTAGGCACCTCCTCCTTTTCCTGTCACCTCAGACCTGAGCTGCTCGTATCCATGTTCAAAGCCCTTCTAACCCTATTATCTTGCTTGACTCTTACTAAATATCAGGAGGTCAACCCCCCGCTAAGGTTAGACCATGACCCCAGCATCTTATATCTGCTTGTTACTGAAAAGAAATGAGATAGATTTGTCTTTCCAAACAAACTGTGGGTCTGCTGATAGGTAAAGATAGATACTGAGAGATGAAAGAAGCAATGGGAAGAACTACTCCATAGGAAAAGGGGGATATACATTGAAAGGGGGCCTGTATTAGGCGATCTGGGGAGTCTGTATCTCTCAAGTACCTCAGCCAATGGGGAAAGAGAGAGGGAAATGAGGCCAGGAAATTAGGATAAAAAGGAGGCTGCGTCCTCTAACAATTGGAGAGACCCCAGGGGAATGCCCCATGGCCTCTCACTTTATTTGAATAAAGTAACAGGACTCCTCTGTCTCCTTTTCAGACATAAACCTCTGGTGTTTGTGGATTAATTTTCCTGAGATTACATTTTTAAAAAGCACTTTCTCCCCAGCTGCTCTAACACAGGGAAGATAACCCATAAATATCCACAAGATTATTCCATTATACATCTTCAACAGATCTTTAAACTATACTATACTATGATACCCACAAAAGTTTTAACAATGCGTAAGTCACTTGTTTTATAAGTACACAGCCAGCTAATAGTGTTTCTTATGTCCCTGTACATCTAATGTTGTATCCTGTCAAATACTTAAAGGATAAGTCTTTTTGATCTGTGTTCATACCATGTCTGGCATATATCTGAATTTCCAGATATTAGTACACAGAGCCACAGTTCCTATGTGCTGTATTGTTAAACATACAAACAGGTACTTTAGTAAGTCATGCAAGCATAAAGCCCTACAACAAGTAGAATGAGGGCCTTGTCAATGAAACCAAAATTGAAACCACTGGCTCCAAAACGTGGACTTTACAACAGCTTTATTACTGTCATAGTCTAAGTCCTGAAAAAGAAGCTATGTCTGAATTTATTGGGAAACACTAATGAATTGTAGCACAAAACACAGAGACATGAACAAAGCTTGTTGCTATCATTTGTATTTGATTAAACTAACATTTGTATGTGATTAAACTAACATCAATAGTTACAAGAAATGAGTATTTTCTGCCTATCGCATGTTTATAATTCTTTCTGTTGATAAAACAGGAAATGTGAAGCCACCTGAATTCTAATTTGGAGCAGGAAGTATTTCAGGGAGATCTGCTCTGTTTTTAAAATATCAAAAGTATACAGGATTCTTTAATTAAATCAAGATTTAATACAAACGAATGAACAAAAATATTAAAGATTCTAGGGCTTCAGTAGCACTCAGCTGACCAGAGACTCACTTATTTACCAAACTTTGACATACGCTTGATTCCTCAAAGCCATATTTTAAAATAAGCGATAAGTCTGAAGAACCCCAGCGTTCTAAATGAAATCATTATTCTGCAGACTGAACCTAATGCTGAGGTAATGTAGAGTCCGACCTTTCCAAATAAATCTCTCTTAATAAATGTTCCTCTCTACTCTCAGGAACAACAGAAGTCTCTAAGGCAGAAACAAAGTAGAAACAAGGGCAAGATACAATAGTGAAGCAAGAGGCAATGTGATTTAAAGGTGAAAGGATTTGGACATGACCCTACTGGGCAAAAGGAGGCAGAGTCTACATCTTTCATGAGTGCCTAGGGCATCTTGTTTGCAGTCTGGACCTCTGATGAACAGCTCACTGCAATTCCTGTCTTCTATTTTTGAATTTTATCAACTTGATTTTTATGTCAATGAGACAAGAGGTACACTGGTTGCTGTACATCATTTTACAGCAGGAAATTACCACTATGTACACCAGACTTCTATAATACCACTAGAGGTGCTCTTATTGCTACCAGAATCAGTAAGTTTTAATTCCCAGTTATAAATAAGACTCCTTTTTAAAAAGTTAGTGTACATTTAAAATCAAATAACTCCACAGAGACACTTCTTTTGGTAGGATGATGCTTAATTTTTCGAGTAAATCAGAGATAAAGGATTGTGGCACAGGTGAGACAGAAATGGTGTTAATAACTTAACTGAAATGAGGATTAAATAAAGGGGCACAGCAGGGGAGCCATCCAGAGTCTACAGGGGAGCACTAAGAGCACTTTGTTGGTCTTCTTAAACAAATTGCACCACTTACTGAGTCCCGGGGAAAGATCCTTTCACTTGTAATAGGCTGTAATGGCTCCTCCTTTGTTAGTCTGAGCATTCCAGACAAAGGAACTCTAGTTAGACACTGGTTCTGCTTGGACACCTGTAGAGGTAATAGCATTCAATGACACATCTTCTGAGTGACAGGCCCAACACAAAAGGACTTTTCAATTGCATCTGGGATGAGGTTAAGATACACACACAAAATCACACCCAGCAGAAATGCTGACAGAGAAGCACAGCAGAAAAGCAACTTGCTCACACAATTTAAACCCCAGAACTATGTAGCTACCCTGAGATTTCAAAGTGATGTCCTCTGTTAAAAGTCACGCCAATTCTTCTGGAAGATATCTGCTCTCAAGAGGATTAGCAGTTATACACCAGTGAGGCCCCATACTGGCTGTTTACTCAGTCTTTACTTCAGAGTTTATTCAGTGAGTTCATACTTAGAGAACATTCTGGATGGATTTTCTTTTCCTCCTTCAAACACTGAACAGATTCTTTAACAGCTTGCATACAAGCCCACTGCAATCTCCTCTAAAAGTCCCTCCTAGGAAAAAAATATAAATAAAAATTCTTGTGCGTTTGGTAACCTTTACTCCTATAGAGGACAGAGAGACCTATGCTGAGGTAATACTCCAGTTATGCATTCCTAGGTAATGAGCTTTATCTCTCAGGATCAATTTTCCATTAATAGCATCCAGTGCTCCATCCAACTTTCAAATTAATTCGACCTGTGAACCTGGGGCGCTATGATGTTGCTTTTTAAACTACTGGAATATAATGTCAATACAACACAGAAAAAAATTATAGCAGCAAGACTGTAATGGCCAAACTGATGCTTTTTGGAGGATTTTAAGGCAGCTTAATGCAAGTAGGCAGTCCAAATTCAGATGACAATTAAAATAAATAAGTAAGTAAAAAATAAAAACAGAGGTTTCTGCACTTTCTACCTTAGCCATTAAGTCAGTAAGATAAGCAATTTAAAACTGCTTTTTCCAGGACTTTCTGAGGAAAGAAAGAATGCTATGCTATTGATCTGCAGGAAGTTTATTTCTTCCACTCTGCAATGTTAAAGGAATCAATCTCTTAACTAAAGAAAAAATAACAGTATTGATAATGAAGATGAGGGCTGAGCTTATGTAGGACAATGGCTGTGTTGTATTGATGGTGTAACAGCATAACTGCCAGATGAGTGTGTCTTTGACACGCCAGCTGGGAGGTTATGAGTACTGGAGTCAATTCCTGACAGTGAAAGAGACATCTCCAAAATGTTCAGTGGGACAAGCAAATAATCAGGACACTGTCTGCATTAATCTCTCGGTGCTCTGCATGGCACAGGTACATTTTATTACTCACAGTCCAAAAGTCTGAGGACATATTCAAGTGAATGCAAATGAACTAACTCTAGTCAGTGTTGGCTTCAAGTACATTGATATACACGTGTATATATGTGGCTGTATACAGGAGCTTGCATTCCTACCTGTTTTACTTAATTTTTTTTCTTTTTTTTTTCAGTGGGCATTGTTTTGATTTAAAAACCAAAAACTCTGCTATACCAAAGAAAGACTTTCTTGGAAAGGGATGCTTAAGCTTCTAGAATTATCCCTTTTGCCAGAATCCAATACCTTGTTACAGGAAACAAAGATAAAACTGTTTCCACTTATCTGGAAGTGTACAGCGAAAAGATAAGAAATGCCAATTTCTTTCTTGCATTTTTAATAAGCAAGCAACACCAAACATCAATAAACCTTTGGCATTGAGGTTTTGGCTGTGATATGCAAGTTACAACTATTTTAAGAGTCATAGTTAAAGATGTACACCAATTAATTTAAATCTCGAAGGTACTGCAAATACCTGCTGTGTTCCAAGAAAAATGTTATCAAGGAAATAATCTACTTTATCCTTGAAAGGATATCAGTTTATCAGTGAAATGAGACAGTACAGGCACACAGAGTAAGAACTGCAGATCTCTGGGAACTGGGGGTTATACAGAAAGGATAAAGATAGCAGGGTTACTATAGAAGAAGTCCACAGACCTTCAGAGTAACAACTGAGAAAGCCTGTCTTCTATGCAATTCATCAATGAACAGAGGCACAGATAACAGCCACTGAGGTTACAGGCATCAGTCAATCCCTGACCTTTTCACTCCACTCTGACCCACGGGTAGTCACCTTCCTGTAGCTGTATCTGCATAAGAATTACAGCCTTTTTCATGGGAGTTTTTGGTGGTTATTTTGGTTTTTTATTTTTTTCTTTCTTCCTTTTTCTCTCTTTGGCCTTTTAGAAGATGACACACATGCTATTTTAATTGCAGGGATGATCTGTCTTTTCGCCTACAGCAAAGGAGAAGAAATAGTAGGTATTACACAGAGTTGAGCCTAACAAAACAACAGGCTATTATTTCCAGATCTGGCACCAGCCACAATAGCAATGGAATCAGCTACTGGAGAATTCAGTTCACACCTCTAGGAAAGTTCACAGAATACTTGCTTTCTCTAAGATCTCCACAAAAATAAATATTCCCACCAGGTGAGAGGATTCCCACCTGGATAAAGGTGTGCACTCTCTCTCCCTTCAGTTATAGCATTGTGCTGGACCAGGAAAGCATCTGCGAGGGCTTAGGAAAGTTCCAGCTGCCACAGGATGCTGCAATACATCTGTTCTGCAGGAAGGGCTGCTGCACGTGCTTCTAGATTGCTCTCTTGCATTTCCCAAATGTGCTTGTTCTTCCTTCCTCAGGGAAAGGCAGAGAAGGACAACCACACAGCAGGTGTCAGTCACATCACGTGGTAGATGCTTTAACACTAACTGGATGCTTGTCTTTCTCTCACTCCAGTGCACAGCATGGCAAGTCACGCTTTACCAGACAGACAATAAATTTAGCTGGTCACAACAAGAGTCACTTTCTAAACTCTGCTTCTAAGAGTCTTTTAGGTCTGTAGCATTAAAGTATACCCTCATATACTTGTTCCAGAATTTCAAATAGTCCATTTTGTTACATGTAGAACAATCAAAGAGAACACTAGGTCTGTTAAAGAAATTAGGCTAATTCTTACAGCAGAGTAGGAAAAGATTAGGTTTCAGATAAGTTTCAATTAATTATTACAATATTATTTAAAAAAACCAGGAAAATTTGACATAGTAAAGCTTTAAATCCAAAGTTCAGAAAATATTTTAAAAATGAGAGATCCATGCAAAAGTAGAGTTTTAGTGTGTCTCCTTATGATAGCAGTTCCTATTAATAAATGCAGAATGCATTAAAAGCACTACAGTAATTTAGAGGTTGTTGGTTTTATGTCTACATGGCACAGCAGGCCTCCACTGAAACGGGACAGGATGTAGCTAAGTCAGTTTTAACTTTTTCTGTGTGGTTAATCTTAGAAAGTTTTGGGTTGAATTTGATGTAACGACTAAGGCATGGACTGAGAGCAGCAGGGATATTGAGACGTTTATTGAGAGAAACGAACTGGTTTTATACACTTCTTCAAGACACAGTATTTCCTTATGTGGTATTTTTCACTAAGCAACCTCTCACACGTTGCCACATCAGCAGCACTTTCTCAGTGTCCTCATGTGGGGGTGATGAGGCGCTGCCCACCCGTCCGGCAGGCTCCGGCAGGCTCCTCTCCGCAGGGCTCTGCCGGGTGGCATCTCCTTCCCCCAGGGTCAGGCAGAGACAAGCTTCTCTGTGCTGCCATGGCCTTCTGCAGGCGTGTCCCACAGCCTGTAGCTCAAATCTATCTTACCTCTCCCCATGTGAATCCGTTGTGGAAAGACTCAGTTTATATTAACATTTGAATATAGTCCTCTCTGTACCTACTGAGAGCAAGAAATACATAACATTTTTTAAGGTTTTTATATAAAATTTATAATAGTCACCAAGTCAAGCTCTTCAATAACAATTTTTCATAGCTGCTAATCTTAGTGGGTTTCAATGCTGTAAAGCAGAGCACCATAAAGGTGTTTTGCTCCAACATTCAATATAATTTTCTTCCAAATATTATATGGCTTAGAAATAATTCATTTCAAGCTAAATTTTATCTTAGAGTCAATTAAAAGAAGCAACACAAAACTAAAAACATCAGAAAATGCTTTAGTGAAACCCTGTCTTATATGGGGTTCATTTGTTACAGTTCCTGAAGATAATCTATATTCAGGAATACTGAGCCATAGCAACTGATTAATTTGGATCATTACTTATAAAGACCTAAAAATTCTACCAGCATAGACAAAACCTATGCATCTGCTTAAATAGACATAATTATTCTGTCAAGTACATAAAATGCTATTCCACACCACTAACTTTTTTTTTTTAAAAAAAAAAAGCACTATGGTGATGCATCCATATTCTTCTGAAGTATCTGTTCTTTACTGAATTACATTCAGCGTGTTTAAGGAAGATGGCTTATTCTGGCACTAAAACCAAGTTAGGATGTTTTAATGGGTCTTTGCCTTCCAGTGTGTCTCACTATGACAGTGCAGTGGAAAACTCAGAATGTTTATAAAACCATCTATGCCCTTGGAAAGCATTTTTGTTACAAGAAGCCCTTCTTAATTTCTTAACAAATGCACTTCAGAATTTACTAAACTGACTGATTTTGGCTACACGAAAGTACATTACTCATAGATGTTGTATCAAGTAGACCAAACTTCCAATAACAACATTCAATTCTTAACTTATTATTAAATAAAATCAGCATCACAGAGCTCAGATCAACTCTGTTCTAGAGACTGTCCCTTCATCATGTAGTCTTGTTTCCTCAGACTTGATTTAGTGAATTTAATGAATGTGGAATTTACTTAGTAGCCTGTCTTGGGGTGACTGTGCTGTTGTATCCCCTACCATTGCTCTATGCCCAGACATGATTCCTGAGCCTTTCTATGCCTTTAAAACTGGGTGCAAGAGACAGAGGAAAAAAACTGAGCTAACTTTTCAAAACAGTTTGTGCTTCAAGGACACAGAGATTAGCTGCTTCTGCGGCGGGCAGAGGAAGCACTTTTTTCTGGCTTTTCGGTCAGTTTTCTTCAGTTCTGTTTCTTCGGAGAGGGATGGAGAGTTGAGTTTCTTTTTTTTTCCTCTTGGGACTTCGTTTTTTTCCCTTCTTCTCTTCTGGACTTGTTCAGAACACCAGAACATCAGAACCCCACTGGGGGACCTTCCACCGGCCTGGAAGGGGGGGCCCCCCACGCCAACCCAGCTCCGAGGAGGAGAAGAGAGACTACACCCACAGAAGGACTCTAAAATCTTTCAGGTTTTCTCTCCAGAGTGAGAGATTTTATTATTTAGTATTATTAGTATTGTTTTCCTGTGTGTTTGTTAAATAAATAGTTTTATTTTCTCCTTCACTTTCCTCTGAGGAAAATTTGTTTTTTCCCGAACCCAACTGGGGGAAGGGGTGGTTTGTAACCTGCCTTCCTTCGAGGAGACGTCCCTTTTGGACGTTTCCCTGAATTTGGCCTAAACCATCACATAGCCCCCTTTCCTTTGCCAAACAGCAAAATGGGATCATGAAGACAAAGTCAGCAAAGAGCCCATTAATGTTACAATTCTTAGAATGCCAAGAATCCCTGAACTAAACACACCACCATCAATCGTGTATCAAGCAATGCCATGCCCCAGAACTCCACCTGAGGGGGAGGAAGGAGTCTGACTCACACTTCTTTCAAGTCTTATCTTTCCCTCTATTTCTCAGGAAAAGCAGCTAAAAAATAAAGATACTATCTGTACTTTTACATTGCCTAGTGCAATGGGGCTGGGGCCTCCAAGAGGCTTGCAGTGTAAATAACACAGAGTAAATAACAATGACATACTTTTTAACTGCAGAAACTCATCAACCAGCTAAAATGTAAATCACACACTGCCACTGTCTCTCACTGTTCATTAAAAGAGAATGAATCCTGAGGGAGGCATCACCTCCAGTAAAGCTAATAAAACCATATTAAATACATCCCAAAAGTTCCCTTGGCTTAGTCCAAGCCACTTGGGCAATTTATAATTTAAAGGAGAATATGAGATTAGAGAGTGATGAAAACAGTGTGATCTAGAATTTGAAACAACAGTTTAACTGTTTTGTCATACTCAGAGGATGTACTGATTTACTGAAATTTGCTTGTAGAGAACTTAGAAGCTCTCTGTATTTTCACTTCCAAAAATTGTACATACAGTAATGTTGGACTCCCAAATTAACGCTAAAATATACTACTCGTAAAATCAGTATAGTCAAACCCACTCTATTTTAAAGATAACGGGTGTGACAGTGTTCACATTTATATTCTACCTACCCTAACAGTCAACAGCATCCTACACTCTGGGCTGATAAGGCTTTTAAGTGAGAGTGCCTGAGATGCACTCTCTGCCCTTGTCACAGTCATTCATTCCTAGCAGTTCAGTTCCATAGTGCACCTAATTTCAGTGGAAGTTACAGATCATAAAGGCCCAAGAGCAGCTCAAAGAATATTCACCAGCCTCAACTCTCCTTCTCCCTTCATTCTTGCTATTCCAGACATTTAGCTCAATTCAATATCTTAAAGAACGAAGGGACTCCTAAGAGAGAACTAAACTAAGAATGACTATAACAAATAGTTGATTAGTTTAAATGAAGTGGAGAACAATTACTGAGATAATGAAGTGATAAAGTAAAATGAGTGAAATAATGAAAACAAGCTTCTTAGCTGCTAATTCTATCACAGTTCTTATGAGATTCAGTTGAGTGTGTAAGGTCTTCCCAAAGAGAATGGCAGTAAGCTGCTAGAGAAATTTAATATGAAATTCAGTGATGTGAGTTTGTTTTCTTATACAGCAGCTACTTAGCATCTAAAATTCCCTTCCTGCTATTACTGTCTCACAACACAACATTTTGCTAGTACATCACAGCTTCCAGACTGGAGTTGGCCTGGGAGAGGCTGAGGGACTTGCTTCAATTCTGCAGTCTTTGGGAGGGCAGAAATTCACCCAGACCAACACCCTTTGCCAAGCAAAAGATTCCCACCACTTCTGCAGTAACAGAAGGCTTCAGCCCTGCCTGCTTAGATATTATTATAGACCCAAAGGAGAGACCAAAACACTCATATGCAGCATTTCCTTAGCAATAGATCTAAAGAAACTCATCCCTGTGAAGTGGTTGCTAACTTTTGCCTCATAATTGGTTCTTTGTGAGCTCTGCACAGCAACTACCAATTTGGTTTATGTAAAATATTAATCTCCTAAAATGCAGTGACATCAACTTTTCCTTTTAAACTTGCATTCAAACCTATATCCATATTCTCACATGAATGTGTGCTGACAACACAGCAAGGAATACAAACCCATTCACAACTACGCTGCTGCATCTTGCAGATTTTTTCCCTGAAGAAATCCCCTCAGGGTATCAGCTTAGCATGACACATAGAATTGTTAAGACTTCTGTCTATTCTCCTCCAAATCATGGAAAAGACCACCAAGATCATCTAGCCCAACATTTGACCTTGTCAACTGAACCACAGCATCAAATGACAAACTCAGTCATTTCTTGATCACCATCAGGGGTAGTGACTTCACCACCTCCCTGGGCAGCCCTTTCCAATGCCTGATCACTCTTTTCAGTGAAGAAATACTTCCTGATATCCAGCCTAACCCTGTCCTGGCACATCTTAAGACTATGTCCTCTTGTCCTGTCACAGGCTGCCTGGCAGAAGAGGCTGACCCCCACCTCGCTCCACTCTCCTCTCTTAAGGAGTTGCAGAGAATGATAAGGTCTCCCCTGAGCATCCTTTTCCCCCAGCCTAAACACCCCTGGCTCCTTCAGCCGCTGCTCACATGGCTTTACTCTCTACACCCTTCAGCTTTATTGTCCTCTGCACATACTCCAGCACCTCAATGTCTTTGTTGAAATAAACGGCCCAGAACTGGACAGTACTCGAGGCATGGCCTCACCAGTGCTGACTACAGACATGATGTAAGATTTCACAGAAACTTCTATTTTAATCTCAAAGAATCATATTTCTGCATAGCTTTGGTTATTAAAAGAATAAATAAATAAACACAATTATTACTATTTTTTGCAGTTGTATGACACCAGCAAATCTGGAATTAAAAAAAAATCTAAAGAAAATATTCCATACCACTGTTGTGTCCAGTCAGCTTTTCCTTTGTGTATCAAGGTGAACTATTTGACACTTACAAGCCACAAAATGCCTGAAATGGTGTATGGTTTTACATGGACACTGGCACTAGTGCATTACATTGTGACAATGGCATTTAGAGCAGCTGGCTTTTTGAAATAAAGCATGTATTCAGTGGAGTATCATTAAGGGCAATTGAATTGCCCTTCATCTATTTCTGGGGCTCTGAGGACTAAAAAGCAGCATCTGGAAGCTTTATGGGTATTATCTGGCTTTCTGTTTTATTCTGCTTAGGCAGACTTGTCTGATTTTTCACACATTAGACTCAAAGGCAAAAGGATTTCCAGCAATAACCTCCTTCTGATGAAACTCATCTTTATCTGCTCCTTCTTGTTTCTTAGCAAGTGATGAAAAAATCCTTTATGGGCATGAGATTACCTAAATCAGTAGTGACTTGCCCATGCACAGCAGTGCTCAGTTGCCTGTTCATCAAAATGTCTGTTTACTGGCTGCACTGACTGTCAGAGGGAACACTCACCTGTCCAAGCACTTAGCTCAGCACTATGGTAAACAGGGACACTAAATATTCCAAATATTCATGTTTTCAGGCTTATTGGTATCAGGGGCAAAGTTTCTCTATTTGTGATGGCAGCAGTGCTACACTTGAAGACAGCTGGCAGTTTCTAATAACTGGACAGCTTGTTGTCCCTATCGCAGTAAGTGCCACCTTATCATCCTTCCAAAAAAGTGGCTGGTACTTGCTTCTCAGGAAACTTCCCTGAGCTTGCAGGCTGGGCTCAGTCCCAGGTATGTGTCTGCTCAGCTGTCACTGGCCTCCCTGTCCAGACAGCCTGCATAGTGATTTCTACATAAATATGAATTACACACCTTGAACAGTAAGTTCTCTTTGGCAGCCCCACGATCCCTTCTCTGTGCCTGCTGGCTCCTTTGACCTCTGCTCTCTGGACACCATTTTATATCCCACTTATTGGATATTTAACTTCTTATTTTCCTTGCACACTGCTCCAGACAGCCAGTCCAGTTCCTGCTGGCTCCATCCTGCCAGCTAATCCCTGCTGGGCCAAGCTAAAGATACTTGACATATGGGTAGCTGGCAAAAGAGATACAGGCACATTTTGGTGAATGTCTGGAGGGAATAGCCCAAGCATAATGATTTTGGCTGGATTAAGAGAAGTGCTCATCTGTTATATCACTTGAAAAAGAGCTTGTTCAACTGGGTGTTTTCAAGGCCAGCTTAGCATGCCCAGAGCACCGCAAGGAGCTCTCACTGACAGGAGGAGACACCAGCT
Source organism: Gymnorhina tibicen (assembly GCA_013399875.1). Lineage (NCBI taxonomy): Eukaryota > Metazoa > Chordata > Aves > Passeriformes > Artamidae > Gymnorhina > Gymnorhina tibicen. The sequence goes on along the minus strand of VXAZ01008350.1, from coordinate 102,755 downwards.
GGAATTCTACCAATGCCCAGCTCCACACCCCTTCTCTAAAGGGGGCAGTACCTGCCAGTTCAAACATCAAAACCTTCCTTACCATAGACTTCAAGGAAAAAATGTCAGGCACATCTCCTACAGAAGTACAAATCACTCTTCATGTCAGCCCATGGAATAAGCAACAAGTTCTATGGAATATCTTTGGAATATTTGCAGATATTCCATTCCAGAGGGCATTCTCCCTCCTGTGATCCTAGGAAAAAAAAAGCAGATATTGAAGAAGGCAAGAAAAAGCTTCATCCCAAGAATTGCATCCTGGGGGACTTTCTGCTATAAAAAAAAGGGATATGAAGTGAACTATATATTGTTCATGTAAACACATAGAGAACATGGACACCAGTGGAAAGCATAACTTTTGGAGAAGTGTTGGAGGAAGGGAGGGGAAAAGTGCCTTGTTTCCATTTTCTATCCATAAAGGCTGAGTTTCTATGGAAATAAAAGATGTGATTCACTGGCCCATCCTCGTCTGGGGCCTCAGTCAGGGCATCAGCCTGGTTTCTAGCTATTAATCAAACAAGCTTTACTTCATTAGCTTCTTAGCCTTCTCCTGGATCTTTTCCCACCCTTGACAGGGGATGCTGTGTCACACAGCAGGAATTTCGCTCAGGTGGGGCTCCTGACATCTGCAACTGACTGCATTCACACTGATGCATCACGCCCTCAGCAAACCTGCCAGTCTCCTTTTGGAGAGAAAAATAAAGGGGGGGACAAATGAGGCAACAAAAGGAGGAGAGAGGGAAGGAGACACTAAAGGGAGCAGATTTTCGGATAAGCAACCTTAAAGAGCACTGGCTAACTTTCCATATGAACATTGAGTAAGGAGGGGTGCTACAGAACCGAACCTGTTCATTTAGATATCTGCTCCAAGAGTACACATATAAAAGACAACCTGGGAAGGGAAAATAAGAGGCTTAATAGTTTTCCTGGTATGGGAAAGGAGGATAAATTTTAGCCTTGCAACTACCATTTTTATAGCAGCACAAGTCAGTTTATTTTCTTATATTATTGTTCCTAGTTTAGAAAGCATTTATTTCCTCTAAACAGTCAGCAAGTACATTATTCATATTTTTTCTTTGTTTTCATAAAGTCTTGTTAATAGAACACATTCAAGAAGGCCACTGTCATTACCAGAAGGTTCTGTTACAATACCAAAGAGAGCAAGCAATCTACACAAGTGAATAACTCGAGGCATGCTGTTCCCTAAATGACAAGGGCAAAGCACTATATTCTGATTATTTTAAACCAGCCAAAAAAGTCAAAACCTTTTTAACATAGTCCATAAAATTAATCAGGCAAAAACCCTTTCAATTAGGTTAGCAGTCCTGTCTCCCTCTGAATTTCAAATAATAAACACAAGAATCACTTAAAAATTCCACAGTGTCAGCGTAACACACCTTTTCATCCACAACATATGAAAAGGCCCAGGCATTAGCAGCTGACCGTAATAAAAATGGCTTTAGTTGTTGTGGGATTCTGTTTTGAATTCCACCTGTTGATCTTGCTGTGCCTTAAATCATTCCTCCCCTGCTGGGGGAGGACTTCTGAGTCCTTGCCTGGATTTTTGTTAATTAACGGACATTCAGCCTTCTCTGCTCTCAGATAGTTTATTAAGTCTTATCAGAAAAGTTAGAAGTACAGCAGAGGGACGTGCATGCTAAGGAAAATGCGCAGAATGCCGCCGAAATCAAGATAACACGGCGTTTTTAAAGCTAAACACTCCAATCAGTGTTTGAAACGACAGACATTTTCACTTTTCTACCAATATTCAACAAATGTTTTTAAAACGTCCACAGGAACTGCGGAATTTTCTATCCAATCACTTTAAACAATTTTGCTGCATTAAATGGAGTAGCATGAAGAACAAGAAGGAGGTTATAAAACAACAACAATCCTCCATTTTGGAGTTTTTTGCTTTTTACCTATTTGCTACTTTAACAAACCCAACACCTTAATATTTTTCACCCTGTGCTACCTTACATAATATTCTATCACCTAGTTCACACCGCAGTGCGTTCAAGCTCTTCCCAGAGAGTTGGCAGCTTTCTCCATGGACGAAGGTCAAAAACAGTGCTGTCCAGGGGGGTAAAACTCCTTAAAACAGGCAGAGAAATATTCCCCGCACTCTGGACTCCCACAAGTTGTGACAAGGATGTGGCAGTACCTGGGATCCTGGGCAGCTATCACTAATAAGCATTGTTTCTCCAGTTCTGCAAATTTACATTATTCTACTTATAAATTATTTCAATAATATAGAAAACATCTATAATAAATATAATATGGGTCCATTTTCACAAGTTCTCTTTGAGAAGGACAGGGGAGGTTTCACACCAGCCAAATAGCAAATCTATCACATCAGAGTAATCAGGTTACACCATCAGTGTCAGGAATAATAAAATAAATCAAATGCAAACTGGAAATAGTCTGATTCAGAAAGGCCAGAACTCGGCACTGTCCCAGACTCCTGGTAGTCGTGTATCCTATGGCCAGAGACTATCATTAACAGCTGTGGCACAGTCAAAAGGATTTCTGAGGTTTAGGATCTTGGAGCATTCAGTATGAATATATTTTGCCAGCCCATCAGAGTTTGTTAATCAAATTTCTAGAAGATCTCGCTTTAAGATGAGAAATCAAAATAGAAACTTTGGAAGCACAGAGGTTTTGAGACTTGAGTCGGACATACAATTTTGGAATTTCTAGAATCCCCAATACAAAAGGTTTGTTTAATGTAAATCAGAGATTTAAAGTCCAGAGAAAAATAAGGACAGAAAATGGTGATTGAAATGTAGAGGAACAACACAATGAGGAATTTTCAAGCTGCAAAATTGCACAAATCAATTAAGTTTTGATGGGGAAAGCTAGATTTAACCACCCCAGGCTACATTACCAAGTCAATAATCTGAGCAACACAGACAGCCACAAAGAAGTCCAAAGTGCCTGGGAGAAGCACTGAAAACGTAAGCAGAGTGACTGTACAGGCAGAAACAAGGTATTCACAAGGTACAAAGGCAGGCCTAAGCACTGTCCTATTTTTGTAAAGAGTTACTAAATTTGTGCACAAAAAAAATCTGTAAAGTTATAGACACACCTTAACCCCAATAGAAAATAACAGGCAGAGATTTTCAATAGCCTTGAGTATGCAGAAGCTTTACTTGCAAAAAACTTTCTGAAAACTTACAGAAATTTTGCCAAGTGCTTTTCCATGGGATTTATTTTCCATGATCTTCTTATATAAAGTTGCAGTTTTCATGCTGCAAATATCACGGATAGTGTAGCAAGAACCCTACCATTTGAAATACTAGACTGCTTGAACATTGAATTCAAAGGGTTTTTTCTACCTATTAGCACCTGAAAGCCCTGCCACACTTGGAGAAATGTCCTAATTCATAGAAGTTCTCTGTTTGGTTAATGGAAAAATATACCCTTTTGCCCCCAATCCATTTTGGTGTGTGAAAGCATAGAAATTTCATTCCAATAGAGCATCAGAGCATCAGAGCACGACACTAAATTTTGGACACTCTTAGCATGATTACTTTGCAATTATGGCATACGTATTATGGCAAGTCCCAAGTAAATTATGAACTCTGTATTTTACAAAGGCACTGTGAAACACTGATTGATTTGGACAGTTTGTAGTTAATTAAGTTCATTTCCAATTCCATCTCTTCACACAATTTCAAAGCATTCTGTATTGAAAGCCCATTTTCAATTAGTAAGGAGGATAAAACAAAAAAGTATTAATTATAAAAGTGGCAATCCCCATTTAAATCTTCATAGTACAGCAATTATTTATGTTAAGTGTTGAGAATTGGAGAGTTGTACTTGTCTAATACAATTTTTTCCTTGATATATATTGCATATATATCAAATCTGTACAAAGTAGTGGCATAGCATTTTTTAAAGTAAGGACTAAATTATTGCTCACAAACTTGTACAAAGCTCCAAAAGGTAGAAAAATGTCTGTGCTTGGCTCAAGTCAAATTAAGTGTCTTGGACTGATTCTTCTCACTGCTACTGCACTATTACCTCCATGTAATTCCATCACTTGGACTAAAGCAAACATCCCCATCAAAAAAGTAGTGAAGGAATACTGACATTAGTTGAACTTTATGCTGCCAAAGGAGCAGCCAAAAGAAGATATTGAGTTTTATTCTAGTGTTTGACGCTGTTCAAATAGGTCCAGGCACTTACCAAACTGTTTTTATAAAGAGGTACAAACATTTTGGAATATGATAAAAAAAAGAAAGAAAAATTATCCCTTAAATTGCCAGTGTTATTCTTCTACAAAACAGATGTTCTTTAGCACATAAATACCTTTCTTCATGTGAGCCAAATGCCTCCAATGCCCATTAAAAAGAGAGAAGAAGGAAAAGACATAATGTTTTTTGTAATGCCATTTAAAGATGGTGCATCTTGATTTGCTGATTATATTCTCTTCACCTCTATCAAAGGCTGCCAGCCACAAACATGACACCAAAATGAATTATATGAGATCAGCAGATGCACAGTGCTTTAAACCAACTTTTCTAACTCCATTTGCTGGATTTTGAACTGTCATCTACCTGCCAGTTGCCACTGACATGGAGCCCCTGCTCCAAAGCCAAGACGACTTCTTCAACCCCTGGCACATGCTTCATGGCCTGGCTCCTGGCTGGCTCATTCCCTCTGTCCTCTTTTCTGCCACTTTGGTAACAGGCTCTGTAACCACACTCCAACAGCGGAGCAGGAAGAAAAAGACGGGCACTAGAAAACAGAAAATTATTCAGGGCAGGTAGAAGGACAGGCAAGAAGGAAAAATACAATCAAAAGGAGTTAAAATAGAAAGTAGGGCTTCATGAAATGGGAAACTTAAGTTAGTGGGAAACAAGGATAACGTCAACCAAATGCAGACAGTCTGGTAGCTCCAAAAATGAATGCAGATTAAAAGGAAGGAGAACAATACAAATCTTTCATGTTTGTGAGCTGTCTGCAATATTCTGTGACTTTCTCAGCTCTAACCAAGCACTCTTAAGAGGAAAGAGCCTGTTCCTCACACTACAGATGTTTTAAATGCTGCTTTTAACATTCCAGTAGATAATTTATCTTAGACAAACCTGGGACTCTGTGCTGGGGGTTTCAGACAGGGCTGGAGCTCGCAGTCAGATAGAGACAAGCTGTGCCCAATGGTGTTGCAGTGTGCCCTGGCCGGTACCCCAGCGAGCAATACCAATTGGACCAGCAGGTGCATTGGTCTGATAGCCAAAGAGCCCAAGAGCAGTACCCAGAGGGCTATGCAGGGTATGCAGATCATACCCCCGTAACTGGCCACCACCATCTCCTCCCTTTCTCCCCTATATTTGGTTTCCCCTCTAGAAAGTTCTCTGTTACTCAGTCCCTCATTAGCCCACTTTAATTCCCCCCACCTACCCCTGATACCATTGGTTCTGTACCCTATTCCCCACCTCTGTAACGCCCCATTATGGTTATCCCACTGGTTGTTATGTGCTTTCCCCTCCCATGTCGTGGGGGTAGAAAATCCCACGGCACAGTCATTGTTCAGCTTCTTCGTGCCCAACCTCGTTGATTAAACCATCTCCTGTTTTACCCCAAAGAAGTCCCTCCGCCTTCTTTCTGCCTCCTCCGTGCGACCTCACCACCACTGGACCAGGCGAACCCGTGCTGGAGCTTCGCCAATCCTCCCACACCCCCGCCAGTGGCTTCCATCACCCCCTCCCATGCAGGCAGGTGTCCGGCGCTTGTGGTCACCTCACTAGCTGGACAGATAGCGCTGTGGCACAATGGCACCATGATAAAGGGCATGAAACAGGTTTTGTGAGATACATCGCAAGGTTTCCTTGTTTTCTACTCTTCTGCTCATTTCCTTCATTTGAAGTTGTGTCCAATTGAGAAAAAACACTTAAACTGGTATGAAATGAGATCCATGGAAGACGATTTTTATCAGCAGCTTATTAGAACTTATTTCAAAACCTGCATTTTACTCAAAGAGAATTACATTTAGTGTCATCTGAGTAGAAAATCTCGTCAGTGGCAAAACATATTTTTTCTAAATCTAACAATTAATGAAACTACATATATTATATTGGTTTGGCCTTTTATTCTAATGAAGGACAAGTTATGAGACACATGCATTAATTTATTTTAAACACACCCATTAGAGCTGCAACATGCATAAATAATTTGTTTGATAAATCAAGAAAAAAAATCCCTGTAATTTTGATACCCCATTCGTGCACCCTGTGGCATCTGAACACACAGCAGGTACAGCCCACCAGTACAGCCTATGCTCCCAGCTGCACGAGCAGCCTGCACAGCTGGACCGACAGTGGTATTTGTGTATTCCTCCAACACAAGGGCCCAGAGCCTTTACTTTGGGAGATATTTAGCCATCAATTCAGAGAGACAGAGAGATGATCTTCAGGATACATAGGTATCCATAACTAGGAGAGATATATACAGAGAGAGAGAAGATATTTATTATATCTGAAAAACTTCAGGTGCAACTGAAATATCAGTAATTAAAAGGAAGGTGAAGGAAGCCTTGGAAAAAGCTCACACTTACCTAGTTTGGAGGAGTTTCTCTGTGTGTGCATGCCTGTGCTGCCTCCAGGGAGGGGGTATTATTTTTGATTTTTATTTTTTTAATCAGCCTCACGTTACTGACAGTGAGGTGGCCAATGGGTAGAGAGAGCAATTCTAGACTGGTTCTCCTTTAGGAAAATTAGAAAAAAGAACAGCTGGCATGAAAATATCTTAAAGAATCAGATATTTTTCACATGGAATTACCTTCCTCAGCACTTGACATGCATTTGGAAACTGAATTCAAAACAGAATGTTGCAACAAACTTGAAAGAAAAATGCTTTTGCCATTTAATCAGTGTTACAGGATATCTACAGGCTTGCCTGTGCATTTCTTTGGAAAAATCAAGCAGCTGGGGGGTTTTTGTTTGTTGTTTTGGATTCTGTTTTCCTTTTTTTTTTTCTTTTTAAAATGCAGTCCTGGATGGGCTAAATCTGCTCTCACAGTGTGTAATACTGCTGCAATTAGAATCACAACCACTCAAACAATACCACCCTTGAGAGGAAAATAAGAAACCACTTGAGTTTAGGGTCTCAGCCACCTTGCTCCTTGATTTGAATTAGCTCAAATCTGATGTGGAAAATGAAGAATTGAAAAAGAAAAAAAATAGAACAGAAAAAAGTAAAAAAGAAAATAGAACAAATAGTTTTAAGAAGAGTCTGTTCAGTTACCATAAAAAAAGCTAAGAAGAGAGTGCTGAATACTGATAAACTTACTCTCAAAGGCCCAGATAGTCAGAAGACTGAAATTACCTGAAGATTCTATTAACTGCCCATCAATTTATCTTTTTGCATATTTATTATTTCCATATAGAAGTTCACATCTTATTTCAATTGTGAAATCTCAAATGTACACCTATCAAACAACTTTGAGAAAGAAAATAAAAGGAAAACACCCCACTGAAATTCCAAATGCTGCAGCTGGAGCTCAGGCCCACATTCCTGAGCCTGCTGGGAGGGTTTCAGATCTGCTGCCCCACAAGGATCCTATCACTGTTATGACCATGACCAGGAATAGGAAGTGCAGAGGAACAAAGGGGATTCAGCTGAAGGTCCCACAAAAATGGACTTGACCATGGACTACGCTGTCACTGGATCAGTAGAATACTGACTGAGCTAAGCCTCCTGCACAGAAGGCCAGTCAGAAGTACAAAGCCCAGTATTACTCATGATACAGACTAAACTATTTTAGCTAAGGGGACCCTGGAAGTTGGCCAAGAGAAGAAAAAAAAGTCATGATTACCAACAACACTTATTTTCCTGACTCTTGAATAGTCAAGAGTTTTCTTCAGAACAAAGTAGCTAAGTAGCTAATGATGCTAAGAAAAAAAAATATCACTTTCAGTGCTTTTTAACATATAGGTATTGAATAGTTAACCAACATGGACAACAAACAGACAGACCTCCAAGGGTATTAAATCCTAGTCCTTTAAAATTTAAATTAATATTAAAATAGCTACATTAAATTACAAAGCTTTACATTTCTGATTATTCAGATTAGCCACACTGGGGAAAAGTATCTTCATGCAAACAGCAGCAAATCCCTAAAGCTCTATATAAATGTACTGCTATTAGTTTCAATATACTTCTTATTCACAAAGGGAAATTTCAGTCAGGACACCCAAAGCTTTAAAGTGAATCGGGTCATTCTCCTTTATTAGAAGATGGTACACGTATTTCATAAGTATCTAGGTTCCCCGATTAAACATGGTGTGCCAGAGCTGGGCACAAACACGTTTATCAAGTGATAACCATGTTATCACGTTAAAGAGTGAAGGCCATTCCACATCCTACTATAACAGAGGTGAAAGTTTGTTTCCCTGCATGGCATTGGGCATTAAGCTCTTCCAGAAAATTCAGCAATCTTTCTTGAATTCCTACTGCTTTTTGTCCTCTATTTCTTTTGTGTGAAGATTTTTCTCAATAGCTCCAAAGATATAAAGAAAAAAGAAATCCCACCTGATGGAGCTCTGTAAAACTAAAGAAGCACAAAGCACCTGTGTAAGTCCAGGGAACTGGAACTACTGGTGCCACTTAAATCAACAGCTGAACCCCCATTAATGTCAGCAGAATTACACCTAGGCCTTCTGTTTCTTGACAGCCTCTTCAAAATAACAGCAGCAACAAGCGCGGGATTGGGTTGACAATCATTTACATGCAAGTGTGACCTTTTTTACTCAGTGGTGACATTTGTATCCTATTAGCAAAATACTGTATTGTATTTAAGCAATAATTGCATTTTCTATGGAGACAAACGACATGTAAATCAATAAATGACGAGGCTGCAGGCCAAGCACAGTATTGATTTTCAGTCATGCTCATCTCTGAGTTTAATGCTGAGAAAACACAGTAAATGCTATGATTTTTTACAAGTTACATTTTTTGGGCTAGATAGTTTTCTGAGAATTAAGAAAGGTGTTCTCCACTTGAGAGAGAAGAGATTAAAGGGGAGTGAGAATTTAAAAGCTCTAATTGAAGTTAACACAGGATCTTAAAAGCAAATGCTGAACAGATCAATACTGGTTTGTACAACACCCTTGTCATCTCCTCGGCTGCTATGGTTGATCAAATTACACATGAATATCATCTGTATTAAACCAATGGTTAATGTACCATCACTGAAACAAGCAGAAGGTTTACAGAAGTTTCAGTGAGAACAGTTTTTATTGCTTTTGCCCTTCACAGGAAAACCAATTTATTCAAACCCCACCACAATACAACCCTGGCAAGTGGCAGATATTGAGAAGGGCGTTCCTGAAACATGAATAGTGTGTTTCCAAATTTGCTGTCATTTCCAAATGACAACGGAGATTAGAAATTTTAATATAAATTTAAATAATTTAAAACTAAGAAGAGAAGGGAATAATCTCCTTGTTTTCCTTTTATAAATAGATCCAGAAGTAGGCACTCCTTTATTAAGGATACCATATTCTAACACTTAAATAAAAACTGTGGTTTTAAACAATTCGTTTTTAGAAAACAAAAACTTGACCAGTTCTTGATTGCTCTTTTCTGTAACTGCAGAGAAAAAAAAAGAAAATTCTGGAATGGATTTCCTACTGGATCAAAAAAAGCAATCACTACCTGATCTCTGTGACGTGCACAAGTGGTCTTCTTGTGAATAAGAAGAAAAACTTTTTCTTACACAGACAGCCTCAGCCATCTAGGAAGATACAAGCAACCTTTGCTGCCAAAGGTACCAAGTCGCCACTGTGAATACGAGACAAGATGTCTGTCACAGGAAGTAAGAAATTCATTACACTCTACCTGGTACATTATTGCAGTAGCAGCACTGACTTTTCTAAATCTCTTCCTAAATGACCTAGTAAGGTCATTGACCGAAAATATCTTAGGAGATCTGGTCAAACTGATTTGGGATACTGTTTCCCATAACTATCTCTGTGATAGCCATAATTTAGGATCCTTGTATTTTTAACTTAAACTCTTCTCACTGTAGCCTTAACACAGTGGGGTGTGGGATGAGTGAGGAATAATCCCACAATATTATTTTATGCTGATCAGACCTTTCTATACAATATAAAAGGAGCAGCCATAGATGTTCACTTCCTCCACAAAGGCCAATTTTCCTTCCACTAGATGTTATTTTGAATTTGGATTATACAATCTAAAAGCAGTTGTCCAGTATGTAAGACTCCATAATATCCTACAATTGAACCAACAGGTTAAGACACTTTTCATCTGACTGCACTAAATTATTGATCCACTGGTCCCTTTTTCAGATTTTAAATCACTCAAACAGAAGGAAAAATAAATGCATTAAGACCTTCCAGTCTCAGTGAGAAAATATATGTAGGTAGTTTGAGTCCCTACAGTAAAAATAATCACACAGAGAATCCTGCAGTAATCCATCTGATTTTGAATTAACCACTCAAAAAGCAGTTTATTTCAAAAAATATATTTTTATTTTGCTTGATAGTTGACTATATAAGCCCCATCTATCAATTCCTGCAGTATGGGTATTACAGTATGAATAATATATGCCTTTGTCATGTGAATAAGATAACAGCCTTCACTCAGTGCTCCACATTTCTTGTTCCAAATGTGACATAAAATACAATTTTCCTCAAGTAGCTGAAAAGGAATTTAGAATAAATGAGATACGAATACTTGAATGGAGATGGACACTAATTTTGTAAAAAAAAAAAAATACAAAGCAAAATATCAATAATTATTTATTAAATTCAGTGAGACACTGAGAAGGGCCTAAAGATATAGCTGAAGAGTGATGTTTCCTCAAAAAACATGCCTGAACACCTGCACATCTTTTTGAGTTACCACTTCAAAAGCTTCTTAAGCCCTCTTGAGCCTTTTTCAATAGCCAACAAGAAATGCACCCCTTGACCACCTACAGCTGCGAATTCAGATAGATTCAATTCTAGTCACTTTGTCTTATCCTCAAATTTTTTTTTCTGTTTTATTTATTATGGAGGCTCAGGTAGTCTTCTCCAAAGCATCAGGAAACTGCATCCATTTAAAACAGGTTCCAGGGCTGGGCAGAACAGGGATGTCACCCAAAGCCAGCTCCTGAGCTCCTGGTCAGCACAATCACGATTTCTGTTTCTGAAACAATTCAAACAATATATTTAAATATCTGGTGCATTGTCCATAATGTAGCACCATGGATCTGCCTGGATGCTGACTACACTCCATAGAGCTCTGGCAGCACAAATAACTATGAAAAACTGTCAACTGACAAGAACCACTAATAAGGGATTATTTGGCACATGACATATGACTGAAATGTTCTCTGTGTATATTTTTGGCCTGTGGCCTCCCTCACCCCATTTTCTTTATGTTCTTAAAAAAATAAAACAAAGTCTTGGCTTTCCCATTTTTCACTACCCCAGACATATTACTTTCATTTCAGGCCAAAAAAGGAATTGGAACTTTATTGTCAGGAAGAAGCCCAGTACTTATTTGTTTTGGACCAGGAACTGTTTCTTTTTCTGACTTAGTTTTTCCAGGTTTTTAACATGTGGGCACACACAGTTATTTGGACTGTCACAACAACTGTTTAAGACATCTCTGTGTTTTATGTATGGTGAAAGAGTCATAAAAAAAGTGGAAGAGCCTAAAACTTACAGGCAAAATTGCAAGGGGTCATGGTGGGAGGCAGATGGAAAAGAAGAAAACAGGAACTCCACATAGTAACAAATCCAAGAAGCACTGAAAACCTTAGAATTGTCAAAATTCTCAAAAGAAAGCATTTGGATTTTTGTTTTAAAATGTGTATATATCTTAATTTTTAAAGATTTAAAAGAGTTAAATGAGGGTTTTCAGAGGAAAATGTATTTTCTGCTAACCCAAAATTATTTCCAAAATTATTTCTCTTTTCCTGTGCCTGAGAAAAACACAATTTAGGATAACTCAGCAAAATTTTCTTGCTGCCTTCTCCTCTGGTAAAATCAGCAATCTAACAACATAATTTATTCACACAGATATAACCAGTATCTCTACAGACCCGTAACAGCAAAGCACTTTCCAAAAGCCTTGGGCTGGTGGTCACAATGAGAAAGCAGCCCAACAGTTTAACAGCAATGGACTTGGGCTTTTATTCTGTTATGGGAAAAGAAACGTCCGTATGTCAGACAGAGAATTCCCTCTTCAAGCCTTCTCTTGACCTTTAAAAATCACAAGGAACCTGAAGAAATGTCACGGATGGATAACGGTTAATGATATTCACCAAAGCACAGTGACATCATCCTGAACCAAACAAAGCCATCCGCCTGCACTCTCCTGTTATCCTCGTTAGAAATGGAAAGTCACAAGCACTAAAGCAGATGATAACATTTGTTTTAAAGGAAATGTTAATTGAAATTGGCATGCTGCTGCTCACAGCTAGGAACAGGACCCCAAGGGATCAGCAGAAAGAAATGGAAAAAAAAAAAGGTGAGTTTTGCCAGATGAGCACTGACTCCCAGCCAGTGATGGGGAGGGCTCCAAATCTGATAATCCATTTTTAACTACAGCAAGATTAACTTTGACCTGAATAAAAAGACATTTCTAAAGTGCAGAAGGCCTATTATCTGCTCTTTTAAGCGTGTGAGTGGGAGGTGAAGAAAATCACACGAGATCTACATTTTCTTAATTATTTTTTAAGAGATACTGGGACCTGAATACCTCAAAATAAGAAGAAATAAAATTATTCATTTTAATGCATGCCATGTAATGCTTATCACTTAATCACTGCGAAGTGCTGTCAGGTTTAATTACAGTCTTCAGTGGCCCAGCAAGATGAATAAGTCATGAATCTTAACACCCAAATCCGAATCACGAAAGTTAGCTTTCTCCTCCCCTCCCAGTGCATACTGGATCCTTCAGAAGAAACCAACATAAGTTAAAAACCACTTCTAAACAGGACAACAAACTAACCCAAATTAATTCTTCATTAAAAACTGTTTTTATAGTAAACCAAAGTTTACTTATGGGCAAGAAATAACCGCAGTCAGCCTCACTCTGAATTAGTAATTGCTTAGTAAAGTAGGAGCTATCCAGGGCTGGGGGACCCTGTAAACGCTGAATAGAAGTTGGGAAGAAAAGATTCAGGTATCAGTGGCTGCAGTGACTGAGCAGAGAGATAGAACAATCTCAGGAAGCTCATTGCAGCAGCCTGCCAAGCCCAGCACTCACATGCCTTCCATCAGGAACTGTGGCACTCTTCCCAGGCATAAAACTCCAGGGGAAAGACCTCTTCAAAGTTTTTTCCCCGTGCTATGCTCCATCTCACAGGCATCCTGCTGGCATGAACCACCACTAAGCCTTCAGCTACTCATTTCCCCAGGAGCTTGTTTATTCCTGAGCACCTCAATGTTTATCTCAGGGCTCAATAGAGTCTAAAATGCACCAACACCTGAATGGTTTGAGGAAGGCACTTAAGAACCTGATCAATGAAACATTTTTCACTGACTCCAAAGAAAGTATAACTTCAGATAAAATGAAACTCTATTCAAGGTATCCAGCAACTATTCTCTGATATTTTGAGGAACATGGTAATAATTTTTCTTCATTACAGTTTGGAGAATAATTTCTGGTCTTTGGGAAATGACCTGCTGGGCAGGCCTTACAGAAGACAGGTCTCCATGCCCAGTTTTCAAATTAGACTTATTCACGTCTCCAATCATGAGAAAAATCAATACAAGTACAAATTGAAGATTGTGTCAAAGTCACAGCCCCATGGCAGCCACTCTTCATAGGGTTAGATCCCTTGCCAATAGAAATGTCCTTGGCAGCTGGACAATTCACTCCTTTGTGCCACAGCATCACTCATTCCCCAAGCACTGTAATGTTTTACTACTTTCAGGGGCCAATACAGCAGGAATGAATCTGATCCAAAATTCACAGTGTTCAGCAGGATGCCCTCACTTATTTTTAACTGGCTACCAGGGAGATTTCACTGACTTTTGTTTTCTCCTTTGCCATTCTGCACTGTTTGAACGGAAACGCAAAACTGCTCTCTGTGCCTTCTTGCACTCTTTTGGCTCTCATTGGGTCTATTTCTCTCTCTAGATTACATCTTGCTCCAGTGTTGTGTGTGTTTGAAAGCCCCCTTCCCTCAATGCAGTAAAGAAACCTTCTGACAACAACTGGCATCACCTAAGCCATTCCGATTGACTTCCAGTCATTGCCAGTGAATATGAAAATATGGTCATTATATAAATACACACACACACCACCCCCAAAAAAATACATAAGAATACTTAAACCTAAGACAGTTAAAGTCTTGCATGTACAGAAAAATAAATTAATTTATTGAAAACATGAAAAATATCTAATTCCTCTGAATATCAATGTATGATTTTTTAATTCTATTCATTACATTCAAGTTGATTAGTAGTTCCAATACCCATTGTTTAGAGAAGAGATGGGAAATACTTTGCTGCAGCTCTTTTCTGACCTCAGTGGGTTGTTGCATTTCAAATGTGAATACTCATTATTGTCTCTTTTCAGAGTTTTCAATTCAGCAGCCAAATGATGCTTTTAAGGAAAAGGAAAGCCTAAGGCCCATACTGAAAAAAAATGGATGCATTAGAGCTATGGAAATAATTTATTCACACCCTAGTGTGCAAGAGCCACTCTCAGCCAGATATATGTGTGTGACAAAACTCTAGGAAATCAGCTTCTATTATAGAACATATTTGGAAAGGTAAAGCTGATAACCTATCTAAAGTACATTTAAAGGACTTCTTCCTTTAAGCTTTTATAATTACAGCATTAAATTCTCTGCTTTTTAAATGCATTAGACACACTGAGGACATAGGACACTCACTTAATTAATGTTATATAGAAAGAAAAAGGTGAGGTCTTCACAAAAGAACTCAAGAGTAGAATTATATTCTACATACCTGCACTGAATTCCTTTCTGAGAAATAGGAAGAGGGAGAAACATTTGTAATGGAAAAGAGGATCACCTTTTGCAACATTAGGTCTGTTGACTGACACTTTTAAATAGTACTTTTGATTATGTTTTATTTTGATGAATAATAAATGTGGCTCTGTAGAAAAATTAAAGCAGTTGATAGAAAAACCCTTAGCCCATCATTTTCAAAGCTGCATTCCTGCATACAGGGACCTAAGCTTTGATACAGGCACATAAATGGAAATTCATCCCAGAGCAAGAATTAAGAGGCTCTTGATACAGAATAATTAGAGCCTTGGGGAGGGGACAGGTTGAGAATTCAAAAATGTGTGTGAGTTCACATAGTTTCCAAACAGATGTAAAGTTAAGGGTTCTTCTATGAGTATGTCTTCTAAGATAGTGGAAGCTCAGTATTTCCTGCCTGTAATTGCCTGCAATGCATTTTATCGCTGCCTTACCCCCACCATTCATTTTCCTTTTTTATACAGCTCTGAGGGGAAACAGCAGTTTCTCTGGAGTACAGAAACAATTCATCCAGAGAATACAGTGTATGATTCTGAGTACCTTGTTGAAAGACTGAAATTATCACAGCTCTCATCACCTTCCAGTATATGGGACAAAAAAAAAAGTACCTTTCCAGAGGTCAGAACAAATGTCACGTGCATTTCAAAAACTCCATTTTAAAGTTCTGCTCTGAAAAAAAAGGGTTAACAGAGCAATATTTCTGTTGTGTTTCTGGCACTTTCATTATGCCATCAATTATTACAGTGCCATCTCCTAATAGGAATTTCATCATGTATTCAAATTGGTGAGCAGAGTCATTCAGCAGCCACAACAAATTGAGCTCAAGAGGCTTTATTTCAAGAACTACAATGGTGTCAAGTGGTCAGTCCTTCATTTTTAATTTCTGGTTATATAAGATGCAAATGCGTGATCTCTCATTCTAACAGCCAGCCATGGCAAACAGTTACAATTACATTCTAACATGTCCTTAACTATGGGCAAACAACATTATCAAACTGGGGACGGGGCAGTTCAAATCACAAAGAGAAGACTTATTTTATAATGGAAATTTTAAATTTATTTTTGTCTTCATTTACCACAGTCATGTCTTCCTAATCAGAAAAGTAAATACCAGAGTTTGTCCCTTGATCCAGTGTAGAGAAGCATTGCTGTGTTCAGTTTCCTGCGCTGGCGTGGCACGCCGCAACCTTCCAGAGAGCGCCGCAGAGCCATCCTAGGGAGAGCGGCTGTTCTGCTTCCCGCAGCCTTTCAGGCAGCCCCAGCTATCCTGGTTAGCTGTCGGCCCACAACAATCTGGTGGTGGTAAAGGAGGCGAGAAGGCTCTCTTGCATGGAGACTGCAGCAGGTCTTTATTCCATGCTAACTCCCCAAGGTCTACGACCAGCACACGTGCCAGCCCCCATAGGCAGAGGGCCAGCACATGGCATGGTGCTCAGGGCAGAGGGAGAGAGACTGGCGCCTCGCTGGTCCCCAGAGGAGAGAGAGAGACCACACCTGACTTGGAGCCCCTTATCCGAGGCAGAGGTTGTCGGAAAGAGCACAGGGGCGGTACAGGGGTGGAGTTGGAGTAACAAAACCAATGGGAGAAACCCGAGGGAGTGGTTAGAACTAGGGGTGGGGAAAGGGGGAGCCACGTGGAGGGGGCAGGCAATTTAGTAAGGAAAGGAATGTGGAAATCCAATACCACCAAGAAGTCCAATAATTGCAAGATTTTTTCCGCTTTTTATCTACACCTGCAAACTTGAAAAGACCAAGTCATCTGTTACATAACCAGCTCTGTGTACCTAGGTCTTAAATGTTGCTTTATAGTGAAACACAATGTCCTCCTATACACAACATGCAGTGGCACCTGGCACACGTATCTGTGCTCCCTGTCCAGCACAAGGGTGCCAGTGGTCCCTGCACACACTGAACACCATCTCATGATAGTCACTGTAATTGGGCCCAACACTCTCTGGAGTTCTGTGGATCTGCCTCCCTATTTGGATCAGGGAATGCTGGAGCCTCACCAGTGACTGGCCCAATGAAATTAGTGAACATACTGGCACTTCCTTGAGGCTTTGAGGACACAACTGGGTCACTGTCAATTCTCAACAAGCAATGTAAAAACTTAATTAGTCATTCAGTCATTTAGCCAACAGCCTCAGTTCCAAGGGATCTTTTCAGTGAT
Organism: Gymnorhina tibicen; assembly: GCA_013399875.1. NCBI lineage: Eukaryota > Metazoa > Chordata > Aves > Passeriformes > Artamidae > Gymnorhina > Gymnorhina tibicen. The sequence goes on along the minus strand of VXAZ01008350.1, from coordinate 85,569 downwards.
GCCAAATACTTTCTTTTATTTTAAGCTCCTTTAACTATCAACTGGATTATTTTTATTTGTTGCTACCAAACAACTTTTGACACATCATATTTTTGAAGTCCAATCTACTGTTTTTACATAAAAAGTGATGCTGACGCTCCTTCCTTTACTAAATTGGAAAAACACCCAAACATTATAAATGAAGCTCCTGCTTCAAATGCTGATAGGAAGCGATGCTGAAATTTGCTGTAAAAGAGTTCAAAACACGCAAGCTTAACATTCACTTTCTGAGCTAGCCAGGTCAGTAAAACCTTTAATCATGATACATGTGCTAAGAAAATTAAGGTACAAAAGAAGAGATTCAATGTGAAAATTCATTTAAATGCATGAATAATAATGAATAATATCTGGAATTTTATTATTAGTTCTGTGTCGCACATCCATATTTTGAGGCGGAAGTGCATCCTGCCCTACAGCAAGCCCTGTCTAAAGTCCTTATGAGCTGTAAACCCTTGTTTCTATTGCCAGCGTGCCAAGCTGTTGACCCATAGCACCTTAGAGTTGTTCTGATTTGGACACAATAGCTTGAGGAACATACTCACTTCAAACGCCAGATCCATTTTGTTGTTTGCACGTGGGAAGCTCTTCTGTGACATGAATTGGAATGATTGTAAAATCTATTGATGATTGTAAAATCTAATGAAATGCAAAAGAAAAAGATCCCCTGGCCTCATATCGGGATACTGTAGAAGGCAAGAGTGGTTAATCCTCACCAGCCCCATCAATGTCACATATCTGTAGTCTTATTTACATTAAATGCTGTAGCAGAGTTTACTTAAATTAGAAGGTTACACATGACTGGATAAAATTAAACAAGTCACTTCATGAGTTTTTAATTTCCTCTGTAGTGATTTAATTCTGAAGTAATTTGAAAGAATCCTCTCAGAACGTAGTATCAAATTACAACAGAACCTGCTTATTTCTACCTAAGCTATCTTTCATTGACCAGCCTTCTGACTCCAGGCTCTTTTTTTTCAGTGTTCTAGTGAACTCTAAAATGCTTACTGAACAGCATCTAACTCTTTTCGTTCCTTCCAGACTGCACAATACAACTCTTTACAGCAGAGATCTGTTTAGCATGGGTTTCCTCTCCATATTACACTAAAGATAAATGCTATTGTTTGGGAGTCAGCCACCCCACATTTGTTCACCCACAATGTATCTTCAACAAATGTCTAAATGAAGAAACAGACATTGTTTTCTCATTTGCACTACCTCAGCCTGGATAAGGTCCTTCCATCTCACCTCCAGGCCACTGCCAGGGCCCTGAAGAAGTGCTGTGCAACACTGCTAATTCATGCAACATTAGCACAAAACTCAATCCCAATTTTATGCTGGATAAATTACAAGTGATGGAAAGAATTTCAATAAGTTGCCCAGGGGAAGCAGAATATTTATTTCAACAGTGCTCCAATTTCCAAATCGTCCTAACTAAGCCAGTTGTCAACACAGCAAGATTACACTGCTGGTTCATTGCTGTTCTAGCAGATGGTGAGGACCTGTAAAAGCCGAATGCGCTGCCACTTTGCTGTTCTAACAAATTAAAACTGAAGTCTTGAAAAGCTAATTTGTGCAACAGCAATAACAAATGTGAAGTTTAGGCCCTTCATAACTATGCACACATGCACATATATAATTTTGTGAGCACTTATTCCATCTTCTGAGAAACTCAGAGCTGTGAAATAGTTTTTCAGTGAAGATTTTGGATTTTGTTTTTAAACAAAATCTAGATAACCAGTCACAGGTCATTTATCATTTCAGCATAAAGTCACTATAACTGCAAATGTCTTCAAGTTTTGGCATGGCACTCTAAAGCTCCAGAAAAGGCTTCCAATAAAAACATAAAATGGATTGTGAACAGCTAATTAAGTGTGATAGCCAGCCTTGTGAAAGAGAGAGCGCTATCTTTGGATGCATTACACCAATATAGCTCTCTCTGGAATAATTTTCATAGGAATAAGAGAAGATTTCACTCCCCGTCCCAAATCCCCAAAACATCAAAAGACAACAATGCTAAGTGACATAAGTCAGACTTCATCTCTTACTCTCTTAAAATCATAACCAGGTTATCTCCCACCATTATTCCAGCAATTGTTGCTCTATGGCTGGAACCATTGCAATATTCTCATTGACTGACACTAACTAAGGATGGTTTCTGACCAATTCATAGACTACAGCTATTTTTCTTTCAATTACTGCATCTCTTGCAATGTCTACACATCATACAGCATCATCTGAAATTTTTTGTTGTCAGTATGGACACTCCTGGTGAAACAAACAATTATTATCCACATTTTACAGATGAAGCAGAAGGATGATGAGTCTGGTTTAGGGTCTGAGGCATTTTTGTTTTGGTTTGATTTGGGTTTTTTTAATGTGGTTGGTTGGTTTGGTGTGGGGGGGGTGGTTGGTGGATTTTTGTTTGTTTGTTTGTTTTAAAAGGCATTTAAATGACTTCTGGCTCCACAAAACAATAGCAAGCACTTCATTAAACACTTCTGGTTTTACAAGCAAGTTTAAAACACTCTGAATCAAGGCAGATGTTCTTTAACTAAGATGCTTTTGGAAATAAACTTTATGCCTCAGAGCACTAAGCAGATTCATACTTTCAAATATGGTCTCTGGGAGTACCAGAAGGTCACCCCAGAAGTCACAAGCAGCACAGGGAAATGAACCATAGATTCAGCAGTCTGCACTCACTCCACTGAGACAGACAGATTCTCTCTCATTGTCTAATCCCCACCCACTAAATTCTCAGGGCCTTCTTTATCTGCTCTCCTCTCTTACCCAGTCCTGCTCCAAAACCACCCACTTCACCTTCACACATGCCCTTGTTAAACCTTTTACCAAATTACATATGAACAAATCCTCACTTAACTCCTTATTCATATCTGTTCCTCATTGTTTGTTTTTCTGTAGCCCAAAAGTGTCATGGAACTTGCTCAGCATTCCTTTGTGTTTGTACAGCATCTAGAAAACATCTCACTGATCCACTCAGGGGTTTCTTTGGTTACTATGGAGATAGAAGTAACAGCAGAAGGATTTAGGATGAACAAGTCTAATAAGAAAAATACACACCTATAAAAATTACATCCTACTGTCTAGACCCTTTGAACTCAATGCAATAGACTGATTGAGGTTATGTTTCTTCATTGGCTTATTTAACAAGGAAGGAAATCAAAATTTTCCTCCCTGATGCACCTGATAACACTCTATTGAACATCCAAGCCGAAACTCTACTGAGGTAGAAAACAAGGATAGGAAAGAAGATTCAAGATTGCTTGTGAGTGAGGGAGGTTTATCAAGGTTTAAAAATATCCAATTAGCACATTATAAATTGTTAACCTAGATGGATGCTACTATTTGGGCCTGCTTTTAAAACCTGCATGAATTTCCCAGCCTTTCTGGATGGTAAAGATCCATCCCTGTTAGATATATCACCCACTGGCACAAGTATTTCTTCAGCTACTGTTACTGCTCTGTTCTGCCTTTTCTCCCTCTGTTGCAGTTCCAAAACTTCTCTCTTACACTGCCTGGCAGAGTTAATCCCAGCTATTTAACTTTACAGAGCAATATTGCCCAAGGTAGGGGGGAAATATACAAAAGGTCATCACTAGAAACAGAAACAAAATTCAAAAAATTTCAAAAGTCAAAAAGAGCATGACTGCTATAGTAGCCATACATACATTCATTGACAAAATTATATACCTATTTTGTGCATACAGAAAATAGATATACAGCTCACTGCCTCTACAAAATCAAGATGCCTACCTTGATAACTGCTATCAGCAGTTTATGTATGTAAAAGTTTTCCACACAGATGACAAGATTTCCTAAAATAAGGGACTGTACTAGAAAATCAAATGTTCAATAAGCAAACCCAGCATGCCTGTGGCTGAGCCAGAATTCTGTGAAACCACGATTTAGGTCTGTGTTTAGAAGCACCTACTGACAGCTGCACTTGCTGGTGGGTATGGTTTGATTTCACCATCTATTTCACAAACACCCACAACAGGGTTTTTTTGCATATAAATATTCATAAGGTGCAAATTAGTGGTTTCACAGCTATTTTCCCTTTCTTTTTCTCCCACAGTCTGCTACAATAAAACCTCATTTCACAGAATCACAGTTAAATGTAAGCAAGGTCTCTCCCTTGATCTACACAAAAGTGTATCACCCCTCAAGATTATTTAAAATACTGATTATTTAATTGTTTCTGATGCCTCTGAAGTAGGACATACATGTTGATACTGACTTTCCACTGGAGAAAATAATTGGAACACTCAATATTTTGAAGAAAGGCTGAGAGATGATCCCAATGGCCAGTTCAAAACCTGCAAAGTTAACAAAGGTATCACACACAACTGGTCCTTCTTGAAATCACCTATTCTCAATAGTATGAACTTCAGACAGCATCCTAGTAGCAAATCACATTTGCTTTACAAAAAGAGATGTTGCATGGAAATCACTGGTATGTTGTGTGGGAGGAATACAACAGAGTTTCTAGGGGAAAAAAACCAAAAAAAACAAAACCAAAAGCCTTTCTCCTTTTTAAACAAGTTACTTAAAACAAACATCTATGAAGGTAATGTAAAATGTATAGGTCCAGTCCACAGTCCTGACTCCCACAAAGCCTCTGTATTTGAAAACGCTGATTCCTAGTCCCACAATTTAGCTTCCTTAAAATTTTATTTGACCTAAAGAGTAGAGCTCATTAACTTAACACTGAAGTCAGAAAACTCACACAGGACAAATCACATGGTGAGGAAATCCATCCTGATCCCAGGACTGAAGAAACGTCACCTGCAGCTACCACTGCTGCTACACAGATCATTCTAAGGATGGACACATATTAAGATCATACACACAATATGCTCATCCTGAAGCCACTGCGTCTGTTTTTTTATAAATACTGCTTAAGTTTTAGGAAAAAAACAACTTTCTTTTTAAAATGAAAAAGAGAGGTTTCAATCCCAGCCTCCTAAATTAATAGTATTTAAGTATTTAATCTGACCACTGAAGAGATTAATCCGTATCATTTGCTAATACACAGTAAACACATGCATGGTAGCTTATTTGCTTACAGCACTGCTGTATTTCTTACAAGGATGAAAAGAATTCTTAAGGAAAATTCCACTTTGCAGTCCCTCCTCAGGCATCAGACAATAGTTTGGAAGGTCAGAACTACAGGGGGTAGAGGACAGCACTGAAGGAAGCTTTCCACTGACTGTCTCAACTGCAAGATATTCTAGAGGATTGTGGTATTTTGGTTGACATGCACTAGAAGAAATGCAGCAGAACATTTGCCTGTTTTCCACTGTTTTCGTTTTTTCTCTTCCTCAACATTTGTTTTCTCCAACATCCGATGTCATTACATACATAAGAAAAGTTAAATATTTACAGCAGCTCAGGCAGACACAGCAAATCCCTTTAACAATTCCCCTGGGAAACTCATCTCTCTGATTCGGTTTTCAAGAAATGACAAGACAAGTATTTTTCCCCAAAAATAAAGATGACACTACAGTTCCATGCTGAAAATATTTTCCCCCAATTTCAAACCTACATATACAGACTCAATTTGCTGTCCTGTTTCATTCCAATAAATGGAGCTTTACCAGTGGATCTAAGCAGAAATGTCATCAGTGTTTGAGTGATTGTTGGATATTATTGATTTGATATGAAATGAGCACTGAATGAATTGGCAAATTAATCTGCAAATGACATTACTACCTTGAATAGATTTAAGCTACTCCATGTCAAACTACAGCTTATTGTTATACAACTTTGATCACTGGCTAAATGTACAAAGCCTACAATGTACAAAGCTTCAGAAATGATCTTTATAAAAATAAGATTAGTGAGTAATAAGAACAAGGTGGTTGCTGGAGATACCGTTGACATTTCATATTAAAGCCAGAAATTGTTATGAAATTGAGTTGAAACATGCTATAACAGGGAAAAAAAATGTGATCATCAATAAATTTCATTTATTGGAGCACTCCATTATTGACATTTTATAAAATTAGAAATCATGAGACTGCTGCTTTCCACAAGTTTGTCAAGGAGTAAGATCATTTAATACCATACTAAGAAAAGAGAACCAGCTGAAAGTTACAGTGAGTGAAGCATTTTCTCATTGAAGTTTTAAAATATTCTATGCTAATTCTTCTCACAGAGATTTAGGAACATGATTCAGGGACATGCATAAGTATGTTCTTTCAGCCCCACTTGTTAGGGCAGTGCACAAGGCAGAGGGCACAGAAGGATGAATGCCCTGAATAGTATGAAAATGTGGAACTGAAGAGATGAAAAGAGGCTTGGAAGGAACCATCTACCACTCAGCTCTCTCTGCTACTCCGTCTTATCCAAACACCCTGACTGCAGGGGCAGACCATCACAGTTGAGAATTAAAATTGTAACACTCTGTGAGATGCAAAGCAAAAGTCCAGCTTCCATAGTCAAATTTCTCTACTACTTTTTTGCTTCCTAGCCAGTCAGACACAAAGCACAGGTCACTGCACTTTTGACCTGTTAGCTAAAGCACCAGTTAGGGTTCCTAATTGCTCATTTATTAAATACATCTTATGCCTGTTTCTAACAGTAGGATATCCAAGAAAACACTGCTATCTACACAAAAGAATTCACTATTCAAACACATATTCTGAATAGCTTCCAAGCCTCTATAATTTCCTCACTTGCAGCATTCTGTAGTTGAGGCATTTCCAGTATCCAAGTGTTGCATTTCATCTTTCTTAACCTATTCCCAATAGAACCATCATAACTTATAAGTAACTCTGAATGGCAGATTTCTGAGGGAAACACATGATTTATGATTTAGCTTTAAAAAGACCTCTTACGTTTAACATTCAGACTCCTGTCAAACACTCTTGTAAGTCGACACACACTGATTGGGACTGCTGAAGTCTTATGTGAAAATGGCTGATAACTAACATGCCAAGGCATTCCTTTGTTTGGGAGCATTATTCATACAGTTCCAAGGTAACTGGCTTGTGCCCACCTATCAGCCTCATCAGTAGCTGCTTTCCCATAGAAGATTCCCAGTCACAAATAGCGGTGTTTCATTTGAGTCACACACTTGCTCCACTGGACAAAACTAAATCAATATCTTCACAAGTAAAATTGACTCAGCAGCATTTACAGCATCATTACATATTTTATCTTTACATACATACCCTGATAGGCCACTGAATTTGCACCTCCCCTCACCCCAGAAATATTTGAACATTTGTACTAGTTTGAAAGCAAACTAGTGAGAGACCCCAAGTCAGAAATACAATTTAATAGGAAAAATAAAATAAATGCAATAGCACAAAAAAGAACAACCCACTGACAAAGTCAGAGCACAAACCTGACCCTCTGACAGTCAGGAGGTTAGTAACAGTCCAATTAAATGGTGACTGCAGTCATCCTGGAGTGATGGTTCTGTTGAAGGGTCTGGTCTTCCTCTGAAAGTCCAGTGGTGGTTGTGTAGCTCTTGACCTCCGGGATCCCAGTAGGTAAGGCTGCTTGTGCTGTTCCAAACCCCAGATTATATCCAGGTGGGAATGCCTGGCTCCTTCCCCCTGGGTGGAGCATCTCACAATGGGATGGTGAGTCATGGGGCAAGGCACTGATGGCCCCATTAACAGGAGATAGTCCAGAGGGAGGAGGCAAGGAACATTGCTACACCTGGTTTCAACAGCTCATGGTAATAGAATACACTCTAACCCAGGACAACATTTCCTTCAATAAACACTATATTTGGAGCTTTTTATTTCTCCTTTTCGCATGATAAATAGGTTCCTATATCACAATTAACTCTTTCATTCTTCTTGTACAGAATATACAAGCTCATTCCCACAAGCTTTGCTTAGATGAGTATATGACCACAGCGTAAATTTCTTCACGTTCTTTAACACACATACAGGACAAGAGTATGAATTTGAACTTTTTCTATTATTCTGATGATATTCACTGATGATGATATACTGAAATGTGGCCTTATTTAAATAATTTATCAAAGAAAAAGATAACTTATAAAAATTAATATTGATCTAAAAAGGCTAATTCACCACATTGCATGTAGGGAAAATACGTCTTCAGCTTAATGCACATTAGAAAATCTTTTTCTGTGACTGAGATGAATCTTTTTTGTTTTTATGCTAGGTTTGTTTTACAGTTTTGCATTCTAGCTTATGACACAGGTAAGCAAACGAAGCATGCAGGCAGAACTGTACTGACTGAGGTGCTTGCCCACGACCCCGCCAAGCCAGCTCCCAGGGCAGCAAACACAACAGAGCCCTTCTCCACCAGCATAGCCATAGCGAGCCCAGACTCTCTCTGACTTCTGAATGGTTTTGCATCAGGACCATGCTATGCTTTGGGACATCAAATTTTGTTTTACACATCTTCAGAAAGCTCCTATATAATTCGAGCCATTTGATACCATTAGAACTTGGCACTTCTTTTATGACAAAATAATCACAAAAAGAGTTTTCACATCTAAATTGTAAAGTAGTCTGCAGGAAACTAGCTGTAAAAGAGACAGGGGGCTTTTGTGGCACAGCTGAAAGCTTATGAAAAATAAATTACAGAAGAAACATTTTTAATAGACATGCTTAATGTTTTTATTGGTGAGAATGCTGAAGTGACTGCCAATTCAACTTTGTATCCAAATTGTCAAACATAATTGCTTGTATATGTGACATAATAAAAATCTCCATTGTAAAAGTCTTAAGAACACTAAGTAATATAACACTGGCTTTTACAGCATTAAAAAGGAATAATAGACTTGTGTCCAGTTATTGTATTTAGAGAAATGCAGAAAACCCATTAGATTTCAAAGACAGACAAATCATTAAATGGCTTTTGCCACTTTGATCTGTACAAAAGACAGAAATAATTCCTTGGGAACATTTTCAATTTAAACTTGTCTCTTTAAAATATGCTTTTCAAAGTGTGCATTAAAATAAAAGCTATATTCAAATGCAAACACTCAACTAATAATTTCTCCATGTTGATAATTGTATTAATCGGGTAGCAATCTGTTCATCTGTGATATTGCTGTGACCTCTTCAGCTGAAAGCAACTTCTAACAGGCACTCTGAAAATTCAAGAGTCATTGACTTGAGTGCAAGAATTTTCTATTTACAAAGAAACATGTTTGGCTGGTAAACAGGAAAAAAGAATTCAAGATAACCTGAAAGATGAAGCAAACCAGCTAGAATCAATTGAGGCATAATAAGAAAATGGAGCAGTAAAAATAATTTAAATGGTTCTCCTGCTGCCACAACCAGTCCAAGACGAAAGCTTAACTTCTTTGCTTAAGCAGAGAAAAGTCCTTTCCAACACTTTCAGTGTAACCCCAGCACTTCTGGAAGCTTAGCAAGGACATAGTCTGTTTCCAAGGGGAGAGTCAGACAGGCAAAAACAAAACCGCCAAAAAGTATACCTGCCGCAAGTATACTGGAGAAAACTCTGGAAGGTAATGTCAGTGTTTACAGAAAATAACTAAAGGAAAAACAAATTAGAAATTGTGAAGGTTAGGGTGGAGACCTAGTCTTATATATAATCTTTACCCAGGCAAGACCCCCTTTGACAACCTCAGGAAAAAGGAGTAAGACACGGATTATGTCCTCACTTGTGTTCCCAACTAGAAATCAGCATAAGTAACAATAGGTAAAAATAAGAGATATTTCTCTCTTTTTTTTTTAACTGAAAGAAAAACCTGCTGAAGAAGCAGTCAGCAGGAAAAGGACAGCCTCATACTTCATCATACTTTAAAAATACAGCCTTACTTAAGCATTTCATTTATATTAGCTCTTTAGAAAATAAATCCCACATGTCAGCCTTTATGTCTTCTACAGAGAATAATCCATTCCTCATAAAAACAAATAATGTCCTCATAGCATACAGAGCTATGACATCATCTTGAAAAGCAGTATTCTATCTGCAAGTAACTGCCACACAACACTCCACGTGTCCTCAACAGTCAATCTTTGAAGGGAAAGAGACCACAAGCACAAGACTCATAACACCTAACATTTAAGAATGTAACTTGGTTCACTTGGGAAGCAAATACAAGGAAGTTACATCAGACTGCCAGTATCAGTGCAAGAGCTCACTTCCATCTAGACTGCCCCCGACTCCTTTTCCTCTGCAATAGTAAAGACATGAAGAAATAATCAGGTAAATATTACAAAATCACATGCTTATAAAGACAGCAGCCACTCCTAATTAAGATGAAACTAGAGAAAAAGGAGCTATTATTTACTAAACTATGTCCACCTTCAAGAGCTTTTTCTTTTAAATCCTGATCTGGTACCAACTTCCACATAGAAGCAAATTTGGAGACTTAAATTAAGACAGGATTCAAGAACAGATGCAACAAGCAGTATGCAGGAGCAGTTATATTTTTATCATAAAAATATATAAATAGAAATGAAACATAGATGAGAATTGCCTTCTGGACACTACTGGACTGCACCATCATCAGTTTATTGGTTGCTTTTATATATATATTGCCATTATTCTTAGAAAGAGCTTATCTTCACTCCCCTCTGTGCCAGCTATTATCATCAAATTTTAACAGCTCATCTCCTCTCCTGTCTCTGGATTTGATTTCCTACTTCCTTGAAGTGCTACTATCCTCCCCTCCAAAGGAGAGGGGGAAAAAGAGAAAGAAACAATCAATACAAGATGCAGGTTTCAAGCAGAGCTTCACAGTATCTCAGTGGTCAAACTGGAGAGGGATTCAGTCTGAAGGATTCATAGAGATAGTGGATCAGCTGTACCTCTGTCACAGAAAAAAGCCAAGGCACCTCACTCCATGCTGGGCAAATGGGCTGAATTTGAAACCTCTGTGGCTATTTTCATCTTCAAGTCAACACCTTGAATTCTATCACACTTAAAAAAAGAAAGCTTATGACAAAAGCTGAAAGAAGCTACAAAATTCTTCCCTGCCCCTTAATGCCTAAAAATCAAACACAAAGTTTGGGCAGTGCCACCCCACCTGCCCCACAGGCCCCTCTTTACTGGTACACTTGGCCCATCACTGTTCCCTCAACAGGAGAAACATTTGCTTCCCTTAATCAGTCTCAACAGCCCGAGTTTCTCCATGCCAGTCCTTACCCAAATGTTGCCTTTCCCAGCCACCTTTACATCCAGGAAAGGAACTCCTCTCCTTAAGTTTTACCGTTTAAATATTTGAACAAGGGTATTGTATTCTCTTAACACTCATAACGTCTATTCTCAACCTGTATCTATCATGCTTCACTCATTAATCGGCCCTGGTGATCTGCATGTCCTAGTTCTGAATGAAAGCGAAAAACTTTTATGAGGAAAATAATTTAAAAGCTGTAGAGCATAGTTAAAGCCATAAAACCTACCAATAAATAATTTATACAAATGGCAACTTCCTCAAAGCTGGCCTCCTTAACAATTTCATCCTTTCGAAATACTTCTTTGCCCAAAACCTGACCAAGCCCCTTGGTTTTTTTCCTTAGAGTTATTTAAATCCCAGCCCCTTGTCAATATAGCTCTTAAAAAAACCCCAAAACTTTCAAGTGCTATACTCCAGATTATTTCAGCACAAAACTGCAGAATGGAGCAGCACGAAAACTGATCCTACGTATACTGGGATAAGGTGTGAGAGCTACATAATATTTCAGGAAACATCATGTTATTTCCTAGAATTGCTCACTTCCCTGGGTTGATTTCTCAGCTGGCAGCAGGACAAGGCTCCCAGCACCTAAGACAACAGGTTTCTCACAGGAACTCTTTCTGTGGAAAGTCTTTTAGATTTCAAGAACTATGTAAAGAACTTCAAGTCCATCTTTCCTTTGCTCAGCAGAGACAACAGTGCCTTCTAACTAAAATCAGAGATATTGCAAAATATCTGCTTATAAATGGCACAGTACATTTGTATGCCAATAAATCTATACTTCCATTACACTCAAAATAAACAAGGGAGTACTGTACTGAAAGGAGGATTTCCCACTCTTCTAATAAGTAAAAGAATATTATGAACTTCAAATTTTGCATGAGGACAACGTTACATCATTAGCATGAGTTACATATGTAACTAACATGTTCTAAATGAATTGACATGTGAAAAGCTGAAATAATAATGATGGAGTTTACCCTAAGAGCTATGCAGTACATACAGATGTGCACAGAGGAGAGCTGGGGCACATCCTGCTAAAAGGTTTTAGGCCATTAGGAGAAGGTAAAGAACAGCAGCCTGTTCTCCAGCAGCAGACATGGCAAGCACCCCCTTCATTCTGGTGTTAAATAATGCTCTAGAGAACTGCAGAAGACATACAGAAAATCAAGATTTTAACTGGAACAGACAAAGAAATAATGAAAATGAACTCAGACACTTACAAAGCAGAATTGAACAGACAGAGAAATGAAACAGAAAGAGGAAATTCAAAATTATCATGCAGGGCACCTTTGGATAACTAAGCACTTAAGTGCTATCCTGATGAGCAGAAGCTTCATTAATCTTTCCTGACAAGTGACTTGCAAGAAACAAAGTTGTGGCAGTATTTCTGCTACTAAAGGAAACTTCATGAACTGCAGTGGGTGCAACTAAACCAATATAGTAAAACCCACCAAGAACACAATAAAATTGCTTTAAGGAATTGCAAACAAATCACTCTCCTGCAATGTCATTTGCTTCCCCAGTGCTAAGCTTTATGAGGCATGCCATCAAACAGAGCAGTGCAGCAGTGCCACTGACCCCAGCAGAGCTGCTGTGAAACTGCATCCTATCTGCCCCTCCACTGGGGTCTGTTTGCCCTTTTAATAAAGCATTCTCCTCCCTCAGAATTCAAGTGCTGGTCCAAAATCAGAAAAGAGTTTTCATTTCTTTTCAACCAGAAAAGACACCTACTTGTATTCTGGAATGGTTTTTCTACGTTGACACTTTGTCTTCCCCTCCGGGAGCACCTCCAAGATGGGGCTGCAACAGTGGCAGGGAAAGGCCTGAGGAAACCTTGCCACTCAGCAGTTTGAGGGAGACACTGCCTCTTAATCTTCCTCCTCTGCCTCCATAAAACAGATCAGATGGTTTTAAGGCAAAACCTTCAGCCTGTTCTGAATGCCTGGGCTTCTCCTTGAACTTGCTACCAGTGGGAAGGAGGAAAGGATGGCATGGAGAAAAAGACAATGGCATGGCTCAGACAACAAGGGCAAAAATAGTTCCATGCCCTCTTTTCCTGTGGCAAAGGAACAATCTGACTGTAAAATGCTGAAAAAACAGGTTAGCTCCATAGCTGAGTCATTAAAAGGTGTCTCACATTTAATTCTACATCAGAGGCAAAGTTCTTCTGGACAAACAACTCTGCTCATGCCATAAATGAAGGCAGGAACTGGCCTCTCCTATATGCAACAAAGGGACAAAAAATAAAAGATTTCTTTCATGGGAATGCATACAATGTGATCACAGTGACACTGATTGGTGCAAAAGCTTATCTGCTTTCTTGTTTCTTCCATTTCAAGAAAGTTTGCTTTCTTGCCTTAGAGCCAGCTCCTTGCTATCAGAGGTACAGGGATCTGGAGGAGAGAGCAAGGAGTCCTGCCCAGAGGCAAGAGGAGCCAAGATGTTTTCAGAAATGGGCCCTTTTTCAGGTTTTTGAGACATCTGGGACCTGTACAGATATAAGTTGTCATTTTTATTGTTGCAGTGAGAGTATTATTCCCTTATGAGAAGCCTTCTGAGCTTCAAGCCACCTCTTGGTTTCATTAAAATGGACCTTCCCTCCTCATTGTGTACCTCAGAGAAGGTGAATTTGATATCCACAGTCCCTAATGAGGTGACAGGATTTTCTGTTCTGGAAAGGAGGTGCTGTATCAGTCCTACTTTGGGTCACTCCTTTGGTAACTTGGGCACCCTGAATATATTCCTGCCCCTTTCCCCTCATGACCCCTAAAAGCAGAAACAAGGAACAGATTTCCTGCAGAAGCCACCACCTATTGCCCTCACTCCTTAAAAATCAAGTTCATGTTTGTTTCTCCAAATCAAGCTTCTTTTTTAGGAGATAAATCCTACATATCTCAGAAGACCACACCTAAGACAGTATGGCAACAGGCCAATTTTCCTATGCTTGTCCCTCATAAATTATAAAATTGTGGTTTATATTAGTTCTAAATACAATAGCAATTCCAACTCTATAGCCTATAGAACTTATACATCATGTCAAAATACAAACAACCTGGAGAGCAGGAGGATCTGAGTTTTCTCTTAGATTTGGCACAAACCCCAATACACAATGAGTGTTTTTGCAGAAAACTGGGAAGGGGGGAAGCTACAGAAGAATCAGTTTTGATCTTTTTTTTTTTTTAATTAAATCAAAAGACATCAAACTTCAAACTGAGACACAGTATAGCAACATTGCCCACAGAGAGAAGAACCAACAGCTGTAGGCACCCATCCATTGCTACTTTCTTATGACGTGAACATTTTAACTGCATCAGAAGTGGGGTCTATCTAACTGTGAACACAAGTAGCAGGACATGGTGCCCATCTCAAGTGAGAAAAAAATAAAACTCTTAATACACCCAAAAAAAGTGCTTGAACAAAATATAGGTTTTCCTCCCTATAAGTATAGATTTTTACTTTGTAAAAAGCAAGGTCAGAATTGTGGGTGTTGCTTTAGAAGGAAAAGAATCTAATTAGAACATATTTTTTATTGAATTCAGTACAAGGCAGAGCAGTTCGTTTAATTCAATAAATGCAACAGTAAAGAGAGTTCCAAGTATCAGATCTTTGTAACAACGGTGTTTAGGTTCACCCTTCACATTAGCAGCTGGAAGACAAATCAATCACAAAATGAGAAACACTTGAGCAGGGCTGACTCCAGGAAAACCGAGGACAGCAGCACAAACACACGTTATACATTTTGCAAGGTTAAATTAACGTGAACTAAATTCCTCAAGTTATGTAAATAAATTATAGTAATGTTGTCTGACAGCTCATATTAAGTGAGATTAATTCAGCAAGCATAAAATATGCAGGGGACAACACCCTCACAGATCCCTGTTCATCTTATGGCAACCAGGCAAAACTTCAGGCCCAAGGAAGATGCTGCAGCCTGGAAGCCACAGCAGCAAACCCAGTAAGTGGCTGCTCAGCAGGAGCAGGGCTCTTGGATAGCTCTGGAAAAGGTCATTGCTGAGGCTCAGCCCAGCTGATCACACACTGCAGACAGTGCCTGCCTGCAGTCGCCCTCTCTCTCAAGCCTTTTTTTTTTTTAACCATCTTCTCTCACGATCAAGACCTCAAACACAGACAGCAAAAAATCCGCCAGGAAATACCAGCAGAGGATCACTCCTCCATAATTAACACTGATATCTCCATTCTTCTCTAACACTGTTAAAATCTTCCTGATCCAAGTGAAACTCTTTCCTCTTTAGGGGGAAAATGATACAATTCCTTCAAAGCCACCATTAAAGAATTAATCTTTTGTCCTATTCTCCCTCTTCAGATGGGCTTGGTATCCAGTTTCTGTAAGGTCCATTCTCTGAATCTGCTTTTACACACAAAAGAATGTAGTAAAAACAAAGCACCACATAGACACATATACCCACACTGCTACAGAAAAAGGAGAGCAACTCACTGAACTCTGGGCTTTTGAAACTCAGCCCTAACCATTTTACCATTAAAAAACCCCAAAAGTACTGAAAAATGGATTTTATTCTAGTGATTGTGTATAATAGTATTCAGTTTATATAACAATATGAAGAGGAAAATATTTTCATTAAAGGAAGAGTAAGTGCAAAAAAGTTTTGTTTGGAAACCTCAAAGTAACTTTAGCTGTGGATCACAAGAAAACTAAAGATGTGGAGACACTGGAAACAGCACTCTGTCCAAAACCATAAGCCACTAATTCCACAATATGTTACCATTATATTAAGACTGACTTTATCCATCTATTCTGTGATCTTTTTGCAGGCGACTCAACTCTAGCAACCAAAATAATTCTGCTCTTGTTAGGTTTAATCTTACTTCTTAATATTCCTTTCAAATTTCATCTTAAATTTCCTGCTTTCAAGTATCAACCAAAGTTGATTTGATGCTTAATGCTTGACAAATAAATAATGAGCCTTTGAATTAACCCACGTGTGATAAGGCAATGATCCCATTATTTCTCACATTCATATAATCAGGCAATGATTAAATTATTTCTAATGTCCTCAACATGAATGCAAAAATACACTAAAGAGATCTTTAACAAAGCTCCCCACCATGTTTTTTTATTAAATGCTCTTAATTTGAGTATTTTATCACATGATTACACTCGCTGGGCCATGAGAGTTTATTTTAATGAGAATGGGAAGAGCTCAAACAGTGGGTGTTCTGCATATCTCTTTGACATCTTTACAACCATTTGCCATTTTGAGTGTGATTAGCTGAATAGCAACTATTAGGAAGGTTGATTAATACTTTTTAAATTTGTCAAATCTTGGATAGCACTCAGCTTATTTTTGGGGGGAACAGACTGAAACAAAGACTTCCACTATCTCCACCCGAGGACACAGCAAAATGTAATGCGGGCAACAAAGACCTCACACCCACCTCGCTGCCAGCAGCACTGATATTTCTATTTACAGAGACCTGGACTCATATATGATATCCAAGGACTTGACTTAATTAATATTATGTCCACATAAGAAGCATGAGCACAGTTCCAGTTAAAGAAATGGTGTAGGCAGCATGATTTCAATGGTGCCTCCAGGACATTGCTGTTGATAGCAGACACCTATTAAAGTGCTAAGAATCAACAGGAAATTCCATTTAACATCTTATTTTTAAAAAAATGTTTTTAAAAAATCCCCTGATATTGAGCTTGCAGAACAGAATAAAGAAGTGCATTAAAAGCGCTGATAAGGGTATTAAAAGGCAATATTTGATGTATGCCTATCTAGTACATTAATATTGAATCTGGCTGTGATATGAGTTGCACTAGTTAAAATTACATATTTCTCTTTTTCCTTGAATCAGAGGAGGCAGTTACAGGAGAAATCAATATCTAAAGCTTACAAAGCCAAAATCTTCTTTCAGCACTAAGATATCATAGTGATTAGGCCATGAAATAAAGGTTAGAATATGTAAGATAGTCATTAGATGCAGAGAGACATTTGTAACACACGCTGAAATCAGTAGTGCCTTGCTCTTACAGAGGTTTACCCAAAATGCTGCTCCTGCCAGCACAACACACTGTCTTCTCCCCATGAGCCCACAGGGTCACAGAACATGCCAAAAGTGAGTAGACTTTCCTGGACTATGTGCCATGGTTGCGGGAAAGAGATGGGGAGAACTGCACTGCTGGCACTGAAAACAAGTAAACACAATTTTCTATCATTAATGCTACTATTCATCCCTAGGGCTAACAATCAACCAAGTGAAAATACTTCTCCAGAGGAACTTTAGGATGCTTCAAGTCTCTGTAGGTGGCAAAAGAAATGGCTGAAGGCTTCACAGTTCACCAGGAGTTTCTGAGTTAGTGCAGCCCTTTGCAAACAGGTGAGAGACAAAATTCTTTGAAGATGTGGGAATGGATGAAGTGGCATGAAGCCAGAAAATTATATCTTAATGTGCTTTTCCACTGGCTGTAGCTCAT
This sequence comes from Gymnorhina tibicen, assembly GCA_013399875.1. Lineage (NCBI taxonomy): Eukaryota > Metazoa > Chordata > Aves > Passeriformes > Artamidae > Gymnorhina > Gymnorhina tibicen. The sequence continues at coordinate 67,906 of VXAZ01008350.1, read as the reverse complement.
GTCCAGCATGGAAAAAGAACAAGATGGAAAAATCAGGGAACTGTCACTACTGATATTTCCGTGAGGAAGGTGTCAGTCTGAATTCCCTGCAAGCTCCTCTATGCCTGCAGTTTGTCCTGGTGTGCCTTCACATTTAAGGAGAAAGGGGCAGAGAGCAAGACTGGAAGGAGCCCTGGAGGAAAAGGTGAAAGGGGAATGGAATAAGAAACAGATCAGTGCAAAGGGGAAGAGTGTTAAGACAGTAACAGAGATCAGCATGTGCAAGGTAAGTGGGTAAAGAGGAATAACAGGAAATGGGAAGATGCTGCAAAACCTATTAATAACTATCACCAATGTCTTGTATTGCCTGTCTGAAGACTACAGAGCAGGAGGGAAAGGAAGCATTCCCAAGGAACTTGCCTGTTACTTCTCAGGTAGGGGTGGGTGAACTGCCTTTTTAAATACGTAACACACCTCTCCATTCCTGCTCTCACTGCTCTTAAAAGAAGCTGTATTTATTATGACTATATGATAATTCAAAATTTACATTTTGTCCCCCAAGCGCTGAAGGTGACAGAACATACTGATTCAGGGAAAGGGGTTCATTTTTAAACACAAAAAATAAATGGAGAGTGTAGGAGAATGGAGAGAAGGTTACATTTACTTTTGAAAAATTAAGGAGACAAATAGTTCCTTTTCCAAGATGACCTTGCAACTCCTACCCTCGAGGGTGCAGCACTTGCAGATGGGAGCATCGGGCATCACTTTCCTTGGTCTGTCCTGGTACAGGGGCGATTTGTGAAAATGTCAGAGCAGCAGTGGAACCATGACATCTTCCCACAAGTAAGTCATTCCCTACTAGCATCATACCACTTCAGCTTTTACAGTCTCATCCCAAAAACTTTCTCCAGCAAGTTGCCCCATGTAACAGCCCCTGCAATCAGACAAGTTTTCCTACAGCAAATCAGGTACTAAACAAAGAACCCTCCCTTGCTTTGTGTGCATAGGGAAACCTATTTTTGCAATCACTCTTTATTTTTCATGAGGAATAAAATGGCCAAAACATTTATTCTCTGTGAAAGAGCAGCAAGCATGCTTGTCATTTTGCAGCAGGATGTTGAGCTGCCGGTGGAACGGCTTCCAGGGGTCCAGGCTGCATTCCCCCCACCCCTGTTTGTATGTTTAAAGCCACGGAGCACAAAACCCACCACCCTAACAATTCACAGCTAAGTAGATGCACCGTCATTTATTTTCCAGCAGTTAAATGAGGCCTTTTCCTCAAAGCTGATGCAGTGAGTGGTTAAATAGAGGGCACGACTTAAAAATGTTCCCCAAAAAAATGTAATGATATGCAAATATGAATGGAGTTCTCAATTTGTGGGAAGTTGATACATCTTTACTGTATCACCTGGCATCCAGCACTAGAGATTAGAAGACAGAAGACACTTCAGAAGTGGGCTGGTGCTACAGGCAGCAACAGATTGCTGCCATTAAAATGACATTTATCAGAACACTATCAAAGAGTCTTTAATTTCAACAGTGAATAGCTGGTCCTTGGTAAGATTTTGAGTCAGAAAATATACAGAAGTGGCCAACAGCCACATTTATACCCACAGTACTCAGCTAGTTACTATGACAAGCAGCAAAGTAGTTATAAAAGAGTCTTGTCTCATTTCCTCCAAAATATAATCCTACCACCATTAGCATTTGCTGTGTCCTGAGAGTGCTTCATCTGAACCACTCTGAAAAGAAATGGAGAGGACAAGCAGCATGTACCCATAGGACAAGATAAATCCAGTATCACAATTGTTTAATGAGGACTACAAATCCTACTAAGTGCTTTTTCATTTATAAGCCCTAGATAAAGGGCAGGACAAAGTGTGGTTTCCCTCCAGAATGCTCCAGACAAAGACAATGCCAATTTTGGCCTCATGACAATATGTTAATACAAGAGTATCTGCAATAAAGCCTTCACGAAGAACACCACAGAGTATATGTTTTAGTGACTGTGCCACAAAACTGGTGTGTTTTAGCAGCGTAATTCCCCATCATTATAGTCATGCTTCAGTGAGGTGTGTCATTTTCCAAAGATAACACTCTTAACAGTATTATTCCATTTTTTTTATGCTGTGTAATAAACAGGAGTTTCAGTTACTTCATTTAGCAGATGCTGGAGCAGAACCAAGCCTGTTGTTCCTTGCCACTGAAGCTGTTATACTGCTTTACAAAACAGTTTCATATGCTGTTTTCTCCTTACCAGATCAGTCAATGGGACATTTCCAAGTCAATCTTTACATTATCTGGATCACAATAAGATACATTAAAGATAGAGGAAACAAATTAGATCAGAACAAACTATTAATTAACTCCCACACTCCTCCTGCCTAATCTCTTGGATTTGAAATCCTGCAAAAACAAACCAACCAGAGGTGTTATTACAGGACACAGAAGAATCATGCTCTGCTCAGATCCAAAGACCTTCTCCAGGTTCTCACACTAAGAAAACAACTTGCAGTATCATCTTCACACAGTAACTATCACAACATCCTCAAATATCAACATGCACCTGGAGAAACAAACTTCTACTGAGATAAATCAATGACAGAAACATAGCCCAGGCTGCACCCAGCTGGCAGCACACGCAAGCTTAGCTTCACATTCTGCAACTTCATTCTGCAAATACAAATGAAGAATAAAACGATGACTCATTTTTCCTCCAAGTTACCTTTGCTTCCCTCTCCCTCATATCCCACCCAGACTGCTCCCTAACAGGCAGCCTTCAGCAGGCACACAGAACACAGCCTCATCCACGCGATTCCTTACCCATTCAAGGTTTAATGTCCTGCACTGAATGTTCAGCTCCACTGTGCTTCTGTAACTCCTAGAGCCTTTCTAACAGGTACACACAAGAATTAACTTTTATACATAATTCCAAAATTAATTTCTAGTCTCCAGGATAGCACTGAACGGAGAACAAGAAAAGAGTCCTGTTCACACGCCAGCTGTCTTGAGCAAAACAATCGCATTTATTGTTCCCATTTCAAAAGGCAAAAACTCCACTACCTTCTCTCAGAGTTGCTCACAGCTTTGCTCTCCTCTTTATCAGCTATGAAGGACTAGCAGCCAAATATATCTCTACCACTTAAGTTGCAGAGCTCCTGCTTCCCCTTGTTGGCTGACAGAGTGGGACTGAGGAGTGGAGGCTTTCCTGCTTCTGCACTTCCCTTGACCTCAGTCTCCCCAACAGCCACGCCAGCCCTGGCCAAATCATTTAGATTACAGGAGCAGGGCCCCAAAATCGAGGGGTACAGCTGTAAATTTAAGAATTAGGCAAAATGGTCTATTTAACCTGCCAGTGAATGCAATAATAAGGACATTTATCTGCATTTATCTGCAATTTCTCCACAGCCAGAATCTGCCAAGAGGAACCAACTTGTATGAATATTGTCTTTATTTAGATTGACTTGATAATCCTTCTTGTGCCTATAACCCATGTCTATCTAAGTACCTCCAGTTCCCTGTACAGTGCTCCAGTGCAGAGAGAAATAACTTGCTAGAAGCTTTAACCACACATTAGTTTGCATTATCAGCACAGACATGCTGAACTAGTGAACCATAGACACCCTCTCAACCCACTTCAAACACTGCAAGAGCTGATAAGAGACTTGCCATCCAATCAGAGAGACAGCAAAAGTTTATTTTCCCTCTTCCCAGTGCAACAGAGTGGAATCTGTTGCATTTTGCAGGGTAGTGCAGTATCAGTGCTGTGATGCAGCACAGTGTCATATCACAACAGGACATGATGAGGGGCAGTGTAATGGCACGGGAAATGGGCAGCTGGATTTGCTGGTAATCCATATTCCAGTGAGCCCTCCAAGGGGATGTCTGTTTAACATCTATACTCTCTCCATCAATTAGTATCACATTGACAAAGCCATACATATGCATATGTGTATTTTCTTTCTACATATGCACGCCTGTCTGAACTATCTGCTCAGCAATCAATCCTCCTTTAATCAGTTCCCCATTAAATACAAACTCCTACATCTTCACACTCTGCTCTACCTCATCATGACTATGAAAATCCCTTTATGATGACTAAATTGGGCTTTTAGCAGAACAGTTAATCTGATGGAGGAGGGAAGGGGACACGAGGAAGACACCAACTGCACAAGTCAGAGTTAGGAAACAGGAAAAGTCTTTGCACCCTTTAAAAAGGTTGTTAATTGAAGTAGTAAGTCATCCTCAGCACTTGAGAATTCTGAGAAAAAGCTTATTACATGAAAAGTGCTTGACAAACCTGGTATCTCAGGTTTCCCACTTAAAGGTTTCAGAAACTCCCATCCTTAGGAAAAACTGAAGCATTTCACCCTGTTTTTTTCCCCCTCCTGAGACAGGGACTGATAATATTGTTTACGGGGTTATGCAAAGATGCCCTGATTTCTTAAAATCATTTCTGTAGATTTGTCACTACAAAATGTTCCAGTAGAGCGAGAACACGGGGGAAAATACTATTTCCACAGGAATGAGAAACAGATCACTGAATCTGCTCAAACTGGCGCAAAGAAGATGAAAAAGGACAAAATTCGGGGTGAAGCTTTTTTCCCTCTGAATACACAATCCCTGTATTTCCTGAAATACCACAGACTTGTTGTAACAGGCTTACAAAATTATGTCCAAATTTTTGTCCAGCTTGAAATAAAAAGCCCTGACTGACAGCAAATTTAGGTCTTTCCTAGCAATCAGCATGCTTTGTTTTTCAGCCTCTCTGTATTTTGTGGACAACAGCCCAGATTTTGGCAGATTATTTCATTAGGGGAAGCTTGCAGTTCAACTGAACGTGTCTTTCTCATATTTTAAGCAGACTTGATGATTCACCTCTAGGAAATCTGTATGAAAATCTAGAGTTACGGCTGATCAGACAAAATGAAAGGTGCACATCACTTGGTTTTTACCACTGACACTACTTTATCTTTACACACATACAGAAAATAAACCAACCTAAAAAATCCCAAACCAGGTCTGTTTCTTTACTTATTTTCCTCCATCTTCCTTCATGACATTTAACGCCAAAGACATCCACTGCAATCCACCTATCTGCAGAAAGGTAGGAAGAATCCAAGCTACAGTCAACTACCACAACTCAGCTGCTGCTTTATGAAATTTGATGTTTTCCATTCACAGTAAATTTTGCATAAGCCTTTTTGTGGCTGTGTTTCAGCTGAATTTTGCTCCCAGCATCCTGCTTAGGTACAGTGTACAAAACAGCCTATTATTGCCAGCGGCGGAGGGTAAAGAGGGGGAAAAGAGCTTTATTAAAGAAATTATAAATAGTTCAATACTCAATCATAAAGCCAGGCTTGCCAAAGCAACCATATTTGATCAGTGTTTGATTGCTGGCAACATCTCAGGCCTCAATAAACCCTCATATGAACAATTTTAGTTCTCTAAACTCCAATGAACTCAGTGGGGCAGAGAGCAAATTTCTCCCCCAGATTAGTTTTAAAGAGACCTTGGTCTCTTTTCCAACTTCCGTAAATACACGATACATACCTAATCCTACTACCTTATTTACCCATAGGCTGGATCTGTATTTAGACAATTTTCTACAACATATGCCCTAGGTAAATAAATAACCTTACCTGAATTCTCCTGTTCTACATGCCCACTCAGAACTTGGGGTCCTGTATCTCCTCAGCTGTGAGGCACAATAGGAGCAAACACTTCCTACCCCAACCCGGGCTTTAAGAAACAGGTGATTTAAATCTAATCAACCTTAAGTGCTATTTCATGCCCCACACCGGATCACAATCCTTTCATTTGCCCACAAAGTGGGGCAACACAGTGACTCCATTTGAAAGATGAGGTTTAACTTGTTCTCTGAGAATTTTTGTTCTTCCCTAAAAGAAACAAAAGGATTCTCCCCACCCTACCATCTGCAATTTTCTTTGCAGTCACTGTTTTACTTAGCCAAGGCATTGCTGGGTCAGACAGTCGCTTTAAAACTAGAATAAACCAGGTGCTTTTTATATAAACATAATTAAGCAATTTAATGAAAGTCTGTTGAGTCCACCTCTCTCTGAGAATATGCAGGGCTCAGCTTGGTTTATTTCTGCTTGTTTTTCAATGCATGCTACACTTAAGTGTAACTTTGCTGTCACCAACAGGTTGCCATGAGAATTAAATATTTCTCCTTTTTTTTTTCTAATTTTATCCCTTAGGATAAAAATACAAATGTGACTCACCCAGACTTACTCTTAGTGAGTATTGTTTTAATTTGTAAGTAGTCCTGTTAACTTTGATGTGACTAATGATGACTTACTAATCTCTGACTAAGAGGGATAAATGTGGTATGGAAAGGCAGATTGAAGTTGCTGCTGTTCAAAATACTACAGACAAAGAGAGAACATAATTAAATTATCTATCTGATTTTTCAAATTGTAACAGAGAGATGCATCACACAGCATGTCACTTCTGGTTTCTCAGAGAGCTTATTCTTCTTTTATTAGGAACAGAATCATCTGTATCCACTGCATGAGACAATTGATTGGTTTCAGTATAACTGGATGTTTTGCCAGCCTTCACTGTGCTCCCACTCAATATGTCATGTAAAATAATGTGCTGAAAACTGGCTGACCTACCTGTCTGCTTGGTGTTTATAAGGAGTTTGTCTCCATGGTATTTCAGTTCTTTATCAGAAAACAAAACAGGAGATACAGGAAGCCAAGGAAACCTTGAAAGGAAAGCCGTAACAGTGATAAATAAGATTTGATGGCCCCAGACACAATCCTGAGAGGCTAATGACATGTCAGTGCTCTCACCCTGCTTCCTGAGCAGCCCTGGGAACACCACAATTCTCTCCCTGCTTCCACCATGCTCAGGGCATTTATCCTGCTCTCCCCTCATCGTAAGCACATCATGTACAAGGAGGCTGAGCTGCCAAGCACGGGGGGAGAACTGAGCCAGGGTGGGACCCAGCATTACCACCTGCATCAGAACTCCACCCTGTCCAGCCTGCTTCCTCCAGGGTCATATCCTGTTTTCAACTGGGATAGAGTTAATCTTCTTTCAGTACCAGGTACAGTGCTGTGCTTTGAATTTAGTGTGAAAATATGTTTTCATAGCTCAGAGATGTTTTGTTCTTTGCTAAGTAGTGCTTATCCTCAGGGATTTTTCAGGTTTCTATGCCCTGTCAGCACAGGTGCACAAGCTGGGAGGGGGCAGAGGCAGGACAGCTGACCTGAAGATAAGGCAAGAGGTATATTCCACACCATAGAATGTCATATCCTGTGTATAAACTGGGGGAGTTGGCTGGGAACTGGTGATCACTGCTCAGGGACGGGCTGGACATCCGTCAGTGGGTGGTGAGCAAATGCATTGTGCATCATCTGCTTCTCTTGGGTTTTATTCCTCATACCTTCTCTTTATTGTTTTTGGTCTCAATTATTAAACTGTGAGTATCTCAACCCATCTTTTATTTTTGATTCTCCTCCCCAGCAGAGGGAAGGAGGGGAATGAGCGAGTGGCTACGTGGTGTTTAGCTGCCAGCTGGGATTAAACCACAACACACATTAATACTACAGACACAAAAAGCATCAGCTAAGTCTTGAAATACTTGCAGGAAGCTGCATGGTAGCAGCTGTGTACAAGAGATCAGACAGTGCACTGGAAAGCTGAAGAAACAGGCTGTGTATGGAAGCAGACATTATAGAGCACTGGGCATTGAGATCCAGGGCTCCACGTGCTACTGCTGGGGCCAAGCTGAATCACTTTTAGGAACTGCATCCTGAGTTTGTAGCTGGGACAACTCCATTTGTCATGAGTTAGCCTGGTGTTTCGTCTAAGGCCTAAGTACCTTTTGTACAGAATGCTCACTTTATCATGCACATAAAGGCTGAAGAAACATAGAAGCAAAACGAAAAGACTGGAAAAGAAGACTTAAATTCTCATTTTCTTTACTTTGTCTTTTTGCATCTAATCCACGTTCAAGTGAATAATAATAATAATACATTCTGTAGTAAGAGACACAATCTTCTTCATATGGCTTTGTTTCAGCAATATCTAAGGGCAGCAGAGAAGAAAGAAATTTTATAAAATCTGGGCTCATATGTAACTTTATGTAACTCATGTGTAACTAAAAAGGAATTTTAAACCACTTGCTTGGATTCTAGGGGTCTGGCATATATTAAAATACAAGGAAGTTAGCCTGATGGGAGTTATGGGTTCCTGCAAGTCTCTTTAAATGCCCAAAAGTTTTGTCAAAAGTTAAACTGGGATCAGAGGCTCACAAATGCCCAGACTACACAGCAGCTGCTTCTACTTCTGTTCCTTACTAGCCTCTATGAGTGGTGGTGCTGTGAGAGTCCCTGCAGAAGTTCACGTGATGAAGAAGAGGGTAATGTCACAGATGTTGTCACAGAGTGCCAGATGGCCATGCAGCAAATTTTTTGATAAAGAAGTGGAAGCATCCAAGGAATGTGCCTGATTAAGAGACTTGCTGGAAGGCTGCAGCTCATCCCCATGGCACCTTCCTACACACAAGGCACTATCCAAAGCAATAGAGCAGCCTGTCTTCTGCACAGGTGAGACCCAAAGCAGCCCTGGAGCCTGTCAGCAGGGCTTGCAGCAGGGAATCCAGTGGGTCTGTCTCCTCAGATGGCCTTTAAACCATGGCACTTGATACAGAATTTTTAAAGTTCTGCGAAACCAAAGAAACTACTGCTGTCTCTCGCTTTTCACCACCCTTAATCTACCTTGTGTTGGCTCCTTAGACAGCCGTCTCCTCTGCTTGCCCACTCATACTATAACCAAGTTAGCGTGTAATTCCTAGAATGACACAGGTCACAGTGATAAATAGGCCTCCAGAAAGCACCTTATACCATAGGGCTTAGTCCTTTTGGCAAACAGGAACAGGTCATGGAATTGAAACATGTGTACACCAGGTTAACTACATCTGCTGCCAGGTCTGTGAGGACAGAAGCGATTAAGTGACACCAGTACTGCTAAAGTGGTACAACACTTATGTTTAGACAAGGTTGTAGAACCCTCCAGCACCTGCTGCTTAAAGGGGCATCAGGACAAGAACAAGAAGAAAACAGGAGTGGGTGAATTTCAGAGCTGTCACATTAAAATGGCCTCGCTGCTGCAGCAGCTCTGTGCTGCAAGCTCACACAGCTTAGTGTGCTTGGGAAACAGCTGAACACCAGACAGAACAAAAACAAACAAAAAAAAAGAACTCACCATCAGGAAGGTTTTCCCTCGTGTCCTCAGCTAAAATGTTAACCTGGATGTCTTTCAGGATAAATATCTCAAGAGTTATTTGTACACAATGCTGCAGTGTTTACCTTTTGATTACAGATCTTTACACTCTGTCCATTATTATTGAATGCCAGGATGAAAGGCAGCCTAAGGGCCTGAATGCAATGTTCTGTCACAAAGAAAATACAGCAAAAGTAATGGTAGGCTCTGAAAGTAGAGATGTATTAGCTTGGAAAGAAATACGAGCACAGTTATCAGGGTTTCTTTTGCAGAGTATTTGGCTTTTGTTTTAAGAGAAAGATTCATGCAGTTTTGCCTTGACTGTGACATGTAAAGCCTGGATTTGGATATAAATTGAGGACATGGGTATAAAATTCTCGTGACTAATTTCTGCCTCTTGCATTTGTGTCTGTACAAACAAAATGGGAATTACAGGGATGTTATTCTACATGTCTTTCTCTCCAGAACCACAACGAACACTATCCTGTGCTTTAAGCTATCTAGAACCCTGATTTTTAAACATCCTAATGAAGTTTAATTTGTGGTTATACTACTCATGTTTCCAAGTACTTATACAAATATCTATGACTTTTATTAATCTTCTCTTCTAGCACTGGCATATAGTTTACTCCTTAGTCTGCTGCTAGAGTCATACAACTTGTTTGCCATCTTTATGCTCATGTTCCAGCAGTCCAGATTTGAATTTTGAAAGGCCAAAGCCTCGGGCTGTTTTCAGAAAGCATTTTGATGTGTCACCTGATATGGATGATTCATATTTTCAACAACGTCATTTGTGAAGTCTAGACAGCAGCAGAGGTGTGCAAACTTCTTTTTAAAATTGCATCATGATTACCACTTATCAGAACACCTTCTTCCACTGGCCAAATTTTGGCACGATTTTTAAAGAAAAACCTTTCCACAGCTACTTATTAGTGTAACTACACTGACTGGTTAATGCAGATTATCTGTAAATCTTGAATTTAAGGGTTTTTTTTGGTTCTCTTTTACAGCATCTCAGTGCTTGCTGCAATACTTCCAAGAATACCAGACCCTCTTACTACACTTAGAACATTCTACCTCTTAGATCCACTTGAAAATCTGCCTGTCATAGGCCAGTTAGGCTAAAATACCACAGCACCACCTGACTTCAAAGAACAAGAGAAAAACTGACCTCAAGTACATACAACTGCGCTACATTTAAGGGTAGGAAAGCAGGCAGTAACAATTTTTCATACAATCTTGCATTAGACTTAATTCTTATTAATAAGAAATGAGTCATTAACACTAATAAAATCAAATTACATTAGCATTTTTCTATCAAGTCATATATGAGTAGTTAAGTATTGATATTTGTTTTTCCTAATGGGATTCAAAAGTCTAATTAAAAGTCTCTCTTTTGTGGTTATAATGGAATGAATCCTTATGAAAAACAAGACACTTCTAATAGTCAGAGATGGCGTATTCCCTAAAATATCATACTTCACAATTACCTTCCTCTTCAGCACTTGAACCAGAACAGAAAATCAAATAAATTTACTTGATGCTGAAAGAGCACAACTGTGAGTCCCTTTCTCCTCTTCTCATTCCTCCCTCCATGCCCAGTTGTTTTACAGTTTGCAAGAACTGAGTAATAAGGATAGGTGTAACAAAACCTTTTGACTCTTTAAAATAACACTAAGAGCAGGATTTTGCAACATTGATTAGTCATGTTTATGAAAGTGTCATTGTGAACAGAGTTGCAATGGAATAAATTATTCCTCTCAAGAAACCGAAACAAGAGCAAAAAATCCCAGTTGGTTGGACAGCTGCCCCACATAGTTTGTCAACCCCGTATGTTTCAGCACAGCTATTGTAGCAACATTTGGCTGGATTAGGCTGGTCTCAATTCTGTTTTCTAAGCACAACTGGTAATAGAGTGTAAGCTAAAAACTTCCATTGCTACTGGAAGCTTCCCAGCTCTAGAGAAACACACACTACCTTCAATCCAGTTAACATTTCCGAGAGACACCTTACCCTTGCTACTGTTGAGCATTGAACCACATCTGTGTAACAGAAATGACTGGTAAGATGGAGAGAGACAGAAGAGGTAAGAAAGCAAAAAACAAGAGATATTCAGAACATTCAGGACCTCCCAGAACATCAAGTAAAAGATTAAATAATTATGTGACTACAGCGCACCAGTAAAATCAGCCATCTCTTAACAGCCTAGGACTTACATTCCACCTGTGGACTGAACCAGCAGTCATCCTATCCTGAAAGGAGCCTGTCCCTCAGTTATGCCACTTATTTTGCCACTGATGATATATGGCACTGAGTGTTGCTGCTTTATTCTTCAAAAATCAGAGCACTTTACCACAAATTGCAAATCTAAAGTGCTCCTCAGCATGCTGGCTTTGCTTTTCTTTAACATGTACAGATCAATGACAGGTTAATGCTTAGTTAACATTTATTAAGAGCAACATGGTTTCAGAAAATTCAGACTAAAGGTGTCAATTAGATGACAGATCCTTCATGAAAGATGAAAGAACCTCTGTGTTGGGCAGATACTCTTACGCTTTGCTGTCAATGGTTTATTAGTTACAAGGTCCCAAGTGTCCAAGCTTATCAGGAATAAGAAAAGCAAGTATGAACTAAAGGGTACTGTTGATCCTTTATTTCAAAGAATCTCACTAACGATGAATGGAATCAAAATAGTCCAGAAATTACGGATTCACACAGCCTTACAGTGACTACCACAAAGTAACATAGCATAGAATGGTTTGGGTTGGAACAGATCTTAAAGATAATCTCATTCCAAACCCCTGCCATGGCTAGGGACACTTTCCACTAGACCTGGTTGATCAGAGCCCCATCCAACCTGGCCTTGAACACTTCCAAGGATGAGGCAGCTTCTCTGGGCAACCTGTGCCAGTGCCTCACTACCCTCACAGGGAAGAATTACTTCCCAATATCCCATCTAAACCTACCCTCTGTCAGTTTGAAGCCATTCTCCTTTGTCCTGCCACTTCAAGCCCTTGTCCCAAGTCCATCTCCAGCTCTCTTGGAGGCCCTTCAGGCACAGGAAGGGGCTCTAAGGTCTCCCTGGATCCTCCTCCAGGTGAACACCCCCAGGTTTCCCAGCCTGGCTCCAGAGCAGAGGGGCTCCAGCCCTTGGAGTACCTTCATGGCCTCCTCTGGACTTGCTCCAGCAGCTCCCCATCCTCATGCTGTGGCNCTCCAGAGCAGAGGGGCTCCAGCCCTTGGAGTACCTTCATGGCCTCCTCTGGACTTGCTCCAGCAGCTCCCCATCCTCATGCTGTGGCCCCAGAGCTGGACACGGTGCTCCGGGGGGGGTCTCACCAAAGCAGAGTAGAGAGGCAGAACCCGTTCCCTTGACCTGATGCCCACGCTGCTCCTGATGCCCAGGACACAGCTGGTTCTGGGCTGTGAGCTCTCACTGCCGGGGCAAGCTGAGGTTCTCCTCAATCCACACCCACAAACCTACCAGTTCTCCTCCTCAGACATGGCATCAGGGAGTGAGCAGTGTGAGGGAAGCCTGCTAAAAGCCTCTGCAAGGGCAGCCAATCTATACTCAAGGTCATTCTACAAATCAGCAACATCAACATTGATTACAAATTAAATTCTCTACTGTCTTTTATGTTGGGGCAGACAGAGACTGTGTGAAGTGTCTGACATCCTGTACATAATTACTACTAAATCTGAGTGGGAGAGAGTCATACCCGCTTGAGCAGTGTACAAACGCTGGCTTCATGACAGGACAGCAGAGAGTTGGGATGCTTGACTAGGCAGAATCTTACACCCAAAGGGTTTTCACACCTTTTCAGTTTGTGAACTCTCAACAGTTTGCTAGCACAGGTGTAAACTCAGGGCAGCTGCAGAAAATGCTCTGGCTTTACCTGTTTGTGCCCTGGAGATCAAACCCCACAGCACCAGACTGTCATTTTGCACAGCTATGAAGGGCTTCACAAACCACAAAAAGTCAGCAGGAACCCAGATATGAAGGTTTAATCTTAGTTCAGCCTTAGACCACAAAATTCAAATAAAAGCACGCTACGAACGACAGTCAATATCCAGAGTACAAATCCATCAAGCACGCAGGAGTTTCAGAAGCTCCATGCTATCACCTTACAAGGAAGAACATCTTTGTAGAACTGACCCATATCTTTGTGTGGACTGACAAACAGATCTGAGTCTTTCTCTTGCTTCCAGTAAGACTCACTAATCGGTACCTCCAAAGCCATCTCCTAAATAAATCTCACAAAATCTACGTTAGAAAAGACATAATGCAAAAATAATTTCCCCCATCTTCTTTTTGTGTGTTCCAGACTCACTTTCTTTCACAGCAGAAGCAGTTATGATGATAATCATCCTAAACCTGCAAGAAGATTTCCATTACACAGATTTATTTTTCAGTATGTACAGGACTGAACCTGACCTTAGTTTATCAATAACAGGAATATTAGGAATACCTTTTGGTGTGGGAGATTTGTTCATTTTTAATCATTACCCATCAGTAGAAAAAAATATCCCTAAGCAATATAGATAAATCAATAAATTGGACTGCCAAAATTTTTAAAAGGGGAGAAAACCAGATCTTTTTGCAAAAACGGGGCCAGTAAATTCTTTTACAAAAAGGTATTACCAGAAGCTCTTCTGCATCTCAATCAAAAGGCAAGCTACAGCCTTGAATTTCAATTGCAGATGGTAAGATGACATACAATTAATAAGATTCTATTTATGTGGTCTAATCAAAGCATGAGAGAACAGGAAAAACAAATGTAACATACTGTGTCTTCAGTTTCAACCTATGATGCACTGAAAGAGACCATCAGCATTTCAGTACCAAATTCACATTAATTTCCCTGCAAGTGTTGCCTTCTTTCTCAATACCATCATGCCATCCTGAGCCAGAGGCAGCTCGTATCTCTGAGGTGTTTACAGAAACTGCCAAGAACACATTTTTTCCCCTCTGGAATGCACCAGATGATATATCAGGTGTCAGATTTTTCTGGCAAAGTTTCCCCAAGGGTAGATCATAAAATCTTCTTTGTTATATGTCACTCATTTCATATTTGACTACCCCCTTCCCCTGCTCCTCCATTATTCTTTGTGCAAAAAAACCCCAGAAAACACCTACTGGAAGAACAGTGTTTGCTCCTGATCACACTCTGACGTCTTCACTTTGTATCTCTGCATCTTCTACAGACACAAAAACCTTCAATGCTTCCCTGCTCACCACATGCACCTGACTAAAATCTCAGCATACAGTGCTGTGATCCCATTCTTTGTTACAGTTTTGTTTCATTGCAGTGACAATGGATTTCTGTCCATCTGGATTACTTACTGAAAGCTACAGAGAACAAGGAGAATGTTCTGCAGGGAACAATTGTGCTTTGTTAAAAAGAAGAGAGGCATTAAGATGACTAATAACTCTTTTCTGTACCCTATAATGCACAAGCATAGTTACTTTTCCTAAATAGCTCCCTTTCTTAAGAAGCCTGTTCGTGGCATAATAGAGCTCTGCTATTAGCTACCCAGTTCTGATTTTCTGATATATCAGCACATAAGGAGATAAAAAAACAACAGCCACATAAAAGTGAACTGACAAGGAGACATATTTCTTAACATAAAACACATTTATATATTCTGATCTTATATATACAACTTATTTGTGTTTCAAACTGGGATTTGCCTCAAAAAAATGGAAAAAAACAAACAAACAAAAAAGAGATCTTCAAATAAGGACAGGTCTAAAAATGTTGAGATAATGACAATTTACTACTTTTTTCTCAGCACAGCACCATATTCATGGAAGCTATTGGTTGATTACTCCCAACCTTGACAATTTTTTTCCTCCTAATCATTTTATTATACTAATTGATTTATTTTACTGTACTAGATGAGGTACCACAAGTCCCTACAGTCCTTTGCAAGGTGAGACACATGTGGACATGTTAAAGGTTCAAAAGAAAAGCTGGTTTGCTGCACCAGCTGCTGAAAAACACCACCAGTTGCTGGTTTGGCAGAAGAATTGTCCATAAAAACAACATCCCCCAAATGGAGCCATTTCTTCAGCTCCAAGACCCTCAGATCGAGCACAAAAGACACTCAGTGCTTCATGCAAATTAATTTCATTCATTCATCAGATGGCTCGCAGACTGGCATTACAAGAATTCATCACCATTTACCAGAGCTGGGTCTGTCTCTGTGAGGATCCAGCCACAACCAGCACTGTGCTCAGTATGGGGCTGCTAATACAGAACATTAACAGAGCGTGGGTAATGGTCTGTACCACTGCACAGGCTGAGTTCCATCCTTTTAACTGCATGACAGGTCATTTGGTACTGCTTCTGCTCCCCCTTTGCATGAGAATAATTGTGTGAGCTCTCAGATCAAAACTGTGCCTGTTTGAACAAGCACACCAAAAAAATCTTCCTTCTCTGAACCTCCCAAACAATATACAAAAGAATTGTTAGATAATGCAATAACATACTCCAGCAGTAGCTTCTACAGAATTCTTTATGTAGTATTTTCCCATAATTTAGTCTGATCTGTTTCTGACTTCGCAGCTCAGCTCAAAAGTTCATCCCTTCTTAGTGGCTTAATCAAAATTAATTTTCATCCTATATGTGAAATTAAGACCATGAAGGCCATTGTGCTGTGAGACATAACACCCTTTTACATCCACTACAGTTGTTACTCCTACAGAGTACAACATATGTATACACAACCATGTAGAATGTTAAATGAAACATGAATGAATAAATCTCCCTCTACACTTAATTAATTAATCAATTTTCAAGCATATAAGTAAATGTTAATAGCAAAGGTTTAATACCAGTGCATAATAAATAAACTTAACTATCACTGGCATATATTTTGAAACATCAAAGGAAGGAAAGGAAAAAAGAATTGTGAAAGTGAACAGTTTAAAAGAAAATGAAGTTTAGGTGACCTAATTAAAGGCTTTTCCTCAGCTACAAAAAGACATCAAAGTGCTGCTTCTGAAGTTCTTTTGCCAAACCAACAGCCTCAAATTAAAAGACTGCATTAATTTCAAGGAGTGAGTCACAGAACTACTACTGTAAGAGCCTTCAGTCCCTCTGTGTTGCCACAGAAACAGAACATTATGGCTAGTTTATAATCCAAGTGCTCCATTTATATGAGAATTTATTTTTCATTTTCACCTTTTCATTTACTCTTCCAGATATGTAAGAAAGCCCCTCAGAAATTACTGATGCTTCTCCCATGACTGACAGCTGGAGTTTGGATGTCAAACAATGGTGGGTTTACATTGTTTTCTCCTAATGGCTTTCTGCAGGAGCAACGGTGTATTTGCACAGCAGAACAGCCAAACTGGTGAGCCTTTGGCAAAGCTGGGCTCAGGTCCTCTGAACCAAAGGCAGGGTCCAGAGAGTGACCAGAGCTCCCAGCAGCAATGTCCCTGTGGGTGTGCCCAAGGGAGGAAATGCTCCCACTGCAGGAAACGTTTGAGGCACACTGGGTGCAGCTCAGAGCACAACTCTGCCCCACACATTGCTTCAGCCAGTGAGATGACTTTTGCCACTGGTGTTTGCTGACTTCACTGGCTCAATGTTGAACCTGGCATAATCCAGCTTCTAACATAAACAGAGGAAAATGGGGATAGATGAGCTGGTGTAAACTCCACCCAAATAGTTCCTTTCAGGATAAAACTGACATAAGCTTTCATTCACTCATCCTGTGTACACTTTGCTACAAAGGACACAAACCGTAAATTCTACATAAATTCAATATATATACGCTATGCTCAAAATACAAGTTAATCAGGTTGAGTGCTACCTTCTTGGAAACAACTAGCAACATGTCTTGTTTCTATGGCTTTTAATGAATATTCTAAATTGAAGAAATGCATAAACATAAGGGTAATTTACATTGCTAAAGTTAATCAGTTTTCTTATACATTTTATGCATCCGCATGATTTTTCATCTGTATTGCATAAATGCATCTTCTCATTTTTAATATGCATATGTACATCCAAACACTCTACTTGTGCCTATTTGCTTTTACAAATTTCTAGAACCACGCCTGTCTCAAGATTTAAGAAATCTGTGGTTTACAGGAAAAATTATCAGCAGAAGGTTGTGAAATAGTTACAGATTCAAGGAGGCATTTAACTTAGATGTGAACTTGCCCTTTTGTAACTCAGTTTTTCTATCAGTAAAATGCTAATAGAAGAATCTCCTTCAGAAGCTGGCATATCAACAAATGTCCAATACAAAGGACAACTCCATTAAAGAAATGGTTTTGTACATACAAATGTTAGGTAAGAAATTTGACAAGGGTACAGCAAATCTTCACTGATTAGCATTTGCAAAGGTCCCTAAGATGCAGAGATGAAAGGTCTTCACTATGAAACAAAATGCATATTTGTTATTAACATTATTCTACATTTAAAAGCTTTCCCAGTCCACCCTAAGTAGATACTAATGAACCTTCAAACATTTCTCTAGCTCATTCCAGCACAAAATCAAGGTCTTGGCAGGGTCAAGAAAATTAGGTACCTAACAAAACAACTTATAGTTGTTTTCTCAAAAGTGTTAACCTTTACCTGATTTTGTTTAAAAACCACTATACATCCAAGTCAAGTCCCCATCACTTTACATGGGTAGAACTAGAAGCAGTATAAACTTCACCTTTTAATATGCAACGTTTCATTATTTACAAACCAACAAAAGAGGTTTAATAATATAATTTGGGAACTGAAGCACACCAGCTAGTTGAAGGAACTTTTAGATCAGTAAAGCTGCTATTAAAGTGCCATCAAAGCATTTTTGACTCCATAGAATTAATCATGAAATCTGTTCCTGCCAGCTCACTTATCATATCCGAAATATTAATTTTGAGCAAAATTAAATTGGACACCTACCGACAGCAACATTTTGCCCTTCAGAACTCCCCTTCACATTGATTTATTAACGGCTGCCAGAACAGTGTACCAGAGCAATTTATTACTACTTTCTTGATGTTTCCCTGTGCTTACAAATAGTTCTCCAGAGTGAAAGGTGCTACCTGACAGCATTCTGACAAAGGTGCATTTTTCAATTTGCATAATGTTCTTCAGATTTATTAGGATGTAAGGAAAGGTATTTCTTTTCATTATCAATGGGAATGGGTGATTCACAGAGTGGAGATTCTGTGCTGAGTTGCTTTCCAACAAAGCAGACCCAGCATTTCCATTAGCACTTGGTGTGATTTCAGACAGAAGAGTCAGCAAATTCTTTTGTTTTATTCATCAGTGTCACTTTCTTTGCTTGCAAGACAACCAAAGGAATTTGTACTGACCAGTATGTAAAAGTGGGTCTGAAGATGCAGCGTTAGCCCAAAGAGGCATAAACACACACATGCCTTACAGCTTTTTGAGAAATATCATGTCAAAAAGGTACATGTCATTGGGTGAAAAGCAAAAAAACACCCATCAAAGTTCCACTGTGACCAAACTGAGGTTTCTTTCCTCTGCAGCCAGAAGCCTTGGGATAGATCCACATAAAACACGAAAGTTTGGCATGGGGTATTTTAATTTGACACCATACAAGCATAGCTAATAGAAGGGAAACTTCAGGCCTTGGTATGCCTGGTCTGTGTTTGAGTTACTGCATCAAGTGGTCAGCCTGATCCAAATCCCTAACTTTCAAGTGGGGTCTTCAATCTTTGAAGTACTCAGTGTCTGGCAGAAGATTCTAATTCAGTGGCTTTTAATTTCTTTCTGTAGAGCTATTCCATCCTTCCTCTTTCGTCCATTTCTGTGGCTGCACAAAGCAGAAGCAGTCCCACCGTTAGAGATACTGGTTTATGAACTTACTGCCTGAAAGACAGACAATTCATAAATACCATGGCTGCTGTCTGTTAATACTCCTGCTCCAATCCAAATCTTCAATCTATGTGCTTATTTTTAAGCATGAATAGACCCATTAACGTCAATTGGGCTGCCTGTGTTCTTAAGTAAAACAGGTGTTTAAGCACTTTGCTGCCTCAGAGGCTATAAATGCACATCTGCCATCTTCTCTGGCTCATTTAAAGGTTCCTTCCTAATAATTATACATTTATCCAGGAATTCCTCTTGTCTATACATGCATACACACATTCAGACTTTGCAACAGGCTTCTTGACACATTTAAAAGCAGTTGTGTTTGTAATCAGAGACAAAACTGTCTAGCAATGTAAATTTGAATATATATGGTGAAGGAACACACGTAGCTGAAGGTATAATGGGGAGAAGAACACACAGTTGGACATTAGTGGAAGGGAAGTTTCCAGTAATTGACTGGAAGGCAAAACAAGTTAAACATACACAGAACCAATTAAGACACTCCAGATGGGGCTAGAAAAAAATGTCACCAGCATGTAGCAGAAAGCAGTCTTTTAAAATAAGAACATTAAAAGAAAAAAACTGTTATTGCTCTTGTCAACTCTAAAAATTCATTAAATACAAAAACTCCTGTCCTTTCTAGAGCCACCTATGAAAAACCTGCTGGTAGCACTTATCTGCATCATTGTATGTAGTCAAGGCCAACATTTCCAATTCTGTGTGAAAATTGAACTCCTTTTTAATAAAACATAAAAATTCTCTTTTGTCCCCTGCCATCATGCTCCTGGGTATATATGCAGCATGCTATGATGTTTTATACTCTACCCTGATTGTCATTAAGTGGTAAAGATCCCTCTAGGGAATATTTAACATGGTTTTTTTCCAGGCTTTGACAGCCTACCAAGAGCCAACTTCCTCGTAGCCGAGCTGCCTCTCTCACAGTGGGCAGTTTGGCATTTCGTAGCTTGAGCTGCTTCACACTGTCTTGACTTCTCAAAGAAAGATAAAGGAACACAGGTACACCCCCAAAGTCACATACCGATGTACCAAAGGTTACAATTCTGCCCAGGAAGTGCTGATGTGTAAAAGGGACTATGGCAGGAAAATGGCTGGCAAAAACCAATCTCTGGGATTTCCCCATCTGCTCCTGAACGTGGCAGACAGAAATCATGCTTCTAATAGAGGAAAAGACTGAATTGAAGTATGTATTTCTTAAAACCTACTCCAAAGCCTCATAGATTATCTTAGTTTTACAACGGAGCTCTCTTTTCCAGTCTTCTGATTTGTCTTTTCGAAAGCCTATTTCCTATTAAAGATTTCAAAGTTTAGCCTTCAGAGTACTTTCTGCTGTAATCATATTGTCAACACCAACTCAAATTTTGTAGTCTTCACCAAGACCAGTTACTTTCAGACTTGCTGTTCTTTCAGGAAAAAATGACATGTCACAATAAAAGCAGAGTGAATATTATGACGGTGCAGAAGTGCAAGGGCTTTAGACAATAGCACTGCACTCAGTATTAAGAACACGATGGGCCCTGTCTGGTTTATCCTCCTACCAATTCCAGATTTCATGTCATGTTGTATTCCATGCTCCATTTCAAAAATTATTAAACCCACTTCCACACTCCAGTTATTTATACCATGTAGAATAATTTGTTCATTACTCTGATAGTGTTTGATTTCTTTTTACTTTTTGTTTCATAGCACCCATTATTCCTACTCATAGTTTAAGCAAGGTGTCATTTTTTCTAAACCTACTTATCCTTCAGTGTTCTCAGATATTTATTACATAGATATCATTATTTTGGCAAATTATTTATTCAGTTTACTGGGTTTTTCTATATCAGCCTTTCTAGTTCTTTAATCAACAATTTTTGCTGAACTTTTCTCCTGTACCTTCACTTTTGGTAACTGCTGTCAACTTTTGATGTGCATAAGAGATCAGTATTGCCAAAGTACTACTTAGAACTTAAGACTCAAATATACCAAGATAAGGTTAAAAACATAGTGCTTTTAAAAATATACTTGAATTTCCATAAGAGACTCAAAGATCACAAGTGCCTTAAACACTGTTTAAGATCACCAGAGGACTTTGCCCACTGTAGCAAACAGTGCAAAGAACCACCTGCTCGTCTGTGACCACCAAACTGCCTCACAGGACATTCACATTCCCATGTAGGCCAAGGGCATTCATCCCTTCTGAGGGAGTAAAACAGACTCAGCTATGACATGAGAGGCAGCTGTCATGTCTTAGAAAGCGTCATAAACCACCAAAGACCCCCAAAACACTCCCTCAGATTCATTTTCTGCCTAAGGACTGCACATGACCCACAGTGTTACAACAGATCCAGTGTTGTAAAAGACGTGTAAAACCCCAACCCAGTGGGGGTGCTTGGGCATTCCCAGGTACACCTGAACATATAATAATCCATTGAACCCTATGTTTTGTGGGACCCCCACCACCAAGAAGCCCAGAAGAAGAGGACCAACAGTACACCATCTGGAGCCATGAGTAGTGATATCTTTCTACTAAATCTGTCTCCCTGTAACTCTTTCTCCCCCACTTCCTGCTTTTTTTCTATTTATTTCTATCCTTACCTGACATTTATTGCTAAATAAAATCTGTACTACTGACTTTGGCCTCATTTGCACCTTAATTCAGGCAGAGGCATCTCTCTAATATAATCAACAGTTTCTTTTTACTTGTCTTATGAGGTAATTCTTCTACTTATTTAAATGCCAGAAGCTAGAAACTCATTGAAAATAAAAAATGAGACTCTTATAATAGCATCAGTAACATAGGAGCTTTCAAAAAAGAAGATACTAATGATTTTGAATTTCTTTTGCCAAATCCACAGCAAGTCGAAGCAAGTGTACGAATTCAGTCTTCACCATTATTCTACGCCTAGTTTATTACATAATAGTCCTGTAACTATTCCTTGACAATCCCTTCCCCATTATTTCACACACATTTCACACTGTAAAACCATACTGTTTCCACTACCTCATCTCCTTCGTGTTGAAGTATTGCTCTGTTATTACATTAAACACTAGTTTCCCCATTTGCATACTTTCTAGATGACATTATTTATTCTGTCCTATTTCTAACTGCAGGATCTTTAAGTTATCATCCAATCTCACGGCTCTTCCAAAATGTAATACAACCTGTGAATTTATTTGCCATGCTGCTTACAGTACCTTCTGGATTATTAAGGTGTTAAATAAAACCAGGTGCACCAATAAACTCAGAAATATCTCCCTATAAGTCAGTGCATCTATTTACCAACTTTTGTGACAGATAGTGCTCATTTCTAAGATAATTTAAACTATTTTTTCACAAGTACGCTACGGCAACCTATGAGATTAAGTTCTTCTCCTGGATGTTACTATGCAAATACAAAACATAAAACTAATGTAGTCTATGGGGGATCAGTTTTGACATAGATTTCTCGACTAACCATTGCTGTTGATCTTCCCTGCATTACTAGACCTATACATATTTTATAGTTAGACTTAAAATGGCAGTAGGAAATCTGTTCT
Organism: Gymnorhina tibicen; assembly: GCA_013399875.1. Lineage (NCBI taxonomy): Eukaryota > Metazoa > Chordata > Aves > Passeriformes > Artamidae > Gymnorhina > Gymnorhina tibicen. Next base: position 45,281 of record VXAZ01008350.1, on the reverse strand, counting down.
TTCCTTAATAGATCCAAAATACATATTGCTCACAAACACATTTATACACTACTTTGATCAAATTTATCAGAAAATATTACAATATGCACATGTTAACAAGACACAAATTAAGAGCTTATGATCCAAAGTATACCACTATTAGAAATAGTGAAAGAATACAGTAACCATGGGGGGACTAAAATAAGCCCAAATGATCTATTTTCAATGTCTTAAAGAATGAATGAAGGATGAGGAAAGACTCCAATTTAACACAAAAAACTGCCTTCATCCCGAGGTAGGAAGAAAATAAGTATTCTACACTGCCTAGTCCCTCTTCCCTTCCTTAAGTAAAGCTTTTTGTGCTTTGGTCCCTCATATATCCATCAAAATTAAAAATAATCAGGCCAGGATCTGTCACTGAGAAGGAGTCTTCTTCTTCCTTCATTACAATCAAGCAACTGCTTGCCTCCCTGCCTTAATGGACTCTGCTGCCTTCGACACCGGTGGAAAAAGCCCTGCCTATCTTGTTTCAATCTTCTCTAAGTTGCTGGCTTCAATTTACTCACGGGGATGAATCTGACTCAGAATCCCCCTCCCCCAGTTCTTATCTATTTATCTTTCTTAAGAGAGAGAATTTTTACTAGAGAACCGATCCTTCAGCCCGAGTTGAGCAGTGCAACAGTGACATCCGATGGCTGCCTACATTAGGCTCCAAAGAGCTTTCCTGGCTTGGCAGTGGCCTCCCCTACTTTGGTAAAGAAAACTGAGGATGGCTGAATATTAGCTGCCCTCAGTGCATTTTATCCATTTACCTCCACATTAAAACTACCTGGGCAGTTTCCCCCATGTTTCCAAAGCACCAGGAATTGTCTTCAGATGCAGCTTTAGACTCAAGACTTACTGAGCTCTCCTTGCACTGCATGTTAACAAGGCAGACTCAGACAGGTGTATAGGTGTTCTTATCATTCCTCATCTATGGCTGCAAGGGAGGTGCATGTGAGGCTTTTTTTGTGATGAACACAGCTCTCGGGAGTCTGCTGCATTTTTTCCTGTATCAAAAAAATAACTGTAGCCTAATAGAAACATGGCGGGGGGGGGTGTACAGCAGTGTTCTGTATGCAAAGGGAGTGGAAAGATTATGAGAAGTGTTAAGTACAGAACTGCTATTTAGTTCAAAGGGATCCAAAATCTACATTCCTCAGAGACCATTCCAAGGCTAAGTAAGCAAACTAAACCTGAGCTTTTCATTGCATCAAATTTGAACTCTGAATTTGTCTTAATACCTGAAGCGGGGAACAGCTTCTATAGTTTGATGGCAATGGATTTAATTATGCAAATTTTATTATGTTTATCTAATGCTGCTTTGCAATACAAGGACTAAACAACTTTTATTATCCTTTCCCTTGCACTAAAAGGACCCTATTCTGATGCTCCCTAGGGTGGCTGGAGACCTCCACTGGCCTTACCACGTACAAATGCTCTCGTATTTTCTCTCTACAGACATAAATTTTTCAGTCTTAACTGAACGGTTTGTTAACTTAAGTACCAAAATCTTCCTCAACACAAGATAAACCTGACACAATGGCCAAACAGGAGCAGCCCAAATAAACTACCCTACTGATGCCCGAAAGATAGGTTGGAAATAAATTCCCATAGACCGATGCCTACAGAGCAGGTATTTGTTTATTGCAGTGCTGCTGGTGAGGGGGATCTCTCCTCCTAACTCACCCCCTTTGTCAGGTGCGGTGCTATATTTATACAGTAAAATTCTGCTTAATGTTGCTATGTCATTACAGCATCATCACATACACGCCGGAACTAATTTACATAGCGTGATCTCATGGTTATTAGATAATTCTTTGCACTGCGCGTGCACTTCCCCAATTCGGGGGTCTTCGGGGGTCTCTGATGAAGGCTTCTCACGTCTTCTTCGCACTTGAACTTTTCAACTTTGTCTTCGGGGCACGCGCAGTTGCGATGCTCTTTGGTCCATCTGGTTCCAACCGGCCTGAATTCTTTGTTTTGTGGATAATTGGCTTTTTTGGCTTGCCAACTTCTCATTAGTATGACACTTACTTATCTCTGAAGCTATACACCTGGTAAGTTTTTATTTATTTTCTTTTTCTCTATTCAGCATATAAGCAACTAGTTAATTATATACTAGCCATTACATTGCATATAAAGTTATTCACATTAGATTATATGGGTATCAAAAGTTATGATTCAGGTTATAAGCATCAGGTTATAGGTATAGAAGTTATGATTTAGGCTACATAAGTAAAAGCTATGATTCAGGCTATATAAGTATAGAAGGTTATATTGATATTTTTCAAGTTACATTGATAAAAAGTCATTATTTGGGTTATATTGATATTAGGGTTACATAGATATCCTGTAACTCAAGTTACATAAGCACGTCGTTGTTGAGACTTGAGTTATATAGACATCACTACGCACGATCAGAAGGAAAGCACAACACAAAGCTGTAAGACAAAAAGAACCAGTGACTATCCTGATCCAGTATTCTGTATTTGCAGGCAACTGCTGCTGCGTGGGTGGCGAGTGGAGAAGGCCGCAGCTTGTCCCGAGGAGATCCCAGCCTAGGAACTCCTGGTGGTGCTCGGTGCACCTCGCAGTACAGCTTCTCTCTCACCCGTGCGATGGATAGCACGCTGCCACGCTCACACAGAGCTGCCAGCTCAGGCGGTACTAGAAGTAAAGAGTCGAGGCGGCTCTTGCTGGAGGCTCTGATGTTTAATCCGACCTGCACCCACGCAGGCCAGGGAGCAAGAGGGCGGGCCTCAGCCCCACATGTCCTTATCAAGGGATACAGAAGGGGGGAGGGATACCATGCCAAGGACCAATGGGGGGTGGCCAAGGGGTAGAGTGACCGTCTGGCTGCTGGCCAACCAGAGAGACCTGACCTGTGCAGGGTCACAGGACCGGGGGAGAGGAGCTCTGTTAACTGAGTTTGTGGGGGTTTCAGATCCACCAGCGAGCCCCCTTTGAACCTGGGCTCTCTGGCCCCCCAGCCATCCCAGCTGATGGCTCAGACACCACAACAGGCAACCATCCAATAAATTTTTAATTCAAAATATTTATTTCACATGTTCACTAAAGCACTTCCCAAACTAAGCAAGTCTTGAGACCAAAAGGCCACAAGTCACAGGTACATTGTCTCACGGGTGGAGTCAAGGTGCAGCTCCACTCTTTGTTGTTAAAGCTCTGTTTGCACATGAAGTACTAAAACATGTGGCACCTTCTACTCCATCCATTTCTATCATAAAAAATGTTAGTTGGATAAACCTTTGTTATTAAGTAATGCAGTAAGTAGCTGATATTTTTTTAAGCCTCAAACTTCTACAACTGTGCTCTCTTTATAACTTGTGCCTATTGTGTTTGTAAGGAAAAGTCATCATATGGAACTGCCACTCTTCCCACAGACTATTAAGAGGACTGCAAGCCATGTGTAACTATCCATTTTTAGTCTAAAGGCTCTCCCTTGTGTGCAGAATGCTTTCCAATTTACACAGACACACTCTTTTCAAACTGAAAGAAACAAAACCCAACCTGAAGCAAAGGAATTTTACCACTTTATTTTTTTCTTCCTTTTCGCCCCCCTTTGTGTTATTTCTCTACTTTATTCTGTTTTTTCCACTAATGAATCTTACTTTGCCCAAGTCTTACTGTCATTTTGTTGAAACTATTCAAAGTGCCTCAAGCTGCTAAACAGCTGGCAAAATACACAAACATTTAAGACTTTAGTCTGAATATTAAATCATGGTTTCCAGGAGAGAACAATGTTGTCCTTTCTGATTTAATACCTTCTTTTGAACTGTATGTCATTTTTGCTTTCAAATTAATCTGAGCATGGAAAACAGGTTGAATATATTTTTATTAAAAGACACTGCAAATATTTAGACAGTCATTTTAATCATGTTGTGGCAAAATTATTATGCTTGTCAGTCTGAAAACATACAATTTCCATATTTCCCTTACATTAACTCTCTTTAACAAAGGATTATTAAAATCTTAAATGCTATTTACTCTTCTTTTCCCCTCCCTCTCTGGCATGCATACTTAAAACAAGGCCTAATAAAATATTTGGGCTGCATTAAGAAACATTTGAATTGCAGTAACAATTCTAGTGTAGTCACAAGCTTGTCATTAAAATGCATAGCGCAGTGCTAGTGCAGCTGTATACAGCTTTTATTATTCAGACTGCTAAACAGATGAAACATATTTTAATTCAATGTAAACTGTACAACTAGAAACACGAGAGTTTGAGGCTTTTTTATTTCCTCAGGAGAAGCCCAGATCCTTGAGCTCAATAACTTCTCTTGGCCAAGGGCCAATCTAGATTTATTGCAAGAGTCCCTGTACTGCCTCTCCAGACACACATTTTGTAATACATGAAGAAGCTGGTGGGAAAAGCAAGCTTTCAGCCTCCACCACCTCTTTTTATTAACATGTACCTGTTAATAGTTTCAAGCTCTAACTCCATATTCCCTAGGTAGGATACAGGCAGCCGCCCTCAGACTGGGAATCAGCTCTGATACCAAGGAGTCAGCTTACACAGGGGTGCACCAGAGCCCAGGGCCTCACTGCTGAGTTAGAGAACAAAAATGTCCCCAACTCTGCAGCTTTAGACACATTCTACACCTTTTATTAGTGTCCTGAGGAGTTCATGACAGCTTAAACACTCTCCTGCAAAGATTGAGTCAATCTCTATCCTGACCAAATTCTAGCTGACTAGTGCATAAACAACCTTTGATACAAAGCTCATGTCTCTAGCATTAATCTGTATTACTAGCTGCTAAACATAAATTATTTATAATCACAGCCTGTGTAATCATCCCTAATTTTTATTTTGAATTTAATATATCAGGACAAAAATAAAGCAGAAGAAAAGCCCCAAAGCTAACACATAAAACTTCAGGAGTAAGTTGCTGAAATAACAAGAAAGAATCATAGAGGTACACTAGCAGACCACATAGAAGAGACAGCAGCAGACAAAGAGTTTGGCAGATACATCCCTCTTTAAGTCCGCTGTGCAGCAGAAATGCAACAGAAGAAAACAGTGCAGACTCTAAATGACGGCAAGTAGAGCCCATGAGCCAGATGAGCTGTGAGTGTGAGAATTAAAAGATATAACCCTAAAAGGAAGCAAGTCCTTTGCCAGATTTCAGCCCTCTGTAAGCTGAGCAACAAGGAATTTTCTGGCCCATTGTGTGCCCTTCTATTGAGGTGGCAGCAGTCTCATTATCTCGGTGGGCTGTAAAAGTGCCTCGAATTAGCTAGTCACCAATGCTCTACCAGAGGGTATTTTGGAGTAGATATATTCTAATTGTCTCTGTTGGGTGTCTACAGCGATTCCATAGAAAACAACCTTCACACAGGGTATGCTCAGCTTGGAGGCATTCCTGCCTGCTCTTTCACTCATTCACAGCATTTTAAGCCTGGATGCCACATAAAGCTGAGATGGACATGCTACGATTAAAGACAGAATAAAAATGAAATGAACCAATAGTCCGAGGTTAAAAATTGGAAGTAGCAACAGTTAATTAGCTCCATAGTTGAAAAGAGAGAAGCCACAGTGCTTCTGCACAAGAGGCTACTGCTGCTATTAGAATATGCTGCTATTAGAATGTTCCAGGAATGGATTTCTACATTTCTATTATTTAAAAAATAACGTGTATTTTATTATTGATTTCCAATAGCTAAAGCTTCCATATTTCTCAGTCTTCCTATAGCAATCTGTTGCTCCTCACTCTGATATCTACAAGGACAGTCAATACCTACTTCTCCCATACCACAAAAGAGGGCTCTGTAATGCAAAGTAAAAGAGAGTATTAATTAGCTATGACAGAAAATTACTTGACTTACAGTCTTCATCCTCTTTTCCTCTGCTCTCTAAAGCAGCCATAAACATTCAATTGACTTTTATCCCTTCCTTGTAATATTGGTGATACAGATGCCCACTTAAACATAACAGACTTTCATTCTGTCACCTAGATCCAAAGGTCCAGGTTTTCCTGTATCCCACACCTACAGGACTAAGGGAATGCATCCATGTCTTACTATACATACATATTTATGGAGAAAGACAAAAAATGGTTGCTTAGAAAAGCCCTTATGCCACCTTATTTTCAGAATTAGCAATTTCCAAGGATCTTAGTGATAGGTTCCGGGGTAACATCTTTTGAAGTGCAAATTATTTCATATGATTCACACATTGAGATTAAAAAAAAAAAAAAAAAAAAGCTAAACAAAAAGTCATATATATATTAATACATGGACTCAGATCCCAGACATTTCACTTAAAAGATGTTATCGTCTGCCTGTGACAGGATTACTAGTGCATCTGAGAAGAATTATCAATCTTTGTCTTTTTTGGTGTTGTTTTTAAAGCAGACAGTGCTTCTCCAAGCACTGGCAGTGGACCTCACTGGCCACCAGACAAACTCCAGTCTAGACCAGTTTGGGCTACAGCAGTTTTGGTCCCATGACAGGTTCATTTGCAACACCATCAGTCTGAGCTAACTGGCCCCCAGGCAGATATCAGCCACTTGTAGCACTAGGAAGTTTTCACTCTGGTGGAAGAAATTTTATTCATCTAAGTCTGCTTTGTCATTCCTCTGTCCTATAACTATCACTCAAATTTTTAGATAGGAACAAAAGGTCACTGAATAATGCTGTCACACTAGAGGCTCAACATGCCCCAGTAACCTCAGTGCGTTTGTATTAATCTTGGCTACATATATGTGTCACATCCAAGAGTACTTCTATTTATAGCAGGATATTCCCAAAAGCTTTCTCATTTTCCATGCAATTCACTTTTTTTTTGGTTGGTTGTTTATGAGAATATTAAATCCACTTTCTTTAAGTTTGAAGGTTATTGGAGTTGCCATTCACTCACTCCACAACAATGGAGTTGCCATTCACTCAGGCTCATGCATGACTTACACTTTGATCACGAATGCAAATCAGCTGCATATTTTCATGAATTTATTGCTTTTAATCAAAAATTAGACTTTCATGTCTGGAGATTTATCTAGATACTTCATCACTTAAGTAAGAACACATCTTAATGAAAAATCATGGGATGCTGACAACACTGCTTGAAAAGTTATTATTTTATATGAACATAATGTTCTTCCAGCCCTTCTCTAAATCAGATGTCTGTATGTCTAACAATAAGAATATTTTTCAAAAATAGCACAAAAAATAATGTCTAAGTTCCCTTCAGCTGTTTTGGTTGACTGAACGAATCACTTAATATAAAGCATACACATAACTGAGTCTTCTCTGCCTTTCACTCCTTTTAATCTTGCTGATATGTTATTTACGTTCTGTTCAATAAATAAAATCAAGATTAGAAAGTTGAGCTGCCTGAGGGCACTCTTTACTAACAAAGATTTTCAAGTGTACAGCTTGTTTTCAACTTTTAATAACATCCAGAGAGATATTTTGTTTTATAAGCTACCCATGTGATGTGCACGCCTAATCAGTGAAACTCGCAAAAATTACTGACATTTTCTCTTCTATATACCTGCCATCTACTTTTTGATTGTTCTCTGTGATCTGTACGAACACTCCACTCTAATAGCACCTTACCAGCTTGCTGAGTGAGGACCAGGTGAGCAGAAATTCATGGTATGAACACAGAGAAACCCTCAAGGAGAGTAAGGGTGACAACGTAGTGTTTAAGAGTTACAGAGCTGATGCACCTCAGCAGTGGAGAACAGCGATCAGCCTCTGGGAGGCATGCTGGGTTTGTTTGGGGGCCTATATTGTGTATGGCCCCAAGCTGAGTGGGATTTGTTGCCAGACCAAAAATTGTCACTGTTTATTAGAACCATTTTTCCTCAAACAGTGAAGTGAAAATGACAAGAAAATAAACAGTTGTCTGAGAACATAAGCCACCAGCGAGCTGTCCTTCGCAACAGCATGGAAACAGCAAAAAAGAGCAGCCATTAAGCTTCCTTAACACAGCTGGAACTGGCACTGACTCTGCTTCTGAATTGCTGCAGAAAGCAGTGGAAAAGCCCAACTGAGAAAGAAGCAGCTGTAGTAGCCAAATTGCAAATGGCTTGGAAAGAGGCCTTTTCAGCTGATGCATTCTTCAGCAACCTCTGAAGATTGATACGACAAATGATGCACTTCATTCCCAAACTGGGGGTTAAGTGTGCAAGAAGGACCTTGTGCAGAAAGTTGTCCATCAGGATTTCTACCCGCTTTCCCTCTTTTGCCTGGATTCTGCTACTTCTCTCAGCATGCTGCAGTTCCCAACCCAGAGATCTGTGTCCATGATGCCTCGTGCCATCCAAAACTGGTCCTGTGTATATGTATTCCCACAGGTCACCATCCTCTTCCACTCTTCGTGCCTGAGAGGGACCAATCTTTTGGTCCTTCTGACTTTTATTTATGCCTTAAGATATGCTATACATGAGGTGAAGGATTCCTATAGGGGCTGTATAGGTGCTGGCAGCCCTGTCCCCGTGGAGGCTTTGCCTGACAGCCGATCAAGGCAGAGAGAGCTTCCCCGATCGGGCTGCAAGCGAACCCCCACTTGCCGGTCAGGCAGATGCCCGGATGCCCGGAAAAAATGCCCAGGAAAGCAGGCTATGGGAGCTTTAGCAGATAAAAGCAGTTAACTGCGACACAACCGGGGGCCGTTTTCTTTAGGTTTCTTGGATGGAGCCGGGGCTCCTCTGGAGGGTTAGCTTAGCCCCACTCCCCTCTTCGCCTTTTTCTCTCTGCCATCCTGCTTCTTCCCTGGTTGTCTTCCCTGTCCGCACCTGTCCTGCCCTGCTTCGCCGCTTCCCCCGGGGCGGCTCGTCGCCGGGACGGCCTAGTGCTCCGCTGTTTCCCCGCTGGGGCGGACGCTGCCTGCAGCCGTCGTTGCGCTGCGGCCGCTTGGAGGTCGCGCCCCGACCCTGGGGGCCTGAAGCTGCTCCAGGAGTGCGCTCGTGGCCACGGCAGCCTGTTCGCCGACGGAGGGACACGCAGCCGGCTGCTGTTCAGAAATCGCACCCAGCCCGCCACGGGAGCCACACAGACTCTTCGCAGCTTGCAGCACGCACTCTCCATCTGCCGAGCTGACGCCACAGAGCGCCCGGGGTTCTCGTGGTAACGATCTGTCCCTGTCTTCTGTTTCTCGCTCTGGCTCTCTTTTCCCCTCTCTGCTCTCTTCTGTATCACCGTTCCGTAGGAACACGTACTCTTCTTTATCAGTAAACAGTTCTCAGATATAATATGTTTGTGCTTTATTTTCGTCCGAGAAATCTATCAAAAAGAATCCTCCCCGACGCCCCTTTTAACAGCGGGACGGGACAATGCCACCGATGTATGTGAAGCTCAGGAAGCACATCTGAGAGAGGGGCACAACTACAGAAAGTGTTTCAGAATTGTCCTTGTTGGTTCCTGCCTGACAGATACCCACGAGACTGACATTGTTCGCTTTCTGAGGCCAAAAGAGCTCCTGACAAGTAAATACACACAATGTATTTAATTGTGTACAGTTAAATGTCTCTGTCCTCTGTCGTCAGCTGAACAGGATTTTAGAGCAGCACCAGGACACCAGGAAAGAAATCATGCAAACCATCTGCTCCTATCCCTTCCTGGGAAAAGGGTTCCTTCCTGTCATTTGTCTGTCTCATTCTTTCCCTTCCCCATTAGTGCAGTTACAAGAAGAAAGTTGTAACCATGATAATGCTGCACCTCAGGAAAATGGGAAATGGCACAGGATTACTTTTATTATACCTTGAAGTGTCCAAGGCTTAGGGACTGCAATGCTCATAAATAGCACTTCAGGCAATTCTACTAGAGGTTCTTAGCTCACTGTGACATAATTGCACTCTTCCAGGTGCACTACTTAGCCTGCAGCCATTCCAGAGAATTGCTAAAAATTAAAATAGAGAAATAATTTAGAAGTTCACCAGCTCACATAAAGGTTCTTACTTTAAAAAATAGCACTAAACTCGACTTTCATTTGGGTATTCCTCAGAAAAAGAATCACCAATTGGCTAAGATCCCATTTACCTGTATAAAGAAAAGAAACAAACTGAAATTACTACCAAATAGTTTCTGAAAAAATACATTTTACAGAGACATCCAACCTAGTGTTAATTCCTGAATATTTACTAAGAAGCTCCAACAAGTATCTGAAATTCCACGTTCTTTATCATATTTCTCAAAATACACAGCCCACAATCAAAACCTTGAAATCAAAATCCAGTTAATTCTGAGGTTTTCCTTTTTATACAGCATCACCTTTTTCCTTATAAGGAGAACTTCTTTAAAGAGATTAAAACCTGAATATTGCATTTAATCCCATAATGTCTAATAACTGACTTATTTAAATGTTTCTTAACAATGAAGAGCAAGGAAGCTTCTTGAGAAGAAAGAACAAAAGAAACAAGCAGCAAATAAAAGTGATCAGCCCCATGACTGTCTGGAAATGTTAATTCATCTTTCTGTTTTTGAAACCAGATGACAATCACCTGCTGTTAGGCCGGATAGGAACTGTGAGATTTTAAAAAGCCGAATTCATTAGTTCTTCTTAGTAATTACCTTCACAGAACTCTTCCAGTTTTCCTCTGTGCCTCACAATTCAATAATGCCACAGTTTGTCTGGTTCATTTTTTGTCTGTGGATTATAGTAGAAACTAACTGAGCTTGAGAAGGGTCAGAAGGGGTGAACACTCCCAGCTGCAAGTAGGACCAGCCCCCACATTTTTCTGGGTTTGGTTTTGGGTTGGGCTTTTACTTCTTGAGGATCCTTTCTCCTTTGGCTCCAATCAGCAGATCCCACCAGCACCCAGAGACGAGGCTTGCAATAGGCCTTACTCATCCCAGGCTAGTTTAAATACCAGTTAACTCATTTTTTCCTGTCTTCAGGAATGTTTTTCCTATGAAGTAAAACTGAGAGATCTATTTCTACTAAATCTGTAACTGTTTTTCCCTTCTGGCTCCACACTCCAGGGCTGGGCTTTGCCAGTGCTCCCTTGCAGGGTGGGGTCTCCCTCCACAGGCTCTTGCTGAGCTTTCCCAGGTCACACAGCACTTGTCTCCCTTCTCCCACAATTGTTTCCTTGCCATCCATTTCTTTTATCCTGTGTACATGAAGCAAGGGGTCATTTAAATACACTGCATCAGCCATCAACATGATTTCTTATTATTCATCCAGCAGGATGAAATTGTCATACCCCACGCTGGTATCTAAATATTTCCTTCAGATAATGACTGAATAGTCCTTGAAATTGTACCCATTATGCTTCCGACCCCCATTTGCCACCTGCAGTCATCATCTTTGTCCATCTGCACTCATCATGGCTGTTCATCTTTGTCAAATTTACAGCAAACAGTCTTGGAAGGAACAATGCACCAAGCACAACTGTAAAGATGAGAAACCAAATGGGGGGTGGGGGTTGGGGATGTCTCTAACAAAAGCCAGGTGTAGAAGGTATTAATTAACTGCAGAGATAGGGCACAAATTACTCAAAGTACAATTTAAGTAATTGGCACAACGCATTTGCTTGATGCAGCTGGGAATTATGTGCTCCTACCTTCTCACTAAAGCACTATAGAACATACAATTATTTAGGAAAGCATCTTCATTAAATTCTACCACATCGTGAGAAGCAAGCCTTAACCAAAGTATTTAGAATAAAATATTCATATTTCAGATGATACAGGCAGTAAATTTTGACAGCATCCAATCTCAGGGACTGCAGTATCTGTACTCAAGGCCCCAGAGTAGTTGTGTTAATTGTTTCTTTTTTAAAGCAGTGCTTAAAAAGAAGAGCTTTAATCTGATCAGATGAAACTTAATGAAGGTGATTTAGCCTAAAAAGTTAATCATCCCTCTGGTGTCACTTTCACAGGATTTGGAGATTTTCCATTCTAAGGCAGGAATGCAAACTTCACAGAAAAGGGCACATCCATGTTTCTCCACTATCAGTTCTACAGATAAAGAAGAAGATGCAGTGTCTGATTCACAGGCACACTGCTTTTCCCAATTGCTTTATGATAAATATAATCTTCCTCTTCTTGGACTTGTTTGTAGATAAGCCTCTATTCCACACACCTATCTGTGTGCTCTCCAGGCTCCCCAGTGTGTATTTCTGTGCTTTCTAGAGCATCTTAAAGGAAGGTAGGCCTATTAAACCCTCATCTGCTGGGCCAGGCTTTCCCCTGCACTCTCAGAGCCTGATCCAATGTCCACATTAAATCCACACGAGTGTTTCCTGTAAATGCAATATGCATTCAGTCACGTCTCTGATTACTCACCTCTGTCCCCCGTTATTCAGCCTGCAGAGGATACAAGCGTTATGAAGGCCACACACACAACTGCAATAAGGACAAATTATTTTCCCCATTTTAAATTATCTTCCTGAAGTAAATGCAGCCTGGGGCTGTAGGAGCCAAAAGGGCTGTCCAGAGATTTCCATGCTATTTCACTTTTTTTCTAGCAACCAAAATCACCAGAGAGATCATGAGTGCTGAAACTACAATTAGAGTAGCTACGTATTTTAAAACTGTTTTCTGCATCATGTCCAAAAGTAATTTTTTTTCATTACATTCTTGGTAATCACATATTGGTAATAATAAAGAGAAGATAAGGTCTGGTGCCAAGGTAGATTATCTTGTTTCTGTAGGAGAGAAATTTGGCTTTGTAAATCCAGCTATTTGGTATCATACACATATGTGTTCACAATATTCTCCTCCAGGCAAACAGGCCAGCATGAGGGGACACCAAATGCAGTACAATGATTAATTAGTTGGCAGTGAACAGTAACTCTTTAGGATTACACTGTAGTCACTGCATTCAGAACATACAAGGCAATTCCTGCAAAGTGTTTGAACCCACAATACCCCACTTAGATAGGAAATTCAGTTCCAGGTTTGAGCTTTCTCATGTTTCCTCTTCTCTGTGACATGTTTTCCATTGCTTTACTACCCAGTAAAATTAACCTGAACAGGAACATAGAGGCACTTTCATCGACCAGATCCAGTTCAAAGTTGTCAGATCTCAACTTTGAATTCTTTGCTTTTGCTCATTCACATTCTATCAATTGCCATCAACTAAACGTGGGGGGTTGTGTATCAGGCAGCTTTTACTTGTGAAATATATAACATTTTGATAAATACCATAATTTTCAGTGTTTTAAAGCCTGCTTTATACTGTTAATGAGGTCATACAATAAAGAAATGGCAATTGCAATGAATTTCTTTAAAACTACTTCGCTTAGAAAATAAAATGCCTGCACAGATTTGCCAGTTAAAAATCAAAATTGTTATATACTACATCTAAGCCTTTGGTACAAATAGAATTTCTGACAGATTTATGTTCAGGATAAAAAATGTTACCTGTCAAAAACAGCCATAAAAAATTAAATACCTGCTTAATGTGAGGCTTCAAGTATTGCGAATGTAACATTCATTATCATAAATACAGTAGTATGATCTAATTATGTATTCTGTACTAAGTTTGTCAGATAACACAACTTGAAAATGGCACAACTACATCAAATATGTTCTACTTACCTATTGAGTGTTAGTGAAATTGCACATAAAAAGGCTTCTTTACAGTCAATTCTAAGATGCTGCAACTTTGTGATGGGTTTTATTTTATTTTAGGATTTTATCATCAGTTTACCAACTGATTTTAGAGCTTTTTCCAGCATGGGAGTATCTTCATATCCAAACACAAATAGACGAGTTGTTGTATGAATCATCAGTCTTATTAATGTTTATCTTCATCCCGCACACACCCATCTTTTTCCACTGTCCTGTGATTCACATTTAGGCAAAGGCAAGGTAAGTCTTTACAAAAACTATGTAACCGAAATAGAAAAGCAAGGCAAAAATCTGAAGGCCAGTTTGCTTGGGTTTGCCCTGGTTTGGGCTGGGATAATTTCCTTCCCAATAGCTGGCACAGTGCTGTGTTACCCCACCAGTAAGCAGGCTGGGGGTACACAAGGAGCTGGGAGGGGTCACAGACTGGACAGCTGAGCCCACCTGACACCAGAGATATTCCAGACCACATGGCATCATGGTCAGTAAATAAACTAGGGAGAAAGGGACCAGGGGGACACTGCTCAGAAATGGGCTGGGCATCACTCAGCAGGAGGGGAGCAATTGCATTGTGCATCGCTTGCTTTCTATATTCTGTTAATTTTTATTAATAATAATTATACCTTCTACTTCTGTCCCATTAAACTGTCTTTATCTCGAGCCACAAATTTTACAATTTTTTACCCAATTCTCTCCTCTATCCTATTGGTCTGGGTGGGGAGCAAGCAAACCACTGTGTGGTGTTGAGCTTCCTGCCAGTTTAAACCACCACAGGTTCCAACATCAGCATGATTGACTTCAGGGGCAAAAAAAAGTGGTTTGTACCACACCTCTGAGACTAAACAAAAAATAGCCTGTCCTCTTAAACTAAAATCAGAGGTAAGAAACTGTAAGAAATATAACTTTTCTCATGAACTAGAGAGGCAGAACCAGGGCAAAATTAAAGTAACTAATCTTTCAAATAACTTGTCTTCAACATTATGTGAGTTCTGCTTCAATCAATCTAGTCCCTAATATGGATCCTTGCGATGTCAAATAGGTCTGATTTTTGCTTTCTACTCAAACTCCAATGCCCTTGACTGTTTCTCTAAGTAGCAGTGGAAAAGCACAACTTCTGCTGTCTCACCCTTCAGCTGGAGTCATTTTCTCCGGAACGATCCCTCCCCTGCCTCTCTCCAGTACAGATTTGCCCTCACAGCCTTGTGACACAATTCTTGTTCACCAGGTGCATTTTTAACTGTTCTTCAGAAATCAAGAGCTACACCTGCTGTCTGCGATGGTCTGAATTTTCTACTCCTTCCACTGCTCCCTCTCTGCAAAGTCAGGTTTTGATCATTCCCTTGTTCTCTGGCTCCCAGCTTCTTTCATGTCAGTCTGAACATATTCTCACAGTGCCTCTTTATACATGTTATGATGTCTGACTGGAGCATCTCAATAGGGTTGGAAAAACTGTGTTAACACAAGGAAATAGCCTAATTATGATCATCATAATTTCCATTCCTGCTACTTGCAAAACTGATCCTGGGGTGACAGTCCCATTCTATTTGAAACATATACACAAAACATTCAGCCAAAAGACCATTTCTGTTAAAGAGGATGTAAAAATGGGTTCTGAAAAATCACTCTAGGTTCTTCTTGATTTAAAGGAAGATGTCTCATTTATTGAGACATCTGTATTCAGGCTTTTTCCTGAATTTTTTAGACTTCTAAAAGCAAATTTATATCCATTTCATGAAAAACAGGGCAAACAGTGATCCTCCTACGTGCATAAAAAAAGGTAACATAAGGCTGTAAAGGTGCATAGAAAATGAAGCAAACTGAGCGTACACATGCATTTAAAAGTTATTCACGTAAAAGCTAATATTTACTTCCAAATCCTAATTCCATTATGACCATAATAAAACATCTATGAGACACAGGACACAAGCATCTGTGAATACCTACTGCCCACAAAGCACAGCAATACAACTCTTCCAGTCAAAGGAAATGCTGGGCTTAAATATCTTCAGAAAACAAGCACCCAAATTTCATCTTAGTAATACAAGGCAAGGGACTAAATTATTTTTTCCTCAACATTCACCCTGCCATGATATTGTTCAAAAATAGTGAAGAATTAAAAAAAAAAACTTCTAAAGTATTGAAAAACCAGAAACTCTCTTCATAATGTTGCAGCTGAATTATGAATTAAAATCATTCCATTATTATGCCACACAATTGGGGCCTAATGGTGAAATATTGGCACACTACGAATTAAGAGTTGTACTAATACAATTCTTGATTTCTAATACTTAAAATTTTCCCCATGGTGATTATGGTAATAATAATAATAATGTGCAATAACAGCAATTAATCTAATTAGTTCATTAAAATGATGATGGCTATTAACACTATAGGTCATAAATTAAGACAAGACCTTCTCTAAACATTAATAGAGATGAAATATGTTTTCCTCTGCACAATGGACAAGGCACCAGCTGCTTCTTTGGTGAAAAAAATAGCAGGATGATTATCTGATGCAAATGGAGTTTCTTTCACTACCCACTGTGAAGGTTGAGTATCAATGACACAAAAATAATTTTTCTTCAGATGGAAAGGAAACAGTCACAGCCCACTGCAGAGGAGGGAGAGCTTTTCATTTCCCAGTCCAAGGCCTATGACCTGGCAGCACTTCCCCTGCCCTACTGTTCCTCCTTTGTCCCCTTCCTCATAAGAAACTTCCATGTGAAATGCTATATTGATCACTAAACTTTTAATAGTATGTTTGCTTGCTCTCTGTAATACATTTATGGTGTTTCATTCATGAGCTTTTGGGTATTCATTTGTATGCATTAACTCTACCTATGTGAAACATCATATTTGATAATAAATACATATCTTGGTATGTGGAGGTGAAAACCTTGTGCAAAGTTGCAGAAACATATGATAAATCAATTATTTATGTCCTTTTTGTTGCCTCACTGGCCAGATAATTCTGTGTCCCCTGGAGCTTTAACATTCCAATCCAGTGAACAGATTACAGCATCCATCATTTGCTTGAAATCCACATGCCAAATAAATATTTCTTCCATCTGCCTCTAATGTGAAATGTCACCTCTTTTCTACAAGCACTGGAATGATTCAGTCTTGAAAGAGCTCCAGGTTTCCAAAGCTTTGGAGTCTAATCCAGGCCAAGGAAAATGATGCCATCAACACAGGACATTGCAGCGCCCTGCTCACATCTACTCCAAGCCTTTTGAAGAACACAGATCATCTTCCTTGAAAACAGGGAATTCTCAGGCAAAATATTTTGTCAGAAATACATATGACTGCAATCTATCCTTTCCTGGGTTTCCCAGGAAAATGTACTAGTGGAAAATGCCACTATGTGAAGCTCTCCATGGAGGTCAGCCTTGTGTACCCTACATATTGCCTCCCTCTTCACAGCCCAGAGCCAGCTGGAAAATGACATCCTACAGGGAACAGCAAGACAGAGAGAAAAGCAAAGTGGAACCTGTAGAGAGATTTTGCCAAATGACAGAATTTGTAGACATCACAGGCAGAAGAAAGTTCACAAAAAAAGAAAGTCCTCTATGGCTTCTGGCTCAGCAGAGCTGTGGCTGACCTCAAGCCAAGTGACCATTTAGCCTGTTTACACAAGTTGTTTAACACTGTCACAGCAGGTTTGATTCTTTTGATTCATAAACAAGTATTTGATTCGTAACAAGTATTCTATTCAGAAAATATGTTTACTATATCCTGACTTGCATCCTTCACATATTTCTACTGGTAAGCTTCAAAAATGGGGGCTCTATTCATAGACAGACAAAGGCCATTTGCCCAGCTCCCTTCCAAAGCAGCCCTTCTGTAGCATGGCTACTCCTTCACCAGCCTCCCAGATACGTGCTTTGGGATGATAAAATTTTAAATTCACTTATTTTGTAATTTCCTGCCCTAACAATTGAGATTAATGTCAGTTGATACAGACATGAGTGAACTAGAAATGTGACCAAACTCTAGTATCTCCCTATCCAAAAAAATAACATGATAAAAAGAAATAATCTAAAAAACTTGTAAGGAATTACAACAAAATTGCTCTTCAGCTGGGAAATGGCATCTGATTTTGCTTTCAAATATAAACCCAGAGAAGTCACAAAACAGCTAACTCTCGAGGTATGATAATTAGTAAGAATTCATGGATGCTGTCTAGGCATGGATTTATTTTTTTTTAATGTTCAACTTCAGTGGCAGTCTTAAGTTAGAAAAAAAATTGTTATTTTCTATGCATTTTTAAAGGAAATAATGAATAATTCAATTTTAAGGAAGGAAGCATAGGAACAATTGACTCAATCTTTCCTTTTCACTGTATTATTTATGCTGGCCTTTATTCCCATAAGAGATAAACCTCTCTTTAAAGAACTAATACTACTAGAAAAATTGTTTCTAATTACAAAATCTCAAATAATTTTCGTAGGACTGAGTCTCATTTTGTGAAATAAGCTTGATAAAAAAATAGGAAAAGACAAAAATGTCTAACTTTTGAATAACATTCAATAGCAATTTTGGCCAAAGAGTTACAGACTATTAGCATTTTTTTTTCCTATCAACTGTTCTATTTACAGGAAGAAAAATGCTGGTCTGTGGAAAACAGGGGGGAAAACCCCGACCTCTGAAAAAACATAGAACTTTTAAGTATTCTGCTCTATGCCATCATTTTCCTTGGCCTTACCCTGCTCAGAGCCTGGATGCTATTAGAAAGGTGAACTGAGACAGAGGCAAATTATTTCTTCTACAATTCATGATTGCTTTTCACTCTGCTTTATATTGTTCTTAATAAGCCAACTAGAGTCCATGCTCCATATATAGTGTACTACAGTTCTTCCTTGTAAAGAAACACAATAGTTATGAGAGATAAAACAACTCCCCCTCCTTCCAAATTATAAGCAAATTGGTTTAGGTCTAAAGATCTTGTTTCCAAAATAATGGCTTTGGTATTCGTTCTTTTCTTTTCCTGCCTTTTTTTTAGTTTTCTTTTTTGGTGTTATGGTTCATGTTTTCAACTTCTCTGGAACAATGAGAAGCAAAAACAAATATAGCACTTCAAAAAATGAAAGCTGGCTCTTGCAAAATACTACCAGCCTGACAGCTGGAGCTTTAAAAGTAATATCAAATACTGCAAGGAAATAAAAACTGAGAAAATAATTGTTAGAGAACATTAAAGACAAACTGCCTTAGAGGAGAGAAATTTTGTCAGCAAAACCCAGAAGCTGAAGAGGACCAACCACCCTCTTCCTCTTGTCTCACATCCTGCACTTCAAACTTCATGGTTATTCCTGGGATTTGCATGCTGCTCAGCACTACTTGCAAGTATACAAGAAAAATTACAGAACCTTGTTCAAGATCCTGTTTTTAACTCTGGTATTTTCTGTCTGCATCTTCAAAACATACTAATATCCAGGCTAGACACTGATGAGGTCTAAAAATCTTACCAAAAAATACCTGTGTTCACTTGTAGAGCTTTTGCCTCCCTGAGACTGGATACACAGATATCTCATACTGGAAAAAATAAGCTCACTGAAATTTTATGCATAAATAGACTCCACTTATGTGTTTGTTGGTACAGTGCCCTCGCTGATCTTATGAAGACAATGGAATGTTAGAGAAACAAACAGCAAGAGCTGCTTATAACACCTTCAACACAATGATTTCTTCCTTAAGGCACACATCTTAGAAACACTGCTGGCAGGTTTGCCTTTGTTCATCGTGTTCCTGCTGAGTCCAGATGTTTGCCTTTGCTGCACTCCAGTCAGAAAAATCACAAAAGGTTTCCTGATTTGCTCACGGGCAGAGCTGTGTAAGCACAGCTGGTCCAGCCCAGTGACACAGAGCCTCTCTGGCTCCAGAGAGGAAGGAGAAATACCGCAGAGCTCCATTTCAATGACTGCCAGTCACAATTCTGCTGCACCTTTGAGTGAGGCACTGAAACACTCCTGAGCCTGTCTGGATCATCTGCATCACTTCAGATCACTCAGTGCAGGCCCATGCCATCACAACTACACTACACTTCTGCTGGGCAGCTGGACCATCCTTTTTCTATTCCATTAAAAAATATTGCCTTCTGTCAGGACTTTGACATGAGTAAGAAACTGGAACCCCTATGCTAAGAACTTCCAATGAATCAGGATTTTTTAAAATGCAGGTGCTCAGCACTTTCTAAGAATCTTGGAAGGATACTCGGGGTAGGTACTTCTGAGCATGAGGCAGTTCAAAGTCAGTGGTCAGATTTTAACACCTTATCTCTCATTTGGAAAAGGAGTGTGGTGACGAATTGTCATATTCCACTGCTGGAGCTGCAGGGATCCTTGACACACAATTTCAAGGCTAAAGCATAGCCAGCACAGGCACCCTCTGGGGCTCCTGCACCAGCCCCATGTTCCACTGCACTCCCTGGGAGCTCAGCCCATCCAGCATGTTCAAGGAAAATCTTCATTAGTTTAATTTCAGGGGTGAGCAGGTCATTCTTTCAAGTCTATAATTTCCTAGATTTTACTCTCTGTGCTGTAGGTACAATTCTTCTTTGTTGATTCCCGTGAGGCTGAGCACCTGCTCAGACAGAGAAGAAGACCTCAGCTAAGGTCTGCTTCTTGGCCTAGAGACACTCATGATTAGATTAAGTTCTGATGTTTGGCTGCCAGAATTCATTCCATTAAAGAACGCTGAGTATAAATTGCATAGTTGTGTCACTAATGATAATTTTTTAAAATGATACATTTTTGCATATAAAAACAGTAAAAAAAAAATCCACATTTTTTCTGGCTTAAAACCAAAACATGATTTCTCTCCTGCACTAGAAACAAATAAAACAATTAAAAGGAAAAGCAATTTTGCTTCTGGGAAAAATTATTTCTTTTTCTTAATCCAATTCATGAATTTTAATCAGTAAGTGCCTTAATGTGTGAAGGGAAAATGGCAATTTTCAGAGCTCTTCTCCCTAGAAGGATATTACATTATATATTTTCCATTCTGAATGTCCCAGACATATTTTACAAGTGCCTACTGATACTTTAAAGTTAGGATTGAATTCTGTATTTAAATTGCAACCCATCTCCAGTTTCAGGTCATTGAGATACAAAAGGTCGTGATATTTGCCTTTCATTTTTCTCCTCTCAGAATACTAAAACTTGAGACTATAAAGAATGCTGTATGAAATATAATTTCTTGCCAATTGCATGAAGAATATACAGTGATTAAGTAAGTTATTTGACCTGAGTTGTTTAATCCTATTCACCTAGGATCACCTTCAAAAATTTGGCTTCTCAATGCAAGTATGAATATTTTAAAGAATACGGGAAAAGATTCAAGGTGAAAAAAGGCCACAAAAGATGAGAATCTGCTTCATCTTTGGGTCAAAAACATTGTCTCTGAATAAGAACAATAAAAAAATATGTAAGTGACTTTTCTCTTACATTCAGCAAAGAATATATAATTTTCAATGTGGGACCTGAGAATGTAAAATATGATAAAAGAGAATCTAGGCTAGATGGATTCTCTCCTCCCATCCCCAAAAATTTGCAGACAGGTTTTGGAATAAAGCTTTCAATCCTAATTCCACATAATCCCTTTTTACTGTCTTACTAGTGAAGAAAGTAGACAAAGTCAGTAGATCTGGCATCTACTTTAAAACTGCTTAATACCTCCCGATGGATGTGAAGAGGTCAGTGCAAATGACAGTCAGAGGCAGCATTTCTACTGAAATTATTAGATTCACCAATTTATAGGAACTGAAATGGACCAGTGTCATCATCCAGTCTGACCTCCTGCATATTGACAACCACAGTCTTTTACCAATTTATTCCTGAAGTGAGCCTGTAATATCTATTCCAGCTATCCTGTATCTTTTGAAATATGCCCATTTTGATTTTGGCACATTAAGGAATGGATATTCTGTCTCATTTCTCAGTAAATTTTCAGTTGGGCAAATCAGTCTCACTATTAAATATTGCCGTGTGGGTGTTGATGGAGATGCGGCTGCTTGTCCCAGAGGCATTCCCTAGGAAGGAACCCCCGGCGGTGCTGCTCGGCACCGGCTCTCTCACCCGAGCCATGGAAGCTCGCAGCCACGCTCACACTGAGCTGGCTGGCTCAGGTGTAACTAAAGGCAAAGGGTTAAGAGGCAGCCCTCGTATGGAGTTCCGAAGGGTTTATTTACCAAAAAACGCCGAAGCAGCCCAGTGACGAAAAGGGCTGGGTTTTCCCTCGGGACACACTTACAAAGGGGCACAGAAGGGAGGCGGGGTAATACAGCAACAACCTATGGGGAGAAGGAGGGGGCGGAGTGGGGGCCGGATTACATCCTTCAGGGGATACAAGGGGCGTATGGCAGCTGGCCAATCCGACAGACCGAATCTAGACAGGATCACAGGATCTGATGGGAGAAGCCTTCTCACTGAGTAAAGGGGGATTCTTAAACTTTGGAGTTGGCCCACCAGCGGGCCTCTCCTGTACCTGGGGCCTTTGGCCCCCCGGTCGCCACAGCTGTTGGTTCAGCCGCTGCAACAATTAAAATGTAATGCCTCCGTTCTAGGACAACATCAAGTCCCTTAATTTTCATGTACTATCAGTACACTGTCAAATCTTTGCACATCACTTTTCCCAAGCACGTATTTATGCCTCAAAACAAAAGCTGCCTTTTAGCATCTCATAGCAGGGACTCCTCAAACTCAAAATAGTCCATAAAAGTTACTGTGCCAGAAGTACAAGGACAGTTCCTGCACAATTAACTGCTCAGTAGCCAGGCTCAGGAGAACAGCTCTGAGGACCAGCTGCCATGGGGACACTGTGCCTCCTGTGCTCTTTACCCGCTTTTCATTTGCTCATGTCAGGGGCTCAGGGCACATCTCAGGGCTTCATTATGTGCAGCAATATACAGATACATGCCGAAAATACGGTCTTGTCTCAGAGTAACAGCACTGACTGTGCCCATCAGACCCCCAGTGACCCACACCAGATCTCTGCTGGGAGACATCTCATCCTCCAAACACTGAAAGTGTGTCTTTCCTAACACTTCCACACACGTGTACATTCCCAGCATCCACAACCCAAAAAAGCAGCTCAGAGTTGTGATACTTGATCCCTTTCCCCTTCCCTTCATCCCTTCAGATGTGCTGACAGGCCACAAGGCAGTGTCTGCGCTGGCTGAACTTCCCCCTTTTCCTCTCTTTATCTAGCTCAGAGGTCAGAGAGCAGCCCTACGAGGAAGGGAGGGGAGGCCACTGGCAAGAGGGAAAAGGTAGCACAGGGACACCTGGCCATGCACAGGGGCTCGAACACCTTCCCTCTGGCAGCATCCTGGAGGTGGGTCTTGCCCCAGGTACCCACGGGAACAAAGGAACAGAGACAGGGCTGTGACACTCCCTGTACCCTGCCTTACTCAGTGAGCCAAACTGATACCCAGTCACAAAATCATGCCAGAACCCATCAATTCCATTGAGAACCTCCTGGTTACCTTGGAGGAACACATTCAGACTGCACTCTCCAGCCAGTAAGGGCTTTCTATTTACACAGCTGTGGATCTCCAAAGATAACTGATTTTTTTTTTTTAATCTGCTTATTTTTAATAGATAAAGTATTCAGCAGGTTGATAGAGCTTTCAGCTGCAACTCTCTTGCTTCCTACTCTTAAGCCTAATAGCTCATCAAGATGCAGCTTGCCAAATCTGCTTCTTCTCCTCCTCCCCCATCATTTCCATTGTTCTTTTCAGCATCCAGGGTTTTAAAGAGTTTCTGCTTATAGGGTTTAGAGGCAAGACACTCACAAGTCTGCTGATAATGCATCATGTTACTTACTGATTTTTAATCCTGAATCAGTATCTTCTCACTTTTAAGTAGAAGTTGTATCTTTACCAGCTATTTGTTTTGTAAAATTTGAATTTGACTGTGCTTTGAATGCTAACCTAATGCCTCCAACTGCCGGAAACCAATTCATTCTCTTTTCATAAACATCATCTACAAATATCAAATTATTTAACTTCCCTGAATATAATATCCAATCATCTTCTGCATTTGTGATCTTACTTTTTATGCAGAAGCTGCAATTTATTCCATTAAAATCTTGTTACAGAGGATTATTTTCAATTTGTTGAAATTTAGCTTCTGTGCTAGAAAACAAGGAAGGAAGATGGAAAGCAAGACCCGGAAGGACTTATTTTCCAGGATGCTTGTCTGCATTCCTGCTAAGGATATTAAATGGATTTACTTCCTCAAAGAGGAGTTAGAAGGGAGTTAAAGAGAAAAGGAAGAAGATTAGTTTGACACTGAAGGACTGAGAAGGTTTTTTTAACAGTATTTAGAAAAAAATGGAAAAATATAAAACCTAGCTTATGCTAAAACTTCCTCCCACCCTTGGCTCCACTGTAGGTTATATAGGAATGCTAGATTTTCAAGTAATTTATTATTGAAAAAGAAGACTATTAATTTGTTTTCTGTTAAAGTCATAAAACACATAAATAACTCTCCCTTCTTTCACTTTGAAGTGTCAGGTGTCACTTTACAGTGCAAAGTTTATTAGCCTTAAAAGTCTTTTTCTTCTTTTGCTTTGTGCTACTGCTCTTTTTATCATGTGTAACATTTATGGAAATTTTAACTAACATTTCAGAGTTCCCTGTTTATACCACAGATGGTGTATTTTTAATTTATATATTTATTTTTATTTACTGTTTTCTCTTTCCTGACTCAGAAATTTAATGAGCTCTCCCACACCTCATACCCAGGGAAGTAAGAAGACTGGAGAGGGCACATAAAAAGTAGTAGCTGATTTTAAAGCTGTTAAATGTGAAATATGCTATTTATAACAGAGAAATTGAAGCCTGTGGCCACTATAAAAATGCTCAAAGTGAGGAAGAGCTGCCTTTAGTTGTGGGGAAGAGTAACTTCTTCACAAGTCATCCTACTAAATTTAACAGGAGTTCCTGTGGAACAACTGAGTGTAAAAACTGAGTGACTACTACATAGTAACACATCATAAAATCAAAAAGTGGTTTGGGTTGGAAGAGACATTAAAGGTCATGCAGTTCCACTCCCTGCCATGGCCAGGAACACCTTCCACCAAACCAAGTTTCTCCAAGCCCTGTCCAACCTGGCCTTGAGCACTTCCAGGGATGGGGCAGCCACAGCTTCTCTGGGCAGCCTGTGCCAGGGCCTCAGCACCCTCTATGGCACCCTTTTGCAGCATTCACCGTGTTAACTGGATGTCCCAGCTCGGACAGGTATTGTTCCATACGCACCTTTGCAGTCTTGCCACTGCAATAACGTTGCTTCTGATTGCAGAAACGCTGATATCAAACTATAGTGGCAGACAATCTGCTGTGCCTCTGTTTACGCATCAGCTGGGGAAGGATGTCTTCTGTATTACTCAGTTAACTTTGCAGCTATTTCCATTTTCCCCCTATGGCTTCAAAGAAGTCAATAAGCAATTGATAAATCTTCTGTCACCCTGGGCAATTAATGGGAGTTACACAGCATTGACTGCATCAATTTTTGTGTATGTGAAAAGCAAAAAATGGATTTCACAAATTTACTGGTGCCTATTGATTTAGTGCCTCTTCCCCAGGCTATTCCCATTTAATGCTTTTGTGAGGTCATTGAAAAAAAAATTCAAGACTGTCAAATAAAATCTGTTTCTTCAGAGCTTTATCTGTTACATTATTTTGCAAGTATTTTTAGCCTCAGCAATATGTTTTCAGGCTGAGCTTCAGGCTTGTAAGATTTTCATCATCTAGAAAGTAAGCATAAACAAACGGACCCAACCAACTATTAAGTGAAGGTGTTTTGAAGGTTCAGGGTCCTTTTAAAAAGCGAAAATTCCACCTACAAAAATCCTTACTGAGACTTCACAGGCTCAAGATGAGTTTACAGACAAATCAAAGTACTTGTGTATCTAACGATCCATCTAACCATAATTTGCATCTGCATGCATCTGATTGGCAGCTGAATACCATGAACATTCATGAAAATTGTTAGTCCAAGCAGCCAGATTTGTTCCTAGGACTGAACTTCTAGCAGAGGATCACAGAGATAAATGCAGCAAAAGTAAACTGAATGTATCAAAAAATAACAGCTTTTTGGGAAATTTGTCCTCATGGACCTGTAGCTCACAGCTCGTCACCCACATTTGTGAAGACACAATAGGCAGAACAGTGAGGAAAAATTATTTTTCTATTTTGTTTTTTTTAGGTATTAACTCATTTTTTGTTAAAAATAACACTGAATGGGAAGTCATTTGGTTCTGCATCCTCTTTGGTCTCATCCTCTTTCAGGCCTTACAGTCAGCAGTACAGGTTTGGTCTCATTGTCAGCACAGTGATAACTCTGTGAACCCTTTTGTTTCTTTCCTATAGAGGCTCTTTCCTAGAATCTCCTGTCAGGGCCAACCAACAGCCTCAGGCTGATGCAAGGAGCAGCTAAAATGAGATTTAGAAATTCTTAACTAGATAACAGTCATCCTGTTTTGCAAAGGGATGACTTATCCCCTGCTCTTCAAACATGGAAGTAAATTGACATTTTTTCAACTTTTTTTTTAAAAGAAAATCATTTCTACAGGATGAATGGATCTAAGTGCTGTGCTGAGCTGTGAAGGCAGTGAGGACAAGAAACAATAGGGTCCCTACCTGCTTTAGTAGTCTGTCTTTTGGAGCAATATTGCATGCAGAATTCAAAACCTCTAGTCAAAAATCTAAGCGAAAATTTGCTTCTACGGAAGTGAAGCCTACGTGCATCATCTGATACACACAAAAGGGTAAGGTAAGAATATGTCTGCAATCATAACCTAAGACCACCAAAATTGATCCCTCCATAGGCAAGTGCCAGCCTCATGTAAATCGAAAGGTGCTTTAAGGTCTCTGGATGCATTAAATTTGATTTGTTCCTCCACCCCCAGGCCATCATACCTTTGCTTGCTGAGTAAGACTCCAGCCTCTGCTGAGAAGCCTTTGCTGTGCCTGAGCACACATCAGGTCACACATGCTCCAAAAACCCACTTGGTGCCATGGCTGTCAAGGGCTTAAACAATCTGCACTCGGTATTTTCTTCTGTGAAACAAAAAAAGGATCAGATTTTCAGCAGAGTCTGTTTTTTATTGCCTGTATAGAGCAACGAGATCTCTGAAAAATGAAATGAAAACTCAGAACACTGTTATTTATAAATACATGGTAAGTACTGAGGTAAACTTTAATATGTGAATTACAGTAAAAGAAACCAGAAATAACCAAAAAAAATTTCCAACTGTGTAAGTGATATCAGAAACTCCATATGCATATATCAAAATACTGTGAGAGAATGATCAAAGTAATTTTTAATAGGAACTAACAAACTGAAATTTAACAGGATGAATTGTCAGCTTGATATCCACCAACTCAGTGATGCCATATCTGAGTAAGGACAACTAATTATTTAAGCAGCATTGTTGTAGTGACACTGTCAATCCCATAAAATGTTTCCATTTTTCATTTGACAGAATAAAGGATCCCTATTTGTTCTAGTAATAACTGCCCTTGAACGATGGCAAAATGTTCTCTGAAGTATTTCTAAAGGAACAATAAATAAATAAACAGTTACTTCTTCCTTATGTTGTTTAATAGTTGCACTTTAGCACCCATTGAAAATTCTAAAAAATAATATTTAACTCCTTTTTAAGTACTTATTAGGAAACACTAACTTGCTACTAGAAAGATCTTTCTCTAGTACTGAAATGAAAACACGAATGACCATGGCAATATAAGAGAAATAAAGATTTTACAATGACAGATATAAACAAAAGAAGAGCTACTGAAAAAGTTGAAAACCATGAGAATTGTATTTTGAAGTTTATCTAGAGATGAAGAAGCCTCATTCTTTCCAAAAGCTGCTTTGATATCTTTACGAATACTATTACTGTTTCAATATAGTTCTTTTGTCTGGGCTGTCCTTGCTCTGTAACTTACCATTCTTATTGCTAATATGACTTTTATAGTTTATAAATGTATAATTTTCATAACATTCCAAATGAAAGCTGCACAGAATTCTGTTTCACTTATATAAAGAATTTGCAAGGGCCTATTTTACTCTAATAAAGAAATGCAATCTGCTAATTTCATGCATGGTTACATGGATAAACAAACTAAAAAATGCAAAAGTACATGTTTGTTATTTTTCTGTATTTTCTCAAACAGATGACAAGTACCAAGATATAAAACAGAGCACAAGCTTTACAAACACAAAGGATATTAGGAATCAAATTAAAATAGATGTAAAAGATGGATATTATGTGGGAGGCAGCTCCTTCTTCTGTCACCCCTTTAGAGAATGAAATAAATAAAGCTTAGAAAGTAATATATTAATGAATCAACTTTATCAGCAACCTCACTACTACAAAATTCTGAGCTGTAAGGAAATAGCATCAACTCATTTCAAACTATCATGCTACCTGCTAGAGGAAACGAGTATTTTACTGCCATATATTGTAATTTATAACCCACTAAAGGTCTAATGCCAAGCCTCATGTCAGGTAGCACTTCACTGACACAAACTTCAGGTTCCTTGGATTTTGGTGGATGCAGAGTTGAGAGAGAACATGAAAACCTGTAGTTCTCACCTGTCACTTCCACACCCTTTATGTCAGCTGCCCATACCATCTACACTCCACACCGTCAGCCACTGCTGCACCCCCGCCAGGCATGACTGATGCAGCATTAGTGACCAAAGGCAGCAACACAGGGGTGGCAGATGTTGAAAATGCCATCAGATCACATTCATTGTAGGCAAAAGAAAGATTCAGACTTCTCTGTGGTAAGAAATTCACCCTGGAAAACAAAAGATGCTGCCCACTGTCATGTAACAGAGCTGTGGATATTGGGCTGTTCAGACAGCAGATGAACAGAAAGCAGGTCACTCTAAAATTTCCAGTGTCAGGAGATTCTGTTTCCCAATGTAATTTCCATTTTATGCTTCCAGTTTTTAGTTTTTGGACTCTTCTTGCCTCCACACAACAGATCAACAAAGAGCTGGGAACAAAAATATTTTAATACCACTGTGGTCATAGATGGGATTTGTGCCAGTGAAGAGAAAAGGCTGGTACTGGTAACTATCAGTTTAATTTCAGAAGTTTAGAGGAAGAATTCTCCAAAAACTAACAAAATAAAAACCCCAACCAAACACTTTCAAATTGCATCCCTGCAGTAATGATGGAAATAAGACCACCTGTTTGAATATCCACTCTGTTTTGCTCTTTGTTGACTGAAGTTATTACAAGATGCAGAACAGGAAAGAAGCATCATTAAAAGCTGCACAGCAAAACTTGTGAACACCTTCCTAGGAAGAAAGGTTTAATTCTTTTTGAAATACACAACATCTTCGCCATTCCTAAAAATCAGAACACAACCCAGAGCAGGACCATGAGCTTATGGTCTCAGCAAATGAATCAGCCTCACTATCTTGATGAAAAGAAAATTAACATCAGTCTGTATTGTATCATCCTGAATTTATAATAACTGAAAAGTCAGTTGGTGTGTTTAGGGGCCATACATTTTCGAACTACTTACCGATGAAAAACTGTAAGAATTGTAGAACTAAGCCCACACCCTTTGTGGCATTTAAAGCCCTTGCTCCCATTGAAATTAAACTCCTCAATGCCATTTCCAAAAAGGATTAAAATGCTCAAGAAACAGTCAGATAATTGGAAAATAATTACATGCTAAAACTCTACCAAGAACAAAGAAAATGTTACACTTATCATGTAATTCACTCACAGTACAAAAGAAATTACCTTTTAATGGTATTACAAATATTACATTTATTCAGTGTGTATGATTTATTATTAAAACAGTAACATGAAATATTCTGTTTAATCAAATGTATTCAAAGTAGCTTCCTTGGCCGAAAATGTAAAACCCAATTTTCTTTTTAGCTCTCCATGGAGATTCCCTCCCAGACAGGGACTGTGCCCATGCTCCATGGTGAGCACTGCAGTTCTGCATGGCACCACTTCCCTCTGTGCCCAGCAGTTCCTCACTCTGCTGCTTCTGCCCCCTGACCCACTTTGCAAGGGATCTAATTCAAAACCCACTGAGCTGAACAGAAGGATCTGCACTGATTTCTCTGATCTGTGGACCATCCTTCTCCAAACAGCAAGCAGCAGTACCAATTAAAACGTTGATGCAGACATCACTGATTCTGGAGCTTAAGTTTTCCACGTAGTCCAGCAGTCTTAAGAACCAACTCAACTTTTTTCATTTCAGAAGACTCTATTTTCTATGTAAATCAATAGTAAAAATAGTTGAAAAACGTCTTTATTTACAAAACTCCAATATAGATTTGAAGAATCTCTAAGAATAAATGCAGTTTTCAGATTTCTTTAAAATCTCTGGAATAATTTTCTAACAGCACTGAGAGAGTGTTTTTTGACTAATGGACACCTCAGCCAGATCCAAGGAGCCACTTAGGAACAGCAGAAGCAACACAGCCACACCACTGTGGCATCCTAAACTGGTTCCCTCCAGGCCAGCAGCTCAGCTCAGGCAGACCAGGCTCTTAAGAGTCTGACACTTCAAAGAGCTGTTCGGAGATGGTGCAGGTAATTGTAGACATGCCATGTGGAGCTGTGCTAAGATGGGTTGCTGCTGCAAATGTTAGCATGTCCTAGAACTCCCTTTGCCACAACCATCTCTTTAATTTATTCCTTTCCTTCACCTTTTCCCTCCTCTGCCTTTTTGTGGCCTTCAGCTGAGGCCAGCCCACTTCATCATTATTGATCTTATGTTCATTTTTCTATCTACAAAGTCTCTGCAAGGATATACTTTGTATTGTGAAAGGAGAAGTCTGCTTGATGTGTAAAAGGAAAATGAGAACTTTCAATTCTGGCTGAAAACGCTATCAACATCAGATACTGAATCGTCGTTTAACTGCTACCAAAGTTGTAGTAAATATCTGTAAAAGCCGATTTTTAATTATGTTGGTACCTTTAAATAGTGTATTCTGTAAAAGTGAGAGTATATTGTACAAATTTACAAAAGAAAAAAAAACAAAAAAAACCCACAAAGAAGCAAACCAACACAAAATCACCAAAAACAAAGCACATTTTAGGGCTTCTACTTCTCAGTAAAAATTTTTCCAGGGAGTTGGGGTTTAAAGATATTAACTAGTTGCTACTTCAGTTGACATTCTTTGTCAGCAATTTAACAGTTTGTTGTCATAGGAAGAATATAAGAGAAATGGATTGCCGGACAGTTAATTTCAAAAACAAAATGAAAAACAGGCATACATTAAATGAAAACTCTGAAGAACTAGAGAATAAAAAATTAAGCAGATACCTTAATGCATCTTTTTTTATATACTGAGTATTTTCCAAATGAAAGATTCAGAGTATTAATGTTTTATTGCTGTGGGAATAGCTAGGTGTAAATCAAAAGAATGAGCTACTGCATACCACATCAAGTAGGTTAATTTTCCACTAAAGTAAAGTTAGCGATTTCAAGAGCAATGTGAAGTCTGACTGTGTTAACAACAATTCGGCTATCACACTGTTCGATTACATTTTGGTTGTTATTATAAGACTCCATCTGCATACTGATTTTATATGGTGCTTGCAATTAGTACTCCCCAAAAAAGTCTAATGTGCATTCTTCCCGTTTCAGCTCCACTCGAGCAGCAGGAGCCCAGAGCAAGGAGGAAGATGTTCCCTGTTACTACCCAGTCACTTTTATTTTCCTTTCTTTCATGTTCTAGTATACAAACACAGAAAATACAAATACTGCCTTCTACCCATCCTCATGTTCCAGGTCCCACATCATCCTGCCACAGAGATCATCGACCATACTTTATTTTCTAGTCTCTCCTTTAAACTCACTGTACTGCAGCTGTTAAGGTGCTCATGGCTGCTGTCTCCTGCTGTAGAAACCAGAGGAACAGTACTCGAATTTAAATTTAAATACCCGTTGAGTATAAAAACCGTACAGCCTAACACTGAATATAACAGTTCTTTAAGTATTCAGTAAAACATCTTTCGTGGACCAAACATCACTTTATTGGAAATTTTGCCTGAAAAGAAAAATAGACATATCACTGTTATATATCCAAAGCTGTACTGAGGGGAAGGTTCAGCCCTCCTTTGATACTTTTAAGTCCTACACAATAATAAAGCAAAATCTCTTCCACTAGACTTTCAGAAAGAGCTAGTGAGACTGCCTGGGAACTGACAGTCCCTATCCCAGCCTTTCCTGAATGTTTCTGGGCTTTTTAGGTTGGATTATCTAACTCTCCTTGAAGCCTACCCAGTTGAATGTTGACATCTCTTTTTACCAGGCCAAAGACAAAGATAAATGCTAGAGTGAAGTATAGTGAAGACATCACTGTTAAAAATATTGGAAAGAAATCTAAATGTTATTTTTCCTCTACTGAACTAGCTGAGTGCAGTTCCATCAAACTCAGAGAAGCAGCACTCAGTGTTGGGTCATCATTATAAAACATCCCCTTAGTAAAGTAGGTCATGTAGCAATAATCTGATGAAAATTGCTGACATTTGGGTTACAAAATAGCAAATATGTTAATTCAAAAGGCAAAGTACACTGGAGGTTGCCTGAATCCTAAATAGTTCCCATCAGCTCTAAGGAACTAGAGGCCTAGTGGATTGCAGTTTCTGTTATTCTCTACCTGCCTGTGATTAAATCTGCAGTCATTAGTTTCACCTAAAAAAAAATCAAGTTTTCTGCTCCTCTTCATTTCCTTGGATGGGAAAGGATGGCAAACCAGACCCTGTGGTTTCCTTAGTGTATGGCACTTGAACCACGTGATGCATGTCCTCTCCATGATCAGTGGTAAGAGAGAAACCATTCTGTCACAGCTGCTGCACTTGTCCCTCCGTTCTGGTAACAGGTGTCTTATTTTCTAGCTATTGTGAAAGACATGTTGGATCTTTGTCCTCCTATAGAAAGTAATGGCAATCCCTACTGTTAGAAACACAAAACCAGAACCTACATGAGTTATAAGGTGTAAATATATTTTGGCCCCAGAAACAGGGTTTTTTTCCTCTAGTCAATCCTTGCTTTTCCTGTATATAGAGTCAACAATTTTTTTTCTTTCCAATTGGTTCTTTTTATTTCCTCTATCTCCATTTTGGCATAGTCAGTCTCTTCATCAATTTAGCTTTGATAACACACAAGTCTGAAAAACTTGTAACCACAGATGGCCATGTTTTGGCTTCTGTGATAGGAGAAAGTCTCCTAGGCCTCATTTTAAAAGGATCTTTCTTAATGAATTTTGTAGCTTATGGTTTTCATGCAGTGCTTTTCTTTCAATGTTATAACAAATGCTTGTCAGTTAGGGGAATTTACCACTGAATCCTTGATAATGCCCTTTATTCTGCAGATTTGGAGTAATCCAGTTCTCTATTTGTTCAATTAATGCTACTGTGCATTTCATGCTGGTCATCCAGTCATCTTAATCTCCTCAGTGAAATAAAAGGAGCTTAATTTTCTATTGCCTTAGGATTTGAAGGTTTATAAATGGAAGATAAAGACTTAATCCTGGTTGATCAGTTTAGTGAAAACTGTTTTTCTTTACATGATATCAATCCCATAATTTCTGCAGTTTTAAAAAATATTCAAATCATGGTTCAGCCTAAAGTCATGGGAAGAAACGAGAGGTACATGCACATTTTGCGTAAAAACAGGTGAACAACTCTTTGTTGAATGGCAGAGCTTGGTGAGGTTTTGCTTTGCTAAAGGTAGTGTTTGTCCAGGAACAAGGTAAATTTTTCAGATATAGATAGATATAGATATTATTTATTTATTTATTTGTTCAAGGCTGGGAGAACCCCTAAGGACATTCTGGCTTGAGTCTATTCCCCAGCACAGGGCACAGCTGTTGAGGTTAATGCAACCGACAGTGTTCAGGGTCATTCCATACTGTTCCAGCAGTCCCCCATGAGAGCTGTGCCTATGGGGATTTAACCAAATCCTACTGAAGTCAGCAGCAGCACTTCCAGTGATCAGGACAAGTTCTGTGCCAGTTCCATGATGAAATGAAGCAACACTGCCACCCCTTTTGTGATCTGTATCACAGAACTGCTTATGACTTCACTGTGCCTTCCAGTGACAAACAGCTGCTCAGGAACAGCAAAAAATGGTTCTTACAACTGAGCTCCACAGAGGGTACAGCACCATGGTAAAGTTTCAGCAAAGTAACACATAAACCAGAAAGGAGATTTGTGACTTTGTGTTTCAAGTTAAGATATAGCAGGGCACTTTCTCCTTATAAGGTTGCTTCTGTGTGCCATTGATTTTGCAGTTTATTATTAAAGTGTCTTACAAGAGAAATGGCAAGCAGATTTGACACTGGGAGACATATTAATGGCATGAAACCTTAGAAAAATGGGCACTCTGATAGTTATTAATCAGACCAAGCTAAGGCATGAGCCTCCCCTTGCTCCCCTTTGCTTTGACAAAGAAGCAAATCATCTGGCATCCTACAACTCATTTTAACAGTTCCACAAACTGCAGATTTCCCTCCTGCTCATGAAACAAACTGCTTCTTCAAGAACTGTCACTCTGCTTCCCAAGCAGCACTTAACACTTCATGACTCTACAATAGCGTAATACATTAAAAAGTAATAAAAGCTTGTTCCTTTCTTTAAAAAACAAAAATACAAAAAGTTACATTCCTGTAGTGAGCTGTGATTATTTCTAATCGAGGTCTCTGGAGGAGGAGGAGGACATGGCATTTAAGCCAATTGAGCCCCTCTATTCCAAAAGGCTTATTCCTAATAGCATTGAGGGGAAAAATTTTATTCTTTTGATCTTATATTTTAATCTTAGATTTTAATTTGAACCATAAAACTTTAATAACTGTCCTCTAGGTTTCAAAGAGAACAGCACTAAGTATTTTCTGCACACTGCACATTACACGTGTAAAGCCAGATTCCTTTGTATCTGCAGGAACTGCAACGGCTGCTTATTAAATTAGTAATGACCAGAAGTCAGTGGCTTTCAACCCCTCAGAGTGCCTGTTGTATCTTAAGCCAAGAAAATTAAAATCACTGTTGTCCATGTAGAGCCCTTATTTGCATAAGCATCATGGCATTTTAAAATAATTATGTGTATCTACTTCATATGGGATTTGGAAAAATGCAGGATTTCCCTAATGAGACCTACCAGGTTGAAATGCAAAGTAATTACTTGTGTCCTTCCAAGATCTAAAAAACTGATAATTAATTTTATATGGTACAAAGAATCATATACCAGCTAGTGTAATAATTTTACCATACAGCTGGTAAGCAACAAATTCTCTGATATGAGCCCAAGAGGAGAGAAAGTGAGTTCTGTTAAAAGGCAATTATTGCAACCTGAACAGTTGTCATGGCATACTTAGAAATGACCAACAGCTCTATTTTGCAAAACAGATATTTAATTTTTATCTGAACAGGAAGGGAACACTGTACTTAAGTTTTCCTGGCAGAACAACTTCATAAATTGCAGTAATCTATGAGCCAGCTGACTTGGTGTAACATGCCTGTCTGTCCTGCCACAGGACAGAGGGTACCTGTCAGAAGTGTGCTGCCTTCTGCAGCATATGCAGCTTACACGAGCTTATAGATCCAGACAGTAACGGCAATTGAAACACACTGACCAAGCATCAATGAAGCAAAGACATTTATTAAAAAGAGGCACAGATATTTATACTGTTCAAGCTTCCGTATGACAATTTCCATTTGTTCTGTTTACATGCTAGCTAATGCATAGCAAGATACAATGTTACTTTTTCTCTTGCGCATTTGCTTATCTTGCTGCAGGATGTTCTGCAATCTTCACCAGGGTGTTCTGTTTTGTGTAAAAGGATGTGATTTTTGCAGTTTTTTCTTTCTGCATCTTTCTCATAGCTCCTGCTGTACCATTTTTAACAAGTTAGCCACGCTGTTAATGTTTAACCCATTCTGTTCAGCAACAAGACAGCATCTTTGGCTTTTTCCACTTTCAGTGGCAGCAAACATTATTCTCACTGATGGCATAATTACCCAGAATAGAAGCAACCACAGAAGTTAAACTCTGCTTTATTTTACAGTATCAGCTGTTTGCCTACAGTTCTTCCTCTACAGAAGGCCAGGAAGGTTTCCAGTGTTTGCAAAATGTGCTACTATGAGGAGGTTAAGGCAAAAAAAAGGATAATTCTGAGGCAATAAAGACCTCTTTCATTTCAAATTCCCTTTAATGTAGTTTCTATTCATGAAGCAATTGCCTTGCATTTTCCAGACAATAAAAAGGGAGTAAAAAACATTTTGGGTGATTTTACACCTGCATGCTATTTTAAAATCATTTTTGCTTGTCTACAAGGTAGGACAGCCTTATAGAAGGCCCAGACTTCAGCCAAATTCAGAAAGTATGATTAATGACCATTTTTACACAAAACTATTGCTTTTTTCTGTTGTTGCTATAATGTAAGATTGGAAAAAATACTGATGGTGTTTAAACCAGGGTGAAGAATGACATACAAGCACATTACTGAGGCTTCTTATTTCTGTATCTCCTGTCTATGTCTCTACTACACCACCAGCACAGCACTTTCCTTCGTGCCAGTAACACCACTGCTCTCATTCCAACATCCTGGTGTCAGCTTTTATACAGGTCAGCATGGAGAACGAGACTATGGCTGCACCTTCTCATCTCCTCCAGCCTCAGAGCAGATCAAACCATGCCTTATTATGCACATCACTGTGAGTATTACTGCTTAAAGCTGCTGGAATGCTACTGCAGGGACATCAGAGCTTACAGACGAAAAACTGAGTCAAAGGCTAAATGAAGGCATCTTTGGATTAAAAACATCCACTTAGAATAAAAAGTTAAAATCAATCTGTTGCCTTTTATAGTTCTGCAAATAAAGATGGGTATTTCTGAAGTAGAACAGTTTACTTAACTGCTGTTCTGAGATACAGCATATATATTCATCTCAACATACCGTATTAAGAGGCTTGCTCCTGAATCCTTCTCCTAGCTCTTCCTTTGGATGTCTAGGCAGAAAACACCCAGAAGAGAAATTTTTAAGACACTGTAAGATGGTCTTCTTTGACAAAAGAACACACTATGTTGTCAGGAGATGGAAAATAATATTTTTAACTTTGGTAAATCATTTACGTGAATCACAGCCCAAGTGAAAAGGTACCATTGCTAGGAGGCCTATTGAAAAAATAGATCATAGCCGATACCTTCCCCAGATACACACACTCCTCGAGGTGCAACCCACACCTGCTGAGAAACACTAAGGGATTTGGCACGAGTATTTCATTGAATCCAAGGGGGATTTCTGAGAGGTACCTTTACACACACAGATATGGATGTACACATCTGTGTGTGTGTGTGTGTGAATTGATTATGGTATGAATGCTGTTATCATGAATCTACAATTAAGTCACAGTTATAATTGTAGTAAGTCCTATTAAATCAGTTATTAAATATTAAATTAGTCCATGAGTAAGTGCTGCTAAATCCTTTTGAATCCTCACCTCTTATATCCATGTCCTTTGCACCCTTACTCTTTCTCAGCCTGTATCCATGCAAACCATTCAAAATTGATTCTAATCCTTCTTTCCTATGTATGATTCATCTATGCACTAAGAAATAGAGTGAACGTTGCCACTGAACTCTGTTAAGTTGCACTTCCACAAATTTACAGTGATTCTTTAAAAGGGGCCTGCAGATTGGGTGGGAATGTCTAAGTACTGGAACACTGAAACCAAGCAAGACCTCCAAGGGAGAGAACAACTGCTGATCTAAGACTAATGGACAAAGACAAGTTTCCAGTTCAAAAGTAGTAACTGCAAACAGGTAGCATTGTGTAAAATATTAATTGTTCGATTCCACTCCAGCAATCAGCAGCAGAACTCCTTTGCTCTTGCTCTCCCCCTCCCTGTGATCCTGTGCATTGTGACAGACTGGCTGTGCACTGACAGAACACCTGCCTGCAAAGGGAAAGCTTTCCAAATTCAAAGCTTGTCAAAAGCATCAGTTATTGCCTGTACATATTTGATTTCATTCTGTCAAAATCTTAGGCTGATGTACATTACCTGGTGCAGCACAACACCGACATGAAAGCTGCCACTGATTTTCTACCTTCTCTTATGCTGATTTAATTATATTATATTTAAGAACATGCAGCTAACATACTCAAAAAAAAATCCTGGACGAATTAATTTAATCAAATTGTATTATCAGAAAAATAGCTTTTATTTTTAACCAGTTTCAAATAGGAATTCTTTATTTCTAGGCTAAAACACTGCCTTTTTTTTTTTGTAAAGGCATTCACACAGAGAGCATTTTAATTTTCCACACTATAGCTATGTTGACCTTCCAGACCTTGCAAAGTAAAGTATTTATGATCCCAGAGTTTTTTATGGTATTGTTTCAATATTTTTGTAACATTTGTATTTCTTGCTGATGTTTTTGGCATTAAAAATCACTCAAGCTGTGCTGAAATATAATGATATTCACTGAACCATAGTATGGAAGGATAATTCAGTTCAGGGAGGTTATTCTAGCTCATCATGTACACAAAGGCTTGAAAGAAAATGCAGAGGATTCTCCGTTCTTGACACGTGCACTATTCAATCTCTCTTTAAAAAAAATAACGTGACACGGAGAAGACTTCAGTTACATATCAAAATATGCAGCTTTTTTCTGCAGAGCCAGGCAGGCAAAACAAGTATCCAAAATGCACACATAAAAACACCTTTTATGGCCTTCCCAGAAACACACCATCTTTTAGATTCAATTGATCATGGAAAGCTCAGGTCTGTAACAGCCTCCTTTTTCTTTTCTTCCAGTAGCAGAGCCAGGCACCCATTAATTCACTGCATCTCAAAATATTATAAGCAAGTCGCAAAATGCCACTGTGTTAGTTTTCCTACAGGCTATGCTGTGTCTTACATTTATCCCCATTTTCTTTTTTTTAATTGCTATTATCCATTCCCTCTTTTGTCTTTTTCTTGTCTTTTCTGTGGTCTTTAATGGCAGAGGTGAAACTCATGTAGAGGAAGACAGTTCTGTCTCATCTGACCATTTTGATGCTTCTATAATGCCATGACTCTACAAACTTCATTCATAGTCTCTCCTGAAGCCAACAATTTTGCAAATTCCAAGGGGACCAGTGTCAGAAAATCAGACATAGATCTCTGCTTTTTCAGGTTGGAAAGCCAGTTCCACCTTCAAGATCCACAGCCTGAGCTGCTCAACTGTATGTTAGTTAAATACAGGCTTTCCAGTCTTCTGATAATCTCTGAAATGAGACTACATGAATGCAGAAAATCTCCTGTTTTGGCATCAAGTGCTATACAGCCAATTTGGAATTTACAGTGCTATGAGGCACAAATTTGAGCCTTTATAGCAGTGAACCCTTTCTTTTGACTGAACACCTGGTCACATCGGCCTTCTCTGGATTTCTGAACAATGCTTTTATATGAAGTGCATAATGACCAGTCTGGAATATGTAAGAAGACAATGAAGTAATACATAAAAATTACAACGTGGTGTGAGTTCAGATGATTTATTGCTGTGATGTATAATATGAAAAGCAGACAGTAAAACTTAGCTGAGCATGGGTCCTAAATGCTGTCATTCTATTTTATACAGAATGCTTTCAATAGAATTTCTCTCTAAGAGCCAAGTTTCAGTAAGAAAACCTTCACTGCCTCCCAGGCACTGTATGTCTAAAATAAACGAGTTCAGAAAAAGGAATTAAGAAATATTTTAGATTCCTGTGTTATTCATGACACTTTATAATGTTAATATGTTCTATTTCTGAAATATAAATTGGTATACAAGAATAGGATCAGCAACCCAGTGGGTGCAAGAAGTCAGACAGAGCATTTGCAAAATTTTAAATCATTAAAAATGGACTCAGCCCTAAAATAGATATATATTTTTATGGTTTTCCATGAGACATTTAATTAAGTTCTCATCACAATTCAAAAATTTTAATGAAAAATATAATCATAATGCTGGATTCCCAGCTCTTCAAAGGAATTCGATATATTTATGAATAAGGATCCATCATAACAAGGAGTAGAAACACTGTATGCCAAGGTTTTTTATTTCTTTTTTTTTATCCCAGTCAAGCATGATTTTCTCATGCATTATGACTGCAAAAATAGTTAATACATTACAGATAATTTCCATTTCCCCTCATGAGTTTTTTATGGATAAATTTTGCAACAATTACAGGATCCTATAAATTGTGCAAAATTATCTGTTCAGCTACCAGTCTAAAATAAGCTGCCAGGAGCCTTAGCTTACGTCGAGACTTGATACAAAAACTTACTAGGGTACAAATGTTTGCCTTTTTTTTTTTTTTGGTTGGTTTTTAAAGCCTGGAGATACAAAGATACAANGGTTTTTAAAGCCTGGAGATACAATAACATTTGTTGAATGTGTGCTATGAGTAGTCAACTTCTTACATCTACATTCTACATGCAAAAATTGTTTTGTACCCTAAATACCATAAAAATAGCACTGTGGGGAAACCCCACCAGTCATGATGCTCTCAACTCCTTCATATATACGTAAAATATTTGGCCTGCTTTTTTAATAGCTTCACTTCCTACATTCATGATTTTCTGATTTCATTTAATAAGTGGGCTTCTTATATCTGCTATAAGAGAGAAGCTGGGAAACAAATCAAGATAAATTATTGTATATATTTGTTAAATATCAAGGCTTTAAATTAATTTCATATTTTAGGCAGACATGAGCCACGATTTTTGAAGGTTCGAGTTTGATCACACTGCAGGTGACCTTGTGATGACCTGCTCTGTTCTGCAGGGTGTCGGTCCTTGGGAGACAACCAGCACCTCCTCAGGGAGCTTCCACTTGAATGAAGTAATACTGCTCCAAAATTCAGCCTGAGAAAATCATCATGAATTTGCATTCAAATCACATTTTATTTCATTTTAGGGCTCTGTTTAAAATCTGAGTGTTGGTTTTCCTCCATGCCTTCTGCAGACCCTCCTGGAATCACGATCTATGTAGAAAGGACCGTCTTCTTTACAGATTATAATCTCAATAATTCTATTCCTGCTTTTAACTGGCTGCACATGAGCTGCCTTTTTTCTTGTAAATACACAAGACCAATGAAGTCTTATGGACAAAAACTTGTGCTCAAAGAAATCACCAGAAAAAGAATGGCTTAAGTGCCATTCTGTATTTCAGTTTTCCAGCTGGGATTTGGTTGGTTTATCATTTATTGTAGAACAGTGAAAAATGGTATTTATTATGTGGAGAAGTAAGATTGCTTTTCTTCATAAACTTGGCTTTGTCACAACTATGTACCCATTTGTTATGAGTAAGATTGCAAAGAGACCATCAAGTTCAGCAGCACCAGCAAATCCAGGTTATTATTTTCAGTCTGAAAACTTATGCCTAGCTTTAGTATAATTCAAATAATGTCCACTTTTACAATTACAACATTAAGAACTAATCACTGGTTGACATTTTTATCCAAGGATTTATCCCCAAGGATTCTGGGGACTAACAATTTGCCAAAAAGTCTATAGCTTCTATCCAAAGTCTTCTGGAGGATAATTGGTGTTCATTGTGACTTTTTGAATCTATTTTCTATGTTAAGAAACATGTATGCACCTGTTAATCACATATCTCTGTTCTTCACCTATCTAGAAAACTCAGTTGTTATCTGCAAATTCTCTAAATTTCTACAGTGCCACCATTCCTGAAATTCATAGTCTCTGTGTTGAGTCTTCACAATTCTTTTGAAAATGAAACTGAGGCTTTCACAGCCTAGCTTTAACTTTGGAGATTTCATATTCCTTGATTCTCTTCCATAGTCAACAGAGAAAGATAATAAGGAAACAGCCTCAGGTTGCACCAGGAGAGATTTAGATTGGATGTTAGGAAGAATTTCTTCTCTGCAAGGGTTGTCAGGCATTGGAACAGGCTGCCCAGGGAAGTGGTGGAGTCCCCATCCCTGGAGGTGTGTAGATGTGGTACTTGGGGACATGCTTTAGTGGTGGACTCAGCAGTGCTGGGTTAACAGTTGGACTTCGTGGTCCCCAAAGGTCTTTTCAAAGCTAAAGGATTCTGTAATTGTACGATTGATGTTCTCTGAACACCTCCATGAAGGGATCACTGCTGACTGTAACCAGAACACAAGGGAATTAGCTTATCCAAGAAAATGTACACCTTGTGTGTCATTCTCTTGAATTCTTCAGTCACTCAAATGCTTTGGAGTATTTGGTCCACATGTCCTCTCCCTCACTCACCAATAACTGCTTTGCATTTGTACTTAAAAATCAAAACTGTTGCATGTATAATGAATGTCACTGATCTCCTGTCCAGCACCTGCTCACAGGACCCTGGTACAGGCCGAGTATGAAAACCACTTACGCAAACACACCCAACAGGAGTAATTTTAAGATTTATGCCAAAAGACAGAGCAGTACTTCCAAGACAGCAGTTCTATGGCTTAAGTGTTCCTTCAATAAGGTTTTCATAACCTCATAGCACAATTGCTGCCCAGTTTCTATGTATTTTTTGGGAAACACTTAAGTGAAAGAAAATGACCATTTCAAGGGGCCAAGTGAATTCACAGCCTTACTGTTGCCTTGTAGGTGCATTTAGGTACTGTTTTAATTCAGAGTCAAAAAGGGCTAACAAACTTGCCATTTTATGAGGTTTTATCTGAATACCTGCCCCTTGTATTTCTGTGCTGGGAGACATTTATATTATCTCTTCAGCACCGCACTAACCATCAGGCTGACTGTTCCTTGCAGCTCTGCTGACTCAAAATAATGACTTGTAGGGGAGCTCTAATGACAGAACAAGGGGCAATTACAGACACAGCATGAGCCTTGGAATAACTGCATGATGCATTTTGTGCAGTTGATTGACCCTGCGTTCATTTGGGCTCTGCTGCCGTAGATCTGGCCTGTGCCTGAAGGTATATGGCTTGTTAATCTCAATATAAGAAGACAGAACAGATTAGATCAAATCAGATCATTTAGACAAAAGCTAAACTGCTCTAGTGCTGGGACAATAAATGATAGCAAAAATATGTGACTCTGAAAGCAAATATTCCTTTGCCTACAGACAGTAAGATCTGAGGTTGTAAAAACAGATTATTCAGCCATCTTTAAAGTTGATCTCCATGTATGAAAAAAGAGAAGGTGACTTTTTTCCCTAGATATTGGAAAAGACTATTGGGAATTTTGAATCGTCAGAATAAAAAAATTCATAAATAAAAAAATCTCCCATGAGAATTGGTCTATGAACCAAGGGCAAAACCAATCAGACTATGTCCCTTCATGTTCTTGTCTCTCTGAAATACAACCCTGCTGCAGCTGCTCAAGACAGAAAAGCTTTTTTGATAATTTGTCATAATCCCAAATCCAATAATTGCTACTAAAGAACACAGAAGAGTAAACTGTGGGTGGTTTCTCACATCAATATTAGTATTTATCATCAAATCAACTACAGTTATCCAATGTTCATGTGAAAAAAAAACAACAACACAAGGAGACATGTTTCTGAATGTTTCTGAAGCACTTTTCTCAGAAACAAGGCTTGGATTTTAAACTGCTTCAAAACTAGTGTTCCTCAATGGAGCTTTTTTATAAGCAGTCCCACTCACCTGTCTTTCAAAATGACTGTTAATGTTGATATTAATATTTAATATAAATGTAGAAAAACCTATAGGAGCAAGTTTGTTACAAGCATGTGTGTGAGGAAGAAGCTGCATCTGGGTTGTGCAAACACAAAAATGTTTCTAAAAACATTGTATTCCAAAAGTATCCCCTCTGATACACATGCTTATGCTAATTTGTGCTGAGAGACATTTCTTTTTAAACATCTGTCACTGTGAAAAACTTAAAGCTAGCCTATCATTTCTACCTATTTTATGATCTCTTTAAAATGCCAGAAATACATGAAATGATTTCATAAAATCACACTTAGGAACAATTCTGTGCAAGACACAGATTAGGTTTCTCTAAATAATAGTGATGTTTGACTAGTTTAGAATAATTTGCACGCTGCCAGCCAACAAAGGGCCTAAATGGTTGTGTATGTGACAGATAGGACAGAGAACTTGCATCCAAATATAAGGCAGCAAGACAAATGCCAATCTTATTTGTGGAAACCTCCAGTGAATGTACAATCTTCTCAGGCAATATATTTACATGATTTATAATTTTTATATTTACTATTTAGGTAGTTGTACATGGAAATCAATTTATTCTTGGCCACACTAAATGCTACTTCGAAATTTGTTTAGATTTTTTTTCAGAAGAGCTTTACTTTGATCAAGCCACACTTTTAATTTCTTTCTCTAATAAGTGTAGTTAAACCCTCCTACATGTGAATCCAGTGGAACTGTCACCGCAAGAACAGGCCCTCATAACCCAAACATTTAAACAGAGAAGCAAGACATTTAACCTGAAACAAGGTGAGCACAACAGTGAAATAAATTATTCAAAACATAGTGGACTACACCAACCAGAAGACAAATACAAGTTTTCTGTTCAAATGCTCAGAAATGAGCTTATGACTTAGCACTTCCAAATTATCAAAGAAACAGAACATCTGCCAGGAGGAACTGAAAAGGTCAGGATGTGGAAACAGGAAAGTCTTCTCTGGGGAAGATCATGGTTAACAAAATCCCTGACTGCAGAACCCTTCTCCCTCAAATCGTAAAACACTCGACC
Source organism: Gymnorhina tibicen (assembly GCA_013399875.1). Classification (NCBI taxonomy): domain Eukaryota; kingdom Metazoa; phylum Chordata; class Aves; order Passeriformes; family Artamidae; genus Gymnorhina; species Gymnorhina tibicen. The sequence continues at coordinate 1,025 of VXAZ01008350.1, read as the reverse complement.
TAGGAAGAGCCCATGAAAATAGCAGGGGTTAAGAACAGATCACTGATAGTAAAGCTAAGATTCCTCTCTCCTTAGGGTTTTAACTTACAAGACAGTTTCTTACATGAACTAGAACAGTAAAAGAAGCGTGGGACATTTGACTTTGTCCTTTATATCTTGTTTTAGTATAAATATTCCCAGGCATTGTACTCTGTTACTTAAAAGGGCATTTGCACCTGTAGAAAAGCAACAGCACTACTAACAAAAGTCTTCAATATTTATTTAAACAGCAGGTAACAAAGCCTCCCTTGAATCTTTCCCAAAATCCACACCAGCTGTTCAGGGTAGTTATTTAAAGATTAAAGGATCCATGTTGCAATACAGAATAAATTATCTGGAAAGGAATGTTAGATACAGCAGCCACTGATTACCTGCATTCTGAAACCCATGCTTATTAGCTGACTTGACATTTTACAAATCAAAAGAACTAGAAATAATATAGTATGCTGAATAAGCTAATAAAGAAATCAATGACTTAGATCTCAAGTGTCACACCTTCCATTTAGGGACACAACTCAGATCAGCACAGGAGATGCACTACAAATAAACTACTTAAAAATAACCTTGAGATTACTCCATTTAAAAAAACAAAAGCTCATATAAGGGAAATAACAAGTTAAAGGCTTTCTGTGCCTGAAAAAGGGCCTCTACAGCAATGTGGGGCCAAGGGTCTGTTCTAGAACAGACTGAAAGCTGCTTTCTTCCTTCATCTTATGCACTAGGATGTGTTACCCAAAATGAGATTTCTTCCCAGTTAATGAAGGTAAGATCATGAGATGTACGACTAATTTAGCAAGAGATCACATCAATACTGGCTGGCAATTAATGTGAGGCGATGTCATCTTTTCTGCTTTGCTAGAAGTCTGACTTGGATCAATCTTATCTTTTCATTTTCAAGACTAATAGATTTTTGTTATGTGATTCTTCTTTATAAAGTTAAAGAAAGAATAAAAAGTAAAAAGAGCATTGTACTAGTTTGAAAGCAA
>VXAZ01008338.1:0-64082 GCA_013399875.1 Gymnorhina tibicen | reverse complement strand
CAAATGAGCACTAGAGGATTACTTAGTTTTTCATTTAGGCAGTCCTTGCCTAAGTTCGTCCGTTCCTGAGCAAACGTAAGGCACAATGTGAATACACTAATCTGAGAGGCACGAAGGGTCCAGGTAAGGAACAGGGTGATATTATAGTCACATCATGAAAAAATTTAGGGAAATATTTACGGCAAGAAGGTAATTAGAGAAGAATCCACGGCAACAAGCCGCTATATCCAGCACGTGTGTGTTAAGAGACGAGAAAGGGTAATAAAGAATGGGAGAGTCAGACGGATGTATAAATCAGACAGGGCGGGATTAAATATTTTTCTTCCAAAAGAAGAAAGAAGAAAAAAGGAGCATTACAGTGTCTCTCTGAATTGCTGGGTCAATGTCAGTCTCTTCTGAAGATAAAAAATTCGAAGAGAAACCGCCTCCTTGGTTTAAGCACACCAGAGTATTAATCACTTTTTGAACAAGGAGACATGTCAGATATCGAGGCTATAGTAACAGATTTTATGGGGAAAATACCGCTCGCCTTAAGCATGTGAAATCAACTGGGTACTTGCAGGCAATTACTACATATACCAGAAATGTTTATTGCTAGTGTCTCCTGAGAAATTTTATTTGAGGTACAGGATAATATAATTTTGAGGGAGAAAATGTACAGGTCGAAGCCAGAGCCTCACGGTACGAAGTGTGGATGTGGAGGCTTCACAGGGTGGCGCGTTTACAGCCCATTTTTTTTCTCCCTCCTTATGCCAGGCATATATACCTGACAGAAGAATTTCATATGTCTCCTGCCTATGCCCCTGCCCATATAAACTGCTCCCTTCTCCCTCCTGCCAAAAACATAGCTGCCGCAACCTGTAGCGGAGGCCTGTTCTTCCTAAGATGTGCATGCAGCATTTTGTCCACACGCCTAATTAACAAAAAATACCTGAACTACTCTCCAAGTGGAAGGATTCCCTGTAGAAACCCCTAGTTCCCGGCCAGTTTCTACACCCAAGGCAGGTTTGTCTGGAGTGAAGGAACTGATTTCAGCTCAAGCCCTGATAAGCCAGAAAAAAGCCTATGCTTATCAAAACACCAAAGCTAGGAGGTTCCCCAGGGATCCAGAATAATTTTTTAATACGAAAGGCATCGCAACCTTTGAAAGTAAAATTCCCTTTATTTTCATGCAGCTTTAAAACCATTAGCTCTACAATACCGAAAATGCAGTTCAAGAATTAATTGCTCCTTAGCTGACAATTTGAATATCGACGATGAATAGAGGGGACGTTTTCACACGCAAGTCATAAAACCATTAAGCTAGCTATAATAAGGGCTGGGGTGACAAAACCAGTCCTCCAGGAGTGATAGCACGTGCCTGTTCTTTAGCCAATGGACAGCTGACCTTAAAAGCAGAGACGGAGAGCAAATTTGCTGTTATGACCTGGATAACCGGAGAAACCTTTAAATTCAGAGAACTGCTCCCTCCTACTGCTGAAATCTGCACTTAGGGGCAGACTAAATGCTCTAATTTCTCCATTTGTATTAATTTTAGGATCACAGTGGCAAAATGTTATTTTTGGTTTTGGGACCCTTGTACATAATTTTCCGTGTCCAATATGCAGCATGTGTTCTAACATGCCCGCCGAAATAATTTCGTTAAAATTGCAAAAGCTGGGATTGATATGCCTTTATTAAAATAGATAAGAAAAATACCTAGCAGGAGAAGAAACTGGACCAAATAGGAACTTACGTAGACTGAGAAAGTACCCTCTGATTTACTGTGAAATGCTGTTCCATGTTTTATGCATGTGCATGAAGAAAGGAAAAATTCTTTTGTTTTCTTCAGAAATAATTAATATCTTTATGGAGAAGAGGATGTAAATGTCTTGTAAGTATACTCCCGTTCAAAAATATGTGTAAGAGGGTGCCTGTGTCCTAATAATAATAATATATGATTTATGTGTCAGAGCAAAATATTCTCAGAATTTTCCTGTAATGAGGTCTGATGTGTGTTGCTCTATTCCAGCCACGGCTAGTGAAGCAGACTTCAGTTGCAGAAATGAGAACCAAAGAGGTATTTACCCTATTGCTACATGATGGCTAGGCCAGACTCATCCCAGATAGAGTTCTGAGAACATACTTTAAGTGTTCTTCAAAAATTACAAATGGAGATTTTTTTAAAAAATCTTTCTCAAGTTTTCAATTATATGAGAGGTCCATGCCTAGAAATATCAGAAATTTTGTGATCGTAACCACTATGAGAACAGCCTCTATGGGAGTGATGGGTGTGGGAAATTCCACCCCAACCGCTCTGATGTTATCCGAATGCCTCACGTTTTTGCTCTTGTTTATCAGCAATTTTATAGGAAGGGAAGTCCCTCGGAATGACTTGATCACCAGAAAGTTTTTTGAACCTCTCTTTTCTGTTCCATGCTGTGCCACTGGGCGCTGCTTTACGTGGGCGGTAGAGAAGGCCATATATGCGCCCCTTCTGATTGGGGTTTTAACACCACATGCTGTGGTTTAACCGATCATGGTACCACGGCATAATATGGTATTTTTGCATAATACCTGTGACACCCTGCTCTTCGGAAAGGAAGCCCAGTCTCCTGGGACAACCCAAAACCAGTGGTGCTTTGTAGAAGGGAACAAGCCTGGCAGCATCAGGGAGTATTTATAAAATTTTCAATCCCCGAAAAAAAAAGTAGAAAAATATGTAATTCGAATTTTGAGGGTCATATTGTCCTAATATTTCTACGACCTCTGCCTACTTATGAACGTGCCAGTTTCCGTCGTGTTCAGTTCTCCAGCTCATACGCCCTCTGCAGGTCTCACTCTTGCTTTGGGCACATCTCAGTGGTTATTCTAGTGTTTATTTCTTGGTTTGTTCCTAGGAATAAGACCCTCAGCCGAAACACCGCATTCTCAGGATCAGACCCTTATGCTGGTGGAGGTAGAAAGTATAGTGTTTAGACTTGTATACAAAATTCTAAGAAGAGCTTTTCAAAGGTCCTTGGTCTCGCTTTCTCCCATGCAATCTCTGCAGATATTAATATTTTCTATGGCTGCTATTTCCAGAGAAGATTTGGGATCTGCATAAAGGGCTCAGTTTTCCAAGCGCCTTTTAATGTTGACATTGTAGAATGGTTGTCTGCTAAAATTTCGAATTTTCTCTCACTGACTTTGCCTACATGGGATTTATTTTTACAGGCAGATCTTTCAGTGTATTTCCTTTTTAAGTCTCCTGTTCCTCTAGCAAAGCCGCTTCTGTATATTTTCCACAAACATGTGCTTTTTTCTGCCTAGAAAGCTGAGTTTCTCTTTTGTTGTGGACATGAATTGCCGTCTTCTGCGCTTTGTAAAGTAATTAATTTAAATTTATGAAAGAATTGTGAATTTTAACAGGAATTTTCTTGTTTCGCAATGTCAGTCCACACAATATTTTAGATGCACATAATAAACCAGTGGAGGTTTTTTCGAGTGAGATAACTATATGTCATGGAATAATTGGGGTGTGAATTTCCTTTATCAGATGAATCACTGTCATCATTCCTCGTCACTCAGTTTTATATTTCTTTTTATTTTCATGGTAACCTAAACTCGTAGATAACTTGGGGAAAAGCCATCGTATTTTTGAATAATATTCGATGACATTTTTGGCTAGAACACATGTAGTAATGCAAATGATTAATTTTAGCAAAAGAAAGTACTTGTAGTAACTATTCTAGCCTTTTCCCAAACCAGAATATCATTAGTCCTCTGTGTTTCCCTAGAATAATCCAGGGCAGATGGATTATACTCCTTATTTGTCATAATGTTTTTCCAGACATTAAGTAAAAAAGAAGTGACAAGAAAAAAGCAGGATGAACAGATTTTTGTCGAAAATAATGTGTTTTTGCTTTAAAAGTTCGTAAGATTTTAACAAAAATTTACTTATTGTTTTTTAATTGATTATTTAGAGAGCTGTCCTGGTTGTACTTTTTTGAATTACTTCCCATGTATATATTCCAAATCTCCCGTTTGAAACAAACGTTAATGAGGGTGAGCAAGCTCAGCACGTGAGAGCACAGCCCCAAATTAGGGTTCCAGATTCACCTTTTAAGACTCCCGTAGTTACACTCTTATATCGGTCTTTCGGTATTCAAAAGCAGAGAGTGACTGTGTGCCTTTCTCTGGGACCTTGACCTAATTACCTTACGTTAATATTTAGAAAAATCCATGGGTGTATACTTGCTACTGTCTATTGCAAGACATTTGCTAGCTTGTGCTAGCTCTTTTTCACAGATGCAACACAATCAAAGACCTGGGTTGGTAGGTACAAATTGTTGCTATATGGAAGAAAATATTTTTCAACAATATACGTAGGATGGGTAATTAGGCCATTCATTTAAAAATAATATAAAACAGAAGAGGTACAAGGAGAATATTTGCCTTATAAAAAAATCAAGAATATTAGACAAGGTCAATATCACCGAAAAGAAAGACGAAGAGCGGCTGCCCCTAAAACTTCTGATCCCATGGATTTTAATACTGATTTTCTAACTTGTACAAGTGATCTACGGACTATCTAGCCCCTTTATCTTTATAAAATCTGGTTTCAGTATATCCCTTGTTGAATAATGCCTGGAAATTGTATGATTTCTGTGTAAAAACCTAAAGGAACCTCTGTATTTAAATTCTATTTAATGGATATTTGTGCAATATATAATGGAAAAGTAAAACCTCTTTCTAAAAAAATTCTTCTCGTATTATGTCTTCAAAAATTGTGGTCAGTTAAAGGGTTTTATAATTGATAAATCAGATCGCAGTGTAAGCATTTTTACTAGACAACTTAGAATCCAGTATGAGCAATGCTTTTCAGTTAATTTCTACAGTAATTACACACACAAAATATTTCCTTTGCTAGCCCAGTAATAATTCCCTGGCCAGTAAATTTTCAGTAATTTCTGTTATTCTGCATACTCTACTGTTCAACCTTAACATACAGCGGTGTTATTTATATTATTCTTTTGAGAAAAAAGTAAGCAGGACCATACTTTTTCTCGCTGGAGGTGGTATCACTTACCAAAATCGGGCATTTTAATGAAAATGACTCTGAAAGTTTCATTTCGAACTTTCCATGTGCTGCATTTCTTTCTGTTTTTATCACAGTAACCCCTCAAGGGCAGGGTGATATTTGATCCAAAGGTATATTTGGCACCTCACCTCAGAAACAAACAAGGCATTGTCACAACCCCGTGGCGTGTGGATGATTTCCCTTACAGTTACTTAAAAGCAAAGAGAACTCTTTATTTTCGGGTTAAAATTTTAATTATTATCTATTTATTTTACCTATTATTTTGCATTCCTTCAACATCTGAATGCTTACATATATGACAGAATAAGTTGTGTTCCAACAAATTTGTCCAACACCCGGGCTTGTCAAAAAGGAGTGTTTTTTAATAACTTTACTTAAACCAGGATGGTTCAAGTCGGTTTTAGACCCTGCAGGGCCCTCAGATCCCTCGAGGGTAAACAATATGCACTGTGGAGAGTCTTCTACAGATTACGGAAAGCTTGTGGAGAAAAGGAGGTGCTTCCTGACAGGTAAGGAATAATCTCAGCCAGTTCTCTTTCCATGAATTTCAGAGCAGAAGATTTCTCCACACGGCATACTGTACTGTAGTGCCAGAAATATTATTACGTAACCCTTGTGGTGTGTGATTTTCTCTCTTTCTTCCAGACATGGTCTCATGGGAAAAGGCTTTTATTTCCACGCTGGTGTCTGGCTAAGCTACACCACCCCTGAAATGTTCACAAAGTGGGCAGAGTTTATTCTCCCATCACAGACAAAAGGCAACCCAAGCCATCACAGAAATACTGGAGCAGAGAGGTGTAGTAAATATTCATGAGACTGTACATCTATTCCTCTTTCTTCTTTACAGGCCCCCGTTCCATGTAAATTCATAATTCTGTGGGCACTGGGATTATCCCTCTTTTATCTGCATTAGTGAAAGCAACTCTGAGAGATAAGAGCGACATTCTTCCTCTGGGAACAGAGATAAGAAACAGCTATATCCCTTACATTTCTGATAGAGACTGAAAAAGCACATGAAATACTGCATTTGGCAAGTGAGTGCTTATAAGGGCACAACGCCTAGTCAGGAGGAATTGCTGCTCGGAAGAAACTCTCCTGGCACTGGGCAATGGGCTCGGTCTGTGCCAGGATACCTCAAGGGTTGTAAATTCTTCTCCCCGCTGAAATTGCCTGAACTTTCTACTCTTTTTTAGGTATTTGTACACCAAATGGCCAAGAGCATTTGAAGTTAAACAGGAACCTGGACAATAGTTAGATGCCATGGAAAGAAAATGGTCTCTGTAATTTGCAGTATATTCCTTCATTTCGTGCTGTCTTGGCCATCCTTATAGCAGAGTCTGAACTATACAGGAAAGTACTACAAAAACTAAAATCCTGTTCTTTAAAAAGCATATCTATATACATCTATGAGGAGTCACTGGAGCAACTAATAGCACAGAATTCCACCTTTCCTTTTCATTCTCACCCCGAATTCCAAAGAAGAAGACCTGAGGCGGGAGTCCCTAGGATTGCTGTCATTCTGCGTCCAAACAGAAGAACATGAAGATTAGCCATGGCCTCTTAAGCCAAAGCTAAGTCTGTCCAACAAATCCAAGAGTTCTGCCCTAGCATGCTGGAAGGCGACTATTTCTCACAGTCCTTCTTTTGCTGATTTGTCGAAATTAGCTGTACTAGCATTGAGCTGGAAAGGATGTTATAATGCCCTGGTACTGGTACAAAAGAGCCTGTCTACAGGTATGAATAGTAATGCGTCTCATTCTGAGGACCTAATTGGTTAACCAGGTGATGCTCCACCCCTCTGATCAGAAGGTGGACACCGAGCAAAGCCTGGGCCCTGGGACATGCGAAATTCCCATAATAGATGTATCCGAGAAAAATAGTTTTAAAAAGCAGTTAAGCAGGTTTCCTTTATTAATGACTCAGTGATTCACCCAATATACCACATTTCAGCTTTGAGGGGCTTCACTCTTGGCAGTAGCAATTTTGTAAACCATTGTTTTAATGAAAATGTTAAATGCCTCCTAAACCGGTATTAAAGATATTGTATGCACTGTAGCCACCTACTTTTCTTCTTTTTATTCCCCTTTTTTCCTCCAGTTCCTCCGTTGTAATTGTCCTCAGTAATTAAGCCTGCCTTCTGCCCATGGATATAGACTTTATGGTGTTTTCTGACCTTTTAAGCTGCTGATCACAAATTTCTACCCTGCCTGTTTTGGCTAGGAAACAGAGAGATCAAGAGATCTGTCACACTCATTTGAGGCTATTAAACAGGGGCTAGAAGGCGCTGCGAGGGAATTTTCACTGTGGCTTTCTTTCCACAGATACAACAGAAAAAAGTCACCCAAGACGGGTGAACATGTTACTCCGCAAATTTCGAGTAAGAAGTCTCATGGATGTGAGTCTGCTATAGAGGAATTCCAAAGGAAAAATCAAGCAAAATACGTGAAATTCACTTTCGCTTCTCCCTGTGAATTACAGTGGAGGACTCTTTAACCAATCTGTTCCTCCGTTGCTCACCCACAATTGGTGAGATTACATGGGAAACATGCATGTGTCAAATTTTTTTCATTTGAATAAATTCCAATAAAGAGGAATGGGGCGAGAGGTTTTAGACTCAGCTTTCTCTGCATTCAATTCTGTGATGAAGAGGAAGCAATAAGGAGTGGCAATATCTTTCCCTGATAATCTGGTCCAGCTGGAAAAACGGATTAAATTCAGAGTTTCTCCCCGTTCTGAGATGAACACAGAGCTCCGAAGTCCGTAGAGGGACAGTGTGGGAATACAGACATCTCTATGGTGTATTTTCTTTTTCCTTTTTTCTGTTTGCAGTGCTGAGCCCACAGAGGCCTACGAGGGTATGATTTCAGGAATGAACAGGAGACTGTATTTTCTGTTTTTCCAGCTGTTAGAGAAGATGTTAACAAAGATATTGCCTTTCCTTGGATGTTTTTTTCCGGGATTTAACATAGGAGAAAAGATACTTCACCTTTTAGGCTACTATGAGCTGATAAAGGCTTTAACCAAAAACCAGACACCTATCGATCCTGTAACCTCTCGACCTGTTTTACCAAACCCAGGCTGCTAGCAGCATTTAAGGCTGATCTCTTGGACAATTTTTGTGATCTCACTTAGATTCATACTCACTTTTTAACGATACCCCAAATATCTGTGATAACGCAGGAAATGCAGAGCTTTGAAGACGAAGAGGGATGCACTAAAGAGCTCCGGCCAATAGCAGAATGGTTCTAATCCAGCTTCAGATGGGTTTTTTAATAAAGGTCTCTGACCCTGATTGACAGAAGTATAGGGGGAAACGCTGTGGAACGAATACGTCTTCCTCCAACTGCAGGTTTTGGCACTCCTTCCCTTAATTCCAAGAAAGTAATTTCTTGGGTGGAAATTAAAGTATTTCTTTCAGAAACAATGTGCTAGAAGGGCACAGGAAAAATATGAGTAAAATCAGGTAAAAAAACATCTTCTCTGTGGAGAAAGCTGGAATATTTTTTATTCCCTCTGTAGATGACTCGTCCACTCCCGAATACTAAGGCCGGAGGGTGGCACATCCGCAACATCCTTTCCGGTCTACGGGACCCGATGATCCTGTTCTCCGGTCACGGCTAGGCCGAGGAGTTCCAGAAGAAGAGGAAAAAATTACCGGAAGATTTCAGTGTGCAGTCCTGGGAAAAAAGGTAGTGACTCAGAAAACAAGTTAGCTAAAAGCAGAGATATAACTCTCTCCTCCTGCAAGCACAGCTGAGCAACAGGAGGGAGCTCTCACCTCGCCAAGAATCAACGGGTCTTACACCCCCCTTTACATCCGAGCCTGCTTAAAGAAGGATATATTTCTGGCCATAGTCACAAAATTACCCCGGACACTGGGAAATATTGACGGCTTCTGCTTGATGATAGCTCCAGCGGTTGGGAGAGCATTCCTCCTCTTTCCCTGCAGATATGGCACAGGGAAAAGCAGACAGCGTGAACACTACCTGGGACTCCGATAATGCCAGTTGGGCTAAGCAGGAAGGGATAAAGAATTTGAGGGGCGCACTACTGAGATATTTTTGCAGAGCGGGAGCCCTCCTGAATTTTTTGGGTAACCTGTCCTCATACACAGCCCCAGAGGCATCCAGACTCGAGGAGGATTGCAGAGAAATGGTTATTATATTTAAGAGAGCACCATATTCATCATGGCCTCCTGGAGCTACGGAGAGTGTCAGTCCCCCACAACTTGTTGGCAAATGAATGGAAGGAGCCTGCTGTGATGTTTTGGAGGTGTCTGGCAATTCTAAGCCCTCAACAATCAACTGCTCAACTGTGCCTGCTCCTGTTGCTCTTTCCACTTCTCGGAGTGATGTAGAGCATCATTTTTTTTTAAGTTTTCTGTGCTGCGGGCTATCTGCTCGTCTGTTCTGGGGTCTGGTTTTCAAACTGTCTTACGGTACAGATATTTCCGGATGAGACCGCCAACAATAAACTGAATATTTAAATTTAATTTAATTTAAATATCGGTTTAAATTAATGTTTTTTTCTTTGCCTGTTTCCTAGTAATTTCTACACCATAGGAGCTCTCTGTTTTTCTGCCTCGGACAGGGGTTCCGCAGATTTTGGAAGGATATCATGTCCCTGAGCGATGCTGCCAGAAGCTGCGTAATGGATATCTCCTTCCATCCCTCTTCCTTGTTGGACCTGAGGAGTGAGAACTCAGGGTCTTGGCTTTTACAGTAAAGGGGGAAGGAGGTTTTGACAGATACCTTGCGCACACTCCTTCCCAGTATGTCAATTTCGAAATCTGTGGGGGTGGGAATCAGTTTCTTCTTTTTCCTATCCACAGGTCTTGCAAATGGAGCAGAGTCTCCTTATATCTGCCATGTAGAAGAAATTATGGCTCCCTTCCTGCAAGGATGATCAGGTTCCTTGTCCTAAAAAAAAGATTGTCATAGAGTCACCGAATCTTAAAATGCTTTGGGTTGGAATAGATATGAAAGGTCATGTTTCAACCCCCCGCTATGCGTAACAACTACTTCACTAGGTCAGGTGGCTCCCAACACAATTCAACCTGGATGTCAGCGGTTTGTGAGTGCTTATTTGGATACGCTGTTCCACTCCCTCACCACACTCAGAGGAAAGACACTTCTCTTAATATCCAGTCTAAACCTACCCTTTTTCCCAGTTAAAGCGGTTTCTATTGATCATCTCCCCCTTCCATACTAGCAAAAGTCCTTTGCCAGTGACGAAAAGGGGCGCCCTTTTTGCATGTCCCAAGGGATCTGAGGTGCCCTCCAGAATGGTACGGAGAGACACAGGGCCCAATTTGGTTCCAAGAAGGTGTGTGTGAACACAACAATGTGAGTGGCTCTCCCCGCACTCTCCGTTTTTAAGCAAACTGCATTTTTTCTTGTAATATATGGACTCAATGGAGTGGCTTTTTGCATTTTTCAGGACACGAGGGAGCCCATCGGAATTGACCAGGGACAGGTTGTTTCAAATAATGAGTTTCTAGTTAAATTAAGTTATATCAGTTGTTGAAAAGTTCCACAAATAGTTTGAAAGTTCCTAGTTAAGTGTTGATGCTTTTTAATACATGTTTTAAATGTTGTTTACCCCCCATTATTCAAGTACCCTAAGAATCCCTTTGAGTTAAAAAGGCACCCTTGGCGCCAGGCTCCAACAGACTTTTCTAAAAATAGCCCCCCCTGTCACTGAGCTCCATGGCAGCCTGGAATATTAATGAGGCTCCTTCCCGCCTTTGCGACAGGCATGACATCAGCCTGTCCCTCTACCCCTAGAAACACGAGCCGATTGGTGAGAAGGAGTTACCTCATCACACAGCCACACCAATCGCTGTGGGCCATGGAGGAGGGACAGGGGCGGACCGGGGAGGGGTCAGCAACTTATTTAAGGGGGCGACGACCATCTCCCATGCTCTTTCTGGTCCGATTAGCGTCCAGAGAGCCTGGGGCCAAGGCACGGCCTCCCTTACCTTTTTAACTTTGCTACCTTGCATCCCTTCCAGCTAGGATCCACCTTGGCACTGCTCAGTCTCCTGCCAGGAGCAGTCTGCAGACTGCTTGGGCGCCTCAATGCTGCGCCTGGGGTTTTCTCTTTTTTTTCCCTCGCTTCTTTTTTTCAGGCCTTTCGGACAACTTCTGTGTACCCAATAAACAACTTTTCAACTGCACAGAAGTGAGAATTGTCTTTACTTTTGACAATTCTGATCGGGGACACCGTGACTTCAGTCCTCTTTCTGTCACTCCTTGACTTCTCATTTTCTCAGAAATCCTCGCTCTTAAGCTACTCCTGTAAAGAACCGTTGAGAATTCTGGCTGCAGAAAGGCGATTTGCCTCCTTGTGTTAAGCCGTATGGGTGGCCCTAAATTCATTTTGCAGAAACCACAAAAGGACCCCCCTCGAGAAATAAAATGCAGAATTTTAGGTGTTTCAAAGAAGGTAACTTAATTGATATTAATGTAATTTTCAGACATCAGCATTCCAAAGCACTCAAGACGCCATTGCAAAACTAAAATTCCTTTCTGTCCTGTAGGTATTTTCATATAAATTTAAATTTGCCACATGCAGCCTAAAGTGAAGAAAAATGCACAGAAACATAGAGGGGTTATACAATGCTTTGATATTTGCTCACAGCTGTGAAAAGGGAATTGAACTTTCCAGCAAACACTCTTCAGCACGTTTTTGATTTTAATACTTAGAGGTTTATATGTAATGAGTCATGGTGCCATATTCCATTTTTAAGCACCGTCACGCATCCAATAGAAGCATTTCTGAATGTATAGCAAAGGACCTGCCTGCGAAAACCAACTCGTCTTTGAACGGGGGAATTACCTGCACCAGGCACAGCTTTGTCTCCTTCCACACACTGAGAATTTCGAGTTCTCTACCATGCCAAGGAGCATGATATCTTCTGTGGACATGAGTGTATATCTTGCAGTAGTGGATATAGTCAAGCAAAGATTCAGGCTCCCTACTTTTGGGTTAATCTTTCAATTCACCACAAATGTGATAGGGTAGAACACTCGATTTTTGAAGTGACAGGGGACCGGATTCCAGAAGCCCGGTTAGGCTGCTCACACGTGTCCCATCCGAATTTGCCTGCGAATCTTATCTTTGATAAACTCAGTGAGAACACAGGCTTAATAATCTCGGGATTCCCTTCGAATGATTCAGCAAAACTTAAATATGCAGTAAAGTTTTTCCAACTGAATTCATGGCAGGGTGGGTTCCCAGCTATTTGAAAAAAGTGCAACTTTGACTTGTTTTGAAAAAAACCCCCATAATTTCTCACAGCCTTCTTCATGCGAAGGTCTTTTCAAAAGCGTTACTTTTTAGTGAAAATATAGTAACTACCTGCTTTGAGCTGACTACGTGCTGCTTGACAAGCCAAGAATAGTTTCGTTTTTATGAAAACACGCAAAATGTCGAGAGATGGAAAACAATTTGCTGTCTAAAAATAGGTGTATTTTTGTTCACTGATTTCCTTCATTATAAGCAGTGGATGTGACCAAGTCCGACAGAGGCTGATGGAAATATGTCAGGGACATATTAGAATAATTAAAATGTCTGAGAATTGGTCAAGGAAAAGGCAGGAAAATCCTAAATGCTTTGGCTATTGCAGCAAATGTCGGCTGCTCCATTGTTTTGCCAGCCTTCCTGAGACATATTTAAAGATGCAATAATATTTTTTTGTTTTCAAGGGCAATCAAAGTGGCATTGATAAAAAGCGATGAAAATATGCTTTCTCTTCACACTTTAAGGAGGCAAGGTCCTGTTAGTCCCAGGGAGTTGCCGGTGTATTTACAGGCCTGCGGTGATTTTGCTGGGCCCGCTGGACTTGTGTTTTCTTCTCCACACAGCAGAGCAATTAAACAGATATTTTTTTATTCCTCATCCAAGTTTTAACTCCACGGAATTCAAATGAAATACATGCACGGAAAAAAGCCGGTTCTCTGCTGTGGGATGATATCAACACCTTAAGATCACGTTAGACACATGAACACTCCACTTTTGAATTGCAAAGGAGCATAAGACGGGCTGAAATCAAAGCACGGTCCATATGCCTGCAAAGGTTGAGCAAGTACCAAATAAAAGAACCAACCAATGTTTGTGGCATCATCTCCATTTTTATGATATTTTATCAAAATACTGCAGTGAGAACCTGCCCCCAAAAACAGCTGTGAAGGGTATCTAAAGCTGGAGCATTGCCTTTGAAGTATAATGACATGGAGGGATGCTATCATTAAGCTTTAATTCATCATATTATATAAAGTCAAACTACGTTAGCGAAGGAGTTTCATAAAAGCCCTTGCAAAACACACTCAGCTGAGAGCAAAAGTCTAAGAGTCTGACATGGAACGGGTAAACCACGAAGTAGGCACTGCTTTTTGTTTGGCACTGTGCAGCAGCTGCCGCCGACTGTAGTCTATGCCAGAATTAACTAGCGTGATTAGATCACTCCTGCAAACTGCAGTAAAATTTCCTCTTCTATTTTCCCTCCCAATCCCAAATCGCCTTCCAAAACTCAGCAAACTTGATCACATCCCTAAAGCCATGAGATACCCAACTGGCTTTGTGGCTTTTTTTGTTGCTGGGCAGGGAAGGAAAATTGGGAAGGCAAAGTTAAAGCATTCTGTGATTTCTATACAAAATTGAGTAGGGTGGGTGAATTCGTTGAATTAGAAAAAATTTATATTTTTATCCTTAGGCATGATGCTGTCACAAAACAGATCTTTAAAATGCCACCATGTCCAGACACATAAGGAATTTGCTGTCTTATTTTACGAAGGTGATTTTGACAGCTTCTCAAAAGCTTCCCAGACATTGCTTTCACTAGTAACTTCGGAGAAGATTGTACATGTCCCAAGCCTAGCGACGCATATAGTGCTCCTGGCCTGGGAGCTACAGAACTTCTTCGAATTTCCTTGCCCAAAATTCATTGCTTTCACACACTATAGTTTAGGAATATTAACAAATGGGGATGAAGGTCAAGCCAGATAGATTTTGCTTAAAATACTGTGTATTAAATATACTGGGTATTCAGCTAAGTTACCCAGTACGTTTTCTTTTTTATATGTGAGTATCCTTGAGTGAGGGATACTTGGTCAGCGGTGCTAGTTGATCATCACTGAGTATCAGACCACTATATAGAGGGAGAGCATCATCATGGTCAAGAGGAATTGCAAAAAATCTTATAACCTAATCCTCTCCTAATGACAAAATAAGCCAGAAATTTGCACATAGGTGAAAAAAAACAAGAGCAAAATGATCTTCCTGTGCTTTAATAGCTTACTCCACAATACCGCTGCAGGTATTCTTATTGACGAGACTATAATGTATTTTACATGAGCTTCCAGGGCATGTGTTAGCACAGAATTTATATTCCTTGTAAAAAGGCCAAAATTACCTTTGCTGATGATGATTGTCTTTCCACCTCACGGGCTGTGGTTTCCCCAAATGTCGCCATGCTTCAACGGTTCTATTCCCACAAGCTTTCTTCTATGCAAAGTAGGCAGCCGAGCCTGGGATAATTGCTAGTACTGTTAGGAAAGAGCATGGATGTGGTACATTGCTGCCTGATAATAAATGGAGGGCCTCACCAAGGCACAGGGGGCAACAAGATATGGCACTACCACAAAATGCGACAGATGGTGAAAAGTGCTACTTAAAACTGGGAAAGGTAGGAGAATTTCAGCCCAGTTTGCTTCTTCAAAGAAAAGCTTTGCAAAAAAAAGGACCTTTCCCTTTATTCTCCATGCATGTAACTACCTAATACGCCACGGACAACCAGCGCTTACCTTGCAAGTGGACTGTACTACACTAGTTCAACTAGGGATAAGGTTTGGTGTTGGATGAGCTGATGGAGTAGCACAAAACGGTTGCTGGTGTGTGTAATCTGCCTGATGAGGGGATGGTTTTGTTCCTTGCGTTCAAATATTTGCTAAAAGAGATGATGATTTTACTCCGGTGAAATCCATATCTATCTTGAAGTTAAAGATAGTGTCTTCTGCGGTATTTTGTTTTACTCAGATTGCAGCAGAAAATAATCCCCTTTGTCTGGAGTGCAACCTGAAGGAAGAGGGGACTCATATCTGAAAAGCACGGTGTGCATTCTCTGATATATAGCAGCCCATTGCTGCTCCATTTCATCTCAGAAATTTTTATTGCTGAAATAAAATATGATCCCTGCTTCTTCGCCATCTTCCTTATCTAATTCACTTTGGCCTTCTAATACTTGTCATTTCTGTAATTTCCTGTAAATAAATTAGGCTGAAAATTTTACTGCCCCTGGGTCAATTCATTTATTTATCTGGCAGAAAGATACTCCATTGTCTGCGGCCGTGTGTTTCCTGTCCAGTGCGGTAATCACTCTATTTTTACGTTCAGGTGAAACAGAATCCTGGAGCCCGTTTCTACCCAATCTCTTTTATTCACTTCCCTTCCTTGTCCCTTAATTCAAGTCTAAAGGAGGGCCTCAAAATTCACATCCGTTCTTCTGAATTTATTTTAAAATTATCCATCCAAGTAGGACCTAAGACTATTTATTCTGTAAATAATTGCACCACTTTTTAGTGTTATCAAGGTAATGTATGCAAAGTAAATTATCAGACAGATTAAGAGCTCTTTCCTTCGTGATATTAACCAAAAAATACTGGGCTATCTAATCTATGAACTTGCCCTCCATCCTGCGTTGTTTTGTGGGTCTATGAAAAGAACATACGAAGCCCTTGAAAACCAGAAATGGAGAAGACAGGTGTTCTTTCTTCTTTTCCTTTTATCCTTAAAATGATGTTCATCATTAGTTTGGTGTAATAAAATGGAATTTTAAGCCTAATTTTCATTTTAAGACACAATAACTGACAACAAAATCACTATTGATTGGCATGGCAGCATCTTGGGCTAGGTACCATGAGGACGAACAGAATATCATGGATAGCCAAGAAAAATTGGCTCTAATTTTCATGATGGTGCTAAAAATCTAAAGATTTAATTATTATCTCATAACACCAAGTAACAAAAGAAAATGCTGCCGTAGTTACAACGTGCAATGCCAGCACATCTTTAGTTTTTAATCACATGTTTTAAATATGTTGGCACGTGCTGACGAGGAGCAAGAGTTTGGAGAATGCTGACTCAGCATGTGGAAGGCACTCCCTCGTTGGGCTGCTGACAGGGAGAAGGAGGCGCAGTACTGAGACGCACGGGGATGACTTTCCCCGGGCCTTCTCCACAGAGACAGCAGGAAACTCCTCCACTTAAAGTCAAAGTGAGAGGGCTTCTTCAGCACAAGATGGCATCCAAATCTCCATCCACTCCCCATGCCGGGAATTCTGCTGCCCAGCACACCCCAGGGACCTCACAGGGACGCCCTCTTTAAATACTTGAGAGGGATATTAGGAAGGATGTTGCTTATTAATATATACCTGCAGCCTTCCCATTTCTATTCACATTCCTCCCTACACTTATATGGACATTGTCCCGATTAACTACTGTCTTGACAGAACGGAGACAGCAGGAATTATTTTCCTGAATATCAGGAACATAAAAAAAGACGTCTTCAGGGCAGGGTTAGACTCTGAACACAGCTGAGGTATCTAAATGATACTTAGTGAGACAAATAGAATATTAGATAATAAAAGTTAACTTTGTCATAACTTCAAAATGCAAAATACATTCTCAACCAGAGGAACTTTAAGCTTGTCTGCTGTTCTCTGCATGAATGTTCTGCCACTTAACGTACTAGGTTCTATAATTATTAACTCTTCTACCATTAGTGTTTGACTAAAGGTTCAGAGGTACAGAAACCTCGGCCCAAAACCTGCTCCTGGATATATAAAACAAAGGCAGTCACTGATCTGCGTATTTGCTAAAGATGCAGTGATTCAAGGTAACTCTGCGGATGTTGCTGTTTGTAACAGGGAAAATTGCTACAACTTCAATCTGAACAATTGCCCCTGTGCGCAGCATATTAAAGTGTTTTTATTGGCGCGGTGTTGCAGAAAGATTTTAAGAAATTTTTAACACAGTTTAGGAGAAAAATCCTCGTAATTTTGTGATCTGTGCAAAAGGCTAGACAGCTCCTGGGAATATTTAACATATTCCTGAACTCTACTGGAATATCTTCATAGTCCTGGATGTGACGTGACCTGGGACAAGGCTGAGCACTGCTGTCCACACAAAACCAGGGAAACTGCAGGGATGACTGTGTCTTCATCCAGGCAGCTGCTCCTCCGTTCTGAGTCAGAAGGGTCCTCCTTCCTCACTTTTGAATTGCATTAAATGTGTATTTAATACATTAAGGTGTCAGAAAGGTGTCGCCAGTGGAGAAAAAAGTAAAAAAGTCCATTATCTGTAATCTCTCTCTTTTTTCGTTTTATGTTTTGCCCTAACGTAACAGAAAAGAAAAAAACGAAGGGCCAATGCACTACGGAACTCTAGTGTTCAAATGTAAATATTTTAGAAAATATGAAGGGATTGGTCCATTTCATAAGTTCCAATTATTCCTGGATATATTTCGTAAGAAATATACACATTTCTTGGGGTTGAAAATGTGCCCCTTTTGGAAATATATTTTCCCCCAAATATATTTTAAAATATAAGATCACTGGAAACACTGCAACTTTTGAAAAATGTCTAATCTTAATATCTGCCCGGTTTTTTCTTTCTCCTTAGAACTTACATGAAGGCCTTTTACATTTTTTACACAGAGGAAGGATGTGATGCATATATAGATAGGAGGCACTTGATTCCACTTTGTGTAGATTAGAGAATCATAGAAATGTGTGGACTCAAAGGGACCTTATTGACCATCTAATCACACTCTGTCCTCAGGCATCAAAGAAGTGACAGAAATAAATAAGTAAAATATGAAAAAAATCAGAGAGAATCTGAATCACATACACAGAAAATTCTGGAAAAAATAACTGGTTATTAATAATTTTGGTCTTAAACACAAGACCAAAGAGTATTGCAGTAAGGGCAGGACTTGCCTGCTCTCCAGTACCTTACAGCCATGGCATTTACTTTTTCTGGGAAATTTTTGCTCTCTCTTTTAATTCTCTTTTGTCTCTAAGATAATGCGCAGGGCAGCCGATTGCCCTGAGAAAACAGCCCTGACACGGAGCCAGGCACAGCGGCTGTGTGGGTGCATGGATAACACTAGTGCCGCTCATATCCCAGAGTTATGAAAGAAGAGAAATAAGCCAAATTCACTGCTTTTGTGATTTGCCAGCAGGGAGGTTCATATCGTGAAACTCAAGAGTATCCCCAGATCTCTAGTGTCCCGCCCATACCCTTCAGGGATCTTCAAAGAAGATGCAAACTCGGATAATGCTGAGCAGTGAAAAATCAACCTGTGGAAGATATAGTTTCTTTTCCTGCAGATTGCGAAGTCTCTTCTGTGCTCTGGGTTTCCAGAACGCTGCTAATGCTGACTATCACGGTTTGCAAATGAAGGTGAGCTTCCTTTCAGGCTTTCATATGAAATGGGTTTAATTTCAGCTGTAGCTTTATGAAGAAGCTGCATGATCTTTCCAAGAACCCTGAAGACTCTCTTGGCTCATTCACAGGTTGTGGGAAAAGAGAGCACAGGACAAGCTTGAGTAGGAGACTGTACATTTGAAATATGAAATGCAACTGCAAGTTTGTTAAAATGTCATGAAAGTTATGGTGAATTTTTTAAACTAATTCAACACCGCTCTGTCTGCATACCCCAACACTGTAACTTTTAAGGATATTATGTGCCTGTGTAACATCTGGAATGATGCAGAATTTTTGCCTTGCTCTGCACTGTGCTGCTTTTAGGCACCCTCACCAGCAGAGTGCACCAGCATCAGCACATCACCTTTAGACTTCCAGGTTTCAGAAAGAGCCTATGCAAGGAAACATATCATTAGCCCAATTCTGCCCCTTGATGAGTGGGAGCCCAAAGACCTCCCAACTCCGAAAGCAAGGTGATGGGAGCTCAGCACCTGGAGTCTCGGGCCTTAACCCAGGCCATGTCTGCAGCGGATAATGTACAAATGCTCTCCACGAAACCTACATTTCTCCACAGAATTTTGATCCCAGAGAGACCTCGGGCATTCCCCCTGCCTGATGGGATCTGGATCATACTTCTTCAGCCTGGGAAGGTGAAGATGTCCCTGGCACCTTGGGGAAACCGAGGTTCATCTCCCCACTAGCACAGTCATCACACTGACCTCAACACACATCCCCTCAGCACCGATCACATACCACGCAAAATGCTAATCCCTCAGTGAGCAGCCTCCTTGCACAAGGATCCTTCTCTCTCCCGGAGAATTTCCTGCCCCCTCTTGCTTTGCTTCCACTTCTGCCTTTAGCTTGTGTCTCATGAATTTCAGCAGCATCCAGCACCTCCCAGAAGCAGCACAAAATCAGCTAGTGGCTCTCTACAACACGCCTCACAGCCAGATTTTCTGCCCGCAATAGGAAGAGGGAAGAGGTTTGCTAGCAGTGATTCCTCATCAGACCAGCTGCATGCAGCCATGGGGTGGAGAAATGAAATTCATTATAGGAGTGCTTACTTTTTCGCCCTCTTATCTGCCTCTTCAATGGCAAAGGCCAATCGGAGCACTCCGATTCCCTGCAGTACTGCAGCCCTGGCTTGTCTCATCCCGAACACCGTGCAGGAATAGGGAGAGGGAGAGGGAAGACGTCGGAGAGCCGTGCTGGCAGCACCCCCCAGTATATCCTTCTCTGTGTGTACAGAGGAGCCTGCAGCCTGGGTCACGGCGAATACCAGACCTCTCCCGTCTTCTGACGCATCTCTCACTACCTGCTCTTTGATTAAACCCATGATATTCATAAAATTAATTCTTGCTCCTCTTTACTTACACAGTGGGCTCCATGAGGCTTACCAACCTCCTAAATTGATGTTAGAAAAAGAGCTTTTCACCTCCTGTTATGGTTAATTCCTTCTTCTCCTGTAAATATGTCCTGAAAAACTGTAACAGCAGAAACTTACTAAGATATGTGTTAATTGTAAAATACTGAAGTGACTTTATTATATATTTATGGTGTTTTCTTAGATATATTCCAAACGCTTCCTGTTGTCTCAGCCTTTCAGACATGCAGCCAAGCCTCATGTGGTTTAATAAATGAAGCAGTGACACCCTCATTGTATCATGTGCAGTCAGCCAGTTAGATCGTAATGTTTCTCCTACAGGCTAGTGACACTCACCAAAGTCCCTTTGGGTTTAAAAGCCGGTAATCTGTAATCCTGTAATACATAATCTTCTGCCCTGACCTGCACCCTTGGTCGTCAGTTTTTGAAGGTGCCGAGTGCCTGAGGATCACACTGACCTCGATCGTCTTGCACGGCTCATCATTGCCAGCGGCAACGGGCAAATTCCTTCTTTCTTCCATTATATCATATTTCATTTTCATTAGCCTTCCAAGCGTCTTTCACCGGTTCATCATCGTAATTCCTCAGTGTTAGTAATGCTACGTCCTAGTTTCCCTTCAGTCGTCTTTCTCATGTCACAGCTCATATGGCTCTTGCTCTTTGTAGCGACATGTACATATCTTTGTCTTTGTAAGTCCCTGCAGGTATTTGGGGTGGCATTTCAGTATATCGGACTTGTCTTTTATTTGTACAGCAAGGTTTCTTTAGAAAAGTTGCAGATCTTGAGATATGTTCAGAAACAGAATACAGTAACATAAATGAATTCCAAAATTTGGGAGAAAGAAGACAGTATATGAAGAACCAAGTGCTCAGAGACTTTGAGATATAAAAATCCAAAAAAGCAGAGAAATCACAAGTCATAATTTTCTTGTTCCATCCCTTGACATATCAGCATATAATACTCTGAGGTGTTAAAGAGCACGAATGTTCCTGAATGCGTAATATTGTATAACACCTCTTTCCCTGTGAAATTCCTCACCCATGCTTGTCGAACACCTGGATACATCAATAAATATATCAAATCGAAATAAATAAAAACATATTTCTTGAGGTAGAAATGGCCAAAGTGTGTTGCTTTGGCTGAGATTTTGTAAATGCTTTCTGAAGAGGAAATCCTTTCGACAGGATGAAACCTTGGCACCTCTTTTCCAGCTCCTGTTCTGTACCTCTTCATATAAATTATGCCAGGATTTGCTGATAGCCCTCACTAATACATTGTGGCTTAAACTGCTTTCTTTGCCATTACAAATGTCAGCAGCAGTTGCTCTTCAGCTGAGCAAATTAGTCAAACGGGACCTCTTCCATAAATACATAATGCTGATATATTGAAAGATCACCGCTTTTCAAGTTGCAGCGGAGAGAATGTAATAGAATCAGGAAAGCCTTCTTTAGCGGAAAGTGTTTTAATTAGCACTTCAGTTCTCTGAGCCAAAGGAGAGCATTCAAGCCAACGCCTCATCGTGAGAGTCTGGAGGATGGCGGACCTTGTTTCTGTGCTGTAGCAGCGGAGGACATAATTGAAACAGATCTGTATTTTCTGATCCTTCCTATTGCATCTGCTTTGTTGTGAGCAAGAATGAATTTAATTAGCAGATGTCAGAAAGAGTGACCCTTCTTCTGCTTCTGATCTTCCTCCTTCCCTCTAAAAAGTCATTGTTTAAAATCAAAGCACTCTCCTTATGCACAGAGAATTTCCCGTTTTGTTTAAATCTTATTTTTTTTCAAATAAAAATATCAAGTCAAATCTTCTGCAGTCTTTTTCTCCTCATTCCTCTGTAAAAACTGGGCATTCTAGAAGGTATTTTATCCTCTGTTTTGAGCAAAGCAGTGCCGAGGATCTCCCTGGTAGCAACACTTCCCATGAAGGAGCAATCACCTAAAAAGTAGATCAGAAATGGCACAACTGGCTTTCCTGGTGACAAGCCCGAGGCAAGCCTCTGCCGTTTTCTGATGCACAGCCATTCACACTTCCCTACTATTGACCGGGCGGTCACTCTTCTGGGGAGACAAAGCACACTGTCTCGAAACCGAGCTGAATTTGCACTAAGGTGCGAACCTCTACTGTAAAAGATATTTTCTTGGAAATTACGGAAGTTTCCAAAAAAAAGTGTTTTTCTTTCTTCTCTAGGCACAGGTAGGCTTTCGTGGCCCTACAATAACAAAGATTGAAAGGGTGCGTAATCCAAGGCGCTGACAGGAGTCCAGAGGTGATCCATAACTGATGAGGGAGCAGAAAGGAACACAAACCAAATAGGAATTGAGAAATGGGTAACGTTGCTGCTGTTTTTGTAAAGATGGTTTTGTTTAAACAACAAATTCAAGCAAGTCTTAAGCCAAGTGTGAGCTCTGTTTTCTTGAACTTTTAGTGATGCTTCATTAAAATAGTGAGAAAAAATACATTCTTTTTTGAAAATCTCACAACCTCAAAAGCATTGCCAGCCATAGTTTGGGGGAAGGAAATCTGTGGAAGCTCTCAGTGCTGTAGTGCATGAACCGCTCATCGTTTTAAACTCAGGACAATGTTATTACAAATATTTGGACAATGTTGAGGTATTTAAATTCTGTTTGGAAACAGGATTCTAAAACATTCCTCTGTTAATTTGTGCCCAACTGCATTTGAGTATAACCAAAATCCATTAGTGTGCTTGACAGGGTATTTAACAGATGTCCAACTTTTATATTATGGTGAATGTGCTTAGAAATACAGGCCGTAGATTTCAGATAATTTCCACAGACACACCAAAGAGCCCCATGTGAACATGAGAGGAATCCTCTCAACGGACATCAGCCACACAGGGCTGCCCTGCAATGCTGGAATTTTGTCTCCCAGAAGGACGGGCCTCTTGGGAATATTTTGAAGGAAATCTGCAGGCAACTACAGGAAGCCATCAGCACTAGCAGAATTGGTGGCAGGGAGGCCCATAGATGCTTTTAGATATGCTAAAATATTAGAGGTTTCTATACAATCAGTAATCTCTACTTGAGACAGGGATGATAATACAGCACTTTTTCAGTAAACAGCGCTCTGAATGCCCCTTGATAGGAATTGCCCGAAATTTTCTTTCCTAAATATCTCCCCTCTACAGACACCTACAGTCTTGACTGTGCTGCCCCAGGAGCATTGTAAACCAGCCAAACAATTAGAATAACTCACGACCAGCTAGCTTTCAAAATGTCTTAAGTTCCATGTCAGTCTCATGTATGCTACCAGGTAAATATCATGTAAAAAGACCATTCGGTTCTGAGGCAAAGGCAGAGGAAATGAAAACTGATTACTATTAATTCTATATTTAAAAGGGGAATACCCTCCTAGCTCTCTCAAACCTGGAAAAAAACAAAATATCCGGGAATGAAGGAAAAAGTTTCGGGTGTTTTTGTTTTGTACTGATAGGAGCCTCTCCGGCTCTGCTGGCAGCAACATCCTGCTTCATTCTCAGGTCCCTGCATCCTTCCTCTTCCCGGAGGTAGCACCCAGCCAAAGGGAGCTGCCTGAATGGTGAGAAGGAGAGTGAGCAGGAATTAGCAGAACCAGCAGCACCGTCAGAAGGGCTTTGGCTTTTGGAAGCCCCCATACACTGCTCTTGTAGCTAGATGTAAACACAGAGCCATGGTCATCCCACTGCGGTGTTTTTCCCTTCTCAGCCGCAACATTTAAAGGGAGGGAGGCAGAACAAAATTATGGCCTCATCTGCCTACATAATGGGCACCTGCAAGCTCGACATTTTCCACGTCAACTAGGGATGGAATTGAGGTGTCCGGAAGAAGCATTTGCGCTACCTCTTCAGCTGCAGCAATCTCACTGTATCAGAAATTTAATCAACCAATTATTGCTCTTTATCACTTATTGTACGTCCCCTTTTTTTTTTTTTGCCAGTTATCTTGCTTTTCCACTCAGCCCGGCCCCGCAGTGCTGCCAAACTGCCGCGGGACTCCGTGTCAGATACGCAGTCCCGTGACCAGCAAAGACTTCAGGTCTCCGCTTCGCTCAGGGATGTGCTCTGTGGGACCGGGAATGGTGATATGCCATCTCTGCACCCTCTGTTCCACACTGCTTGTCACCAACCGCATTACCTGCTGAGGCAGTCAGCTCTCCTCTGATTCGAGCCGGTCCAACAGTCAATCTGCCATTTACAGCTGGGGCTTTTGGTCGGTATAAATCCATTAAGCACCACACAGAACCTTTTTCTCGCGTAGCCAAAGCAGCTGAGTTCTCACTGTCTTTTCTGATATACCCCCGGAGTCTCAATGTCCCCTCTCAGCACATCTGTCTTTGAGATCATGGCTCACCATCGTACCATTAGATCCGTGTGTGATTACAGGAAGTTCTCTTCTGCTACATCCTTGGTTCCCATTTCCCTTATCAACAATGTATGTTCCCCAGCCTGTTAGCAACAGAGAGAGCAATCAGTTCAGCCCTTGACTTACAGTAGAATTATTTATTAAAAGGATTACTTGCTATTTTAGTCTACTGAACTACGCCGCATATTCATTCCCCAATGGTCAGGTTTTCTAGGTGGTGAAAATGGCTCAAGCTTTTTTTCTTCGTTAAACGTCATTTTCTTACACTCTTTTCAAAGGCTGTGACTACATGAAACATGCTCAAACCTGCAGTGCTCTTTGGGGAGCAGCACTTTTGCTAGCTCTTTAGCCTGCTCTTCTGCTAAAAAGGTGCTGGTTTTTCACATTCTACCAGCTTTTAGAAGTCATCATCCATTCTTCACACAATCATTTCTTAAAAATCATAACAAATAATATATCCTGAGACATCATCACAAAGCAACTGTTGGATGTACAATCTTAACAATGCCACATTTCACTTTTGTTAAAAATAGACTTTGTGTTTTTCTGACAGAGATACGAAATCAGAAAATCAAGTAATTATTGAATGTTTTGGGTTACAAGGGACCTCAAAATGTTTTTGTTCCAACCCTTGTGCCATGGAGCAAGGATGACTTCTGCTGGACTTTGCTCCAAATGCTGTCCAGCCTGGCCTTGAAAATTTCAGGAATGGAGGACAGCTTCAACTTCTCAGGGCAGCCTGTGCGAGAGCCTCATCACACTCACCGTAAAGAATTTCCTTGTAATATTTAATCTAAGGCTCTCCTGATTTAGTTTAAAAATTACGCCCTTTGTTTTCTTGTTATCTGCCCATGTAAAAATCTCATCTAACTGTTGCGTAACTCAAAGTAATAAACATCGGTGAAAGCAATTAAAATACTCATCTGCAAGTAGCTGTGAACATACAGGGAGGAAAAGCCTTTGTTAGCCCTTTATTCACAAGTCGTTCTCCCTTGGCCTAGCTGTGCGGTTGCCGTCCTGCCCTGTTCTTCCTTTTGGCTGGTAACGAGCTGCAATCTCCAATTTACTAAACGAAGATGTTTCTGGTGTTTTAAAAAGAGCTCTATGTTTCATCTCATATTCAGAGTTTATGCAATATAGCACCCCTCCTTTGCGTGCCCGCGTACGGCATATTTGCACAAAATATTTGAGTTTCTTTACCAACAGCAAAGTATTAAGATAGCGATGTTGTCCCCATTCAATGTTGTGCTCCAAAAACGATGCCAAGTAATGAGTGGGAAATTTGAACAACTCACCATCAGCCAGACCGTGAATGCTGCACAGCTTGGTAACTCTGGATCATGGAATTCTGCAACAGCCTGCAAGCTTACACAACTTACCTGTGCAGAAACACCGGTTTGCTTTCTTTTCTCCATCATGTACTTGGATGCTTATTCTTCACTTACATATTTAATGATTTCCATATATTTGCCAATTCAGCCAAGGACATCCCAGTTTATACCACATGTAATGAAATATTGTCTTTTTCTGAATACATCTGAGCCTCAGACTCTGCCACCATCTCAGACAGAGGTAATTCCTAGTGCTGCTGTACATTTCCTGCAGCCCAATTCCCTGATTATGTGGCTTTCCTGGACCACCCAGGTATAATTTTACAAAGCTTGGGTTTGGATCTTCTTATTCACATTGACGTACCGCTTTCTTTGTATTATTTCTTGAACATGCAAGGCCGTACAAGTCGCTGGCCTGCGTTAAGCCCAGCTGACAACCTGGAACTCCACAGCTGTTTGCTCCAGCAAGAAGGGAGAGGGAAAAAACAGCTCTTTTTAATAGCAACCCCAGCACACATACCCACGAGATATGATGTTCCGGTATGTTGCCCTTTGGCATATACGCCAGTCTCTTGCCGTGTCATCAGTTTTCCACCAGCCCATCTAATTTTTTTCACATCCCTTTTCAACTGGAGGGACCCATACTCGATGTTTTACATTAGGTGCCTTGAGTGGAGGAGGAAGATTACTTCCTTACTGCTGAAAAGGCCTTAATGGAAGGTTTTGGACACACTCGGCAAGTAAAAATAGGGAAAAAATTTCCCCTGGCTTCTTCGGAGGAGCCAGATTCATACACGTGTAGTTTGTGAGGCCGCCTGACCTGTCCAAAGAGCCAGATCCTCCGTATCAGCCCTTTGCCATTGGGTGCAGCACGGATACCACTTTTTCCGTGGACAAAGCAGAAGGCCTTAGAGAGCAATTTTATGTGCAGCCATGAATTAGCACAGGAGGAGGCAAAGGAAGCACGGTGACATTTGAGAAAGAGTGACACACTTCCAGTATGCTGGTGTTTTCAAAAGATTGAGACTGGGTCCTAGAACCACCGTCCATAGCCCCGGCGGCTGCCCAGCTCTTCCGACTCATCCTCGGCCGCCGGGGGAAGCGAGCGGTTGGTGTCTCAAAAGGAAACTTTCGGCCCCATCAAGTGGTAGCTGAGTAAATTGCAGGTAAATTGCAGAGCAGTTGAGTGTACTTTAGCATTAAATGTTTATCTATTTCCTACTTCCCTCTCACAGTAAGATTCGTTGCTCTTTGTTGAAAGAAAAAGTTGATCACCACTACTAACATCCCCGATTTAAACGGTTACACATGCTCAATGGCAAGTATAAGAAATACTGACTTGCATTGCAATAATAAGTTAGGTTAATTTAAATATTAATTGTTTTTTCCAAATGCCGGCTCTTATAACAGCTCTTCTTCCCTGAAAATGTTGCCAGGTTTGTGGGCCTGTAGTGTAATATACATGCAATTGTTAAATGTAACTCTTAGATATGTAGCCATGGTTACAGTATGTGTCTCTGCTCACACAAATGATTGTGCAACGTCACTATGTCTTGCTTAAGTGTGTTACAATTTAAACTATTTTGGGAAAGGAAGCTTAGTCGGTTTCAACTCTAATAAAGGCTGCAGATCACTCCATTCCCTGACCCTTACCCCAGCACAACCCAAGTGCAACAAGGCAAACACAGTTTTCCCAATATTGCAAACAATACAAAATTAGTCTGGGATTATTAGATGTATTTCCCATCACAGGAAGCACAGACTTAGAAACCTCCAGTGTGTATTTCAGCATTTGAACATCATCACAACAGTAAATGGTAATAAATGATGCAGTTAATGGCAATGGTGTTTTGTCCAGGGTTACGGTTCCTGGGGCTTAAAATGAATCAATAGTTAAGACGCTTTATATCTTGGTTTCTAATGCTGCTTATACATGTAAGGAAGAGCAGAGAACAGGCTCTGATATTAGGAAGCCCCTGCAGCACAGCTCAGCTCAGTTTCAAGTACACTAAATGAATCCTCATAGGACAGAAAGCCATAAGGAAGCTTATGAGACTCTTGCATAGGCGTTTATCGCCGTTCTTATTGAAGAGTTCACAAGGCACTATTCACAAACCTTGTCTTCCCTCCTCTGCATGCTTATCCATCAACAATATAGTGGCTCCTTGGCATTGTTATAATGGGTCTGTCCAGCTGGGAAAGCAGCTCCCTCTCCTGCTAGAGGTCCGTGATTCAAACTCAGCCAACCTGGGACTATTACTACTATCAGCACACCCAAATTCTTCCCATAATTTAGGCTCTTTCTTTCCCTAGTGCTGTGAAGAGCCTTGAGAGCAATTTTCTGGTAGTATCTCTTAATTAAGTTCTCTCCTACTCAACTTCTGTTATGTTCATTTAAGGAAATAGCAAATGAAACACTCCTT
The DNA here is from genome assembly GCA_013399875.1 of Gymnorhina tibicen. Taxonomy (NCBI): domain Eukaryota; kingdom Metazoa; phylum Chordata; class Aves; order Passeriformes; family Artamidae; genus Gymnorhina; species Gymnorhina tibicen. The sequence goes on along the minus strand of VXAZ01008338.1, from coordinate 36,035 downwards.
CTTCTGCACAAATGAATGCAGGAACCTGAAAAGATCAGCTCATTTGGCTCTACTGCAGCATGGTGTACCTCACAAAAATACCCTGCATTTCTGGTAATGAAAACCAAAAATTCGCTTTTGGTATATACTGTTCATGACAGTCTTGCTGATTATAGATGCAGGGCACAACTTTCCTGATGGATCACACACATGTACAGCCATCACACCAGCCACTCAGCTAGAACGGTTCCTATTGCCTTGGACCCAGTAGCTTTTTCTGTCAGCTCAGAGTTTTAATAGAGGGCAGAGAGCAGGCCTGATGGCAAGGAGGCTCCAGCATCCTCCACTGAAAATCAATATAATTCCAATAATCTGCTTACAGGTCACTGAACAGTAATTCAGCAGGCAGCCGATAGAGGGCTGATAGCGTTCCTGGAATGAGGCCTACTTACTATCACAGATAACTCGATAAATGGGGCCATTTTCCCTGAAAGACAAAGCTGGGGCTACAAACACAGCTCTCTCACTGGCAGCTGGGATTTTTGGTTTAATTTCCTGTTAAAGGACTTCTAAAACCCCCAAGTGTTCTGGGACCCAGCTGGATCCCAGAAAGAGAAATGAGGGCATGCATATTCCTAACGGTAATGTGAATTGCAATACATTTGAAACAGCAGCCAAAACCCGGTAGCATTGCTAGGGGAAGTACTTGTCTGGAGGGAGGAAGAAGGGCTCTATTTCTGTGTGCATTTATGCAGAGGGAAATTGCTCAGAGGTCGCTGGGTCTCAGAGCCTCCCTTCTGCTCTTCCACAGTACCTGTCTTCAGCCACAAGTTCTGCAAAATGCTTACTGGTTTCTCCTGCACTGGGTGGTGGCTCTAGCAGGTGCCTGATACTCATGGCATACCCAGCCAACCAGAGGGTCTCCAGGTGATCCAGGCTGTTTGGTCTCAGTTCCCTCAGTGCTGGAGAGACTGGCACGGGCTTCAGTACCACCTGACCACAAAAAAATGCCTCTTAAAACACCCGGGGTGGTACATCCTCCCTCCAGTGCAGGGGAAAGAGGCTTCTCTCCTGCCCAACCATAGCTGACAGGGCTTGTCTGAGGCATTCGGGGTCAGATTCTCAGCCAGCAACAAGGACCTTCATTCCTGACGTCAGTTCTTAGACCAGGACCAAGTTCAGGTCGAGAAAGCAGCTGAGTTTTGTGAGAGGCAGGAGAAAATATGCAGCTGCTGCTTTGCTCTAAACAATCTCACTATTCTTTACCTTGCCAAGGATCTCATACAAAACCTCTGATCTGTAATAAATAGAGCATGAAAATCTGTTCTGGGCTTCAATTTTATCCATGAGATTAGCTCTGCCTTCATTTTTTTCTCCTGCAGGGTGAAGTCCTAATGAAAAAAGCAAAAGTCAGTGCTAATAATCTGGGTATTATTAGTGCATCAAAGCAGAACGTGGCAGCAGGGCGTCTCTCTCTTGAAAGGGCCTGGCAGAAAGCGTGGGTGGAAACTCAGTCATGGCTCTGATCAGATCATCAATCATCCTTTCACAACGTGGCCGGTGGTGGCACTCGAGTGAACACCCTGCAGTTGCCAGAAAACCACATGGCCCAAGCAGCTGCTGAGCAGTTAGCCAAGCAAATGCTGGGGATTTCAAGGGGCAGAGTAAAACCTTCAGCCACTATTTCCATTTAAGATAAGAACTACATTTAAGTTTGGTGATAAGCTTGATTACCCCTAGTGTAACTGAACAGTGAGCTTCACCAAGATGATTGGCTGCCAAATTCAGCCCCAGTGGGAAGCTTCCCCTAGCTTTGCTGAAAGCAGAGGATGGTTTCCTGAAATGCAAAGTGCTGTGGGAATATCTGTGCAAATCCAGGAAAGTTCCTGGCTTTGTAGAGTTGTTTGTTTTAGAGATCAACGTGGTAGTGTGCTGAATGAATAGTGCCTGGCTAGTAAAACACTCCCTGGTTTGGCAGAAGTTCCCCTGTGATGCTCATCTAGAGAAAGTAAGATTATTTTCCAGAAATTCATAAGCAGCAGTTCGTTTGGATCATGAAAATCTGTTGTTCCAACAGTATTTTCCGGATGATTATTTTTAAGACCCTGCAGGATCTAAGCCTCTGTATCACTGCATTGTCCATTTGCTAGCTAGAGTCCTATTAGTGCTCCTTTCGGCTCCACTTTGTGTGGGAAATCTTGCCTGTTGCTAATGCTACTTTAATCCCAAAAGACTTTGAGGCCCAGCAGTGGCCAACGGCTTTGCAGTTAGCCAGAGTTAAGTGCATCTTGGCAGGTAATCAGCACGTGACATCTGCCTGTACAGTAATTCAGCAGTGTAAGAGTGCTGAGAAAGGGACTGTGTTTTCTAAAACTGTAGGTTTTATAGAAAGGAATGAGGCCACAGCTGCTTTTCGGAGAGGAGCCACGTGAGAGCGCGGCTGAGAGCTGCTAAGGCTGCAGGAAAGGACAGCCCCAGCTGAGCATATCTCCCCATCCCTCTCATCCAAGTGAAGAAGTGGGGGATGTCCTACTGTGAACGTTTGCCCTGGAGGTGAACTTTAGGTGATAAATCCAGCCACTTCTGGGGAGGTTGTGGCGTCATCATGGGATGGTGGCAGGGGACCCACACCCAGACCGTGCCCATGTGTCTGTGCCCATGCACGACAAGCCAGGTGACTTTGGCTTCTTAAAAACACCAGGACTGAACCACGGTTGTGGGAAAAATACCTATGTTCCACATATATCAGCTCCTGATGCCAGCACAGAAGTCCCTGCTGGCTCCTCCTGTGTCTCCTGTCAGGGGCAGGAAACCCTCTTCTTTCCAGATGTTTTGTCCGGGTTTATCCGAACAAATGTTCAGCTATGTAAATGTACACCTTGAATGCGAACCAACATTATGATTCATCCTTCCTGCGATGTATCCTTTCACTGTGATTAAAGAGCTATTCTGTAAGACATGAACTTCACTTAGGACTACATGGTTTATTTGGGTTTGAGAATACAGATGCGGTCCTGTTCAAACTGCCATGCCCGGGAGCCAATGACAGAACATAAAAATAGCTTATGCTGTCAGCATGGCTTTTTCTTATTTGTATTCTGAGTATCATCACTTTGTCAGGCACAGGAAGCTCTTCTTTTTTGCATTTTATTTTGCCTGCAGAAAATTTACTGTTCAAATGACTTCTCTATGCTTCATCAGACTAATCAGATGACAAATTGCTTGAGCTACAGAGAAGAGACGTCAGACAACAGAAAATTGTAATAGAAGCAAAAATTAAATGCCTGGTTTTGGTAGGAGCAAAGATTTTGCTTTGTACCAATCTCAGTTTTCATTTTTTCCTTCTATGTTAACGCAAAGCTCTGTGAAATGGAAATCAAATTATTTAATCTGATTAAATCTACAGTCTTGACATCATCATTTTTTTCAGTTACACAAAGACTCAGAAATGCTGTCCTTCCTTAGCCAACAGAAACAGCTACAGCCTCTATTTATGTTTTACTTCCTACCGCCACTGAAGCCTCATGAAGCATCCAGAACAAGGTTTATTTTGTCCTCACCTAATTTATCATTTTTGATGCCTTGCTGCTACCCAGAACAAGCAGTTTAACAAATACCCAAAATCTGTGCCTTTTTTCAGAAGGGAATGGGGAGTTCAAAAGGGTTTTCTCTTCCTTTCTGTGCTGGCCGACCTTGCCTGGAGTGACACAGAGCAAAAGCAATGAAGATACATTGCCCCAGTTTTCAGTAGGAGCCTTAACACCGACTTAATGTCAGGTTTGGAGCTATGAACTGCCCTTGAAAATAAGTTTGATCTTAAATTCCTATGAAATATTATTTTCTGTGCAAGGACTCTCTTCTGGGCTGGCATTCATTTCACAGGCAGAACTGTGGCACCACCTTCTGGATGACCCTGCAGACAGTAAAAAATAACCCACCTAAAGAGAAGATCCTTTCTTTTGCATCCCTAACAATGAGAACAGGTTGAATATTCATTGACTGTGTAGTCCTGATTACAGAAGGCTTTAAATAATTTAATTACGCCATCCATTTTGGGAGCAATAAGAGCTAGTCAAAGTCTTGATTGCTGAACTTTGTTGTGAGGGAATACAGATTTTACATCTGAGAGGATATTTCTACCCACAGAGAGACAACAAGAAGCGACCTACTTATTAAACACAGCAGCATAACCCTTCCTATTATGAGATTATGAGCTCAGGCTATTCTGTGATGCACCAGGACTGAGTTATTCCACCTCAGATTGTTAGCCATGAAAACTTTTCATTTTGTAACAGGTAAATGGAAGAAAGAGGTGCAAAAGGAGTCTTGAAGAGCAACCTGGGATCCGCTGTAAATATAATGCACAGCCCAAGCCACTTGCTACTGCCTGATATAGGACTAAGGAATCAGAAATCTTTACAGACTTCTTACAATCACAGCTTTCCTTAACACAGATTGTAGACCAGTAATTACAGCTAAACCCCTAAGGCATCCAACTACTTAAGGGTAGCCAGTGGCGCCTTGGCACTAGGGAGTTTAGGAAAAAATGCTGATGTATGACAATTCTGCTGGCCCTCGACTGCCATATCAGTGCATCCTCCCAGTGCAGCTGATTTTCAAAGAGCATTTTTTCCTCATGTACTTGAGTAATTTTATTTGGGGGATGACCACTGTAAATTCTGTAACAGGTGAGATTATCTGCTGGATGCCCATTATTGACTGCGGGTATCCATCAGTTTTTTTCTTTCTTTATTATAACACCCAAACATTGGTTTGATGACCCTGGTATGATGAGCAGGCCTCTGGCCACACCACACTCACTGCTCAGCCCTGCTGCTGTGCAGAAATCAGCTCCTAGGACTGCTCCAAGGTCCTTACAGGTCACTGCGTTCCAGTCACCCTGCACCACTGCTAATCCTATCAGCAGCAGTTTCCTTTCTCAGATGTCCAGTAATTGAAAATACTGGGAATTTTGACTTGCATGCTGTGTTATAGACAAATATTATGGCTAGGCATTAAACTCCTGCTGTGAAATACAACACATACCAGAGAAAAGAATGTCAGATATTCCTCCTTCTTTCCCTACAGGTTATAAATGATCAACTTACAGCAAGGATTGGTGAAACATAGGCAAAAGTTGCCTCTCAGGTAGCACAACAGGTATGAACTTTCAGGGAAAAACCTGTTTCTCTCCCCAGACCTAAACTCCAGCTATAGAGAAGAGCACAGTCCTCTTCTCCATTTCACTCTGTTCAAAATTAAACTTGAGCTATGTAATGGAGCACAGATATCTGCTCCATTTCTCTCTCCCCAAATTAGTCTACCTGCACAAAATAGCTCCAAAGAGATTTTTCATATCATAGCGCTAAAATATGAAATGAGAAAGCATATGCATAGTGTCATTAGGGAGTCTAGGTAATGAAAAATTATGCTTGTTTTAACCACTTGCTATCCCTGGTGTTATTTTGATGTCTTTCTATGCCTGAATGCAAAGCAAAAGGAATTCACTGGAACATACAGGTGCTTTGCTCCTCTAAGCCTCCAAAAAAACCAGAGGTTCAGATGCTGTCCTGCAAATTACAGTGGGACCAAAAGTGTGCAAATTATTTGCAATCTCCAAATCTAGTCATGTTTGATCATCTCTCTTTCACTTTCCTCACAGTAATGTGTGTGTCAGGGTCTGACTGCACAGATGTTTAGGAGGAAGTTTTTATCAGTGCAAATTCAAGAGCTCCTGCACAAGCAAGTGTACCCTGGTCTGTACAGAAGTCCTTACAGAACAACCTCTTCTCCCTCAGCAACAACACAATTACTTATGGCAAATGCAATCGAAGAAAATCAAATGTCAAATCTGTTAAACATCCAATAGTGACCTGGTTTTCTTGGCAAAGCTTTCAAACAAAGTGGTTTTTTCTCCGTTCCCACAGCTTCCAACATATGACCAAGACAGTAAATTACTCTCCAATACATGTAATAAATCCTGTCTCTGCTCCACTCTGAGTTAAATGCAACCAGCTTTGGAAATCGTATGCTCATCAGAGCCAGGCAAGGTTTTCCTTCATTCTGGAAGGGAAGATGAATTGCCCAGGTAGCAGCTTTGGACGGTATGAATCTCATTTATTCCCATCCTCTGGGAGAGGCAGACATATGCCAGGAAGGAACCCAAGACCTCAGGGTGGTTTGGTGCTGTTGCAAATCTATTCAATAGGAGAAAATAGTTTATGTGTGGCCAGCACCAGAGCAAGGAATGGGAGATGAAAAACAATGATCATATTTTTCTGAAAGATTAAAAATGGCTGCTCTGCATGCTCTGGTGCTGACAGATCTCATGATTTAATCACGAGCCTTGAAATAATTAGGGATATTTTAGAGTTGTGATTGAGGAACAGTTCCAGGTTTTTTTTGATGAAACAATAAATTTCACCCCTAAGATTGTATAAACTATTGATGCCTGTGTATCCTCAATTTGACCGTGACAATTCTAAGCTTTATTTTAGCAAAATATTTTTTAAGGTGCCAGACCTGTGTTTAAGAATAACAAACTGAGCTCCTGAAAATATAAGGTAGACAGACAATAAAGGCTTTTAATAAATAATGGCTCTCCTGCATCCTCATGCCAAAACTGAGGTGAGGCCAAGAACCCAACAACAAAATGCAGCAATCAAGCATGCAAGAACAGCTCGGAAGGTGCAGACAGTCAAAGCCACTCTGTGCCGGAGCCGCAGCGGCAGCAAAAAGTGACATCTGGTCTGGGATAATCTGCCTTTCGTACAGTGGCTTTATGAGAGGGAAGTGCCACTGATCTCAGAGGACTTGTTCCAGATTTAGCTCCGTGTCAGATCGGAAAAAGACCAGCTGCAGCCCAGAAGGAATGAGCAGCCCTGGGTGGATTCTGCAGCGTCCCCCAGGTCAGCAATTCCCCAGGAAAGGGGTGCCATGGAAGTGCAGCCTTGGGTGGCTTCAGTGCCTCACGCTGGGCTGGAATGGATGCAGCCAGAAAAGGAATTCCTTGACACACATCCGAAGCCCGCAGCAAATCACACTGGGAATGGCCTGCAGGAAGGGTGGCAGGTTACCCGCCGGATGCTGGGGCTCCGTTTCAAATTTATGGTTTCAAAAATCCTTCTCTCTGGAGCGCACATCACCGCTTTAAAGTCTTTGGGTGACAGCTTTCTCACCCCAATCCTTTTATCAGTGTCTGGGCACTGCTTTTGTTGTTTTGTTGTTTAGGGTTTTTTTATTTGCTCTTTGCTATCTTAAACCCACTAATTTCAAAACCAGAGGTAGAGGAAAGACCCCTTGTGCCCGCTGGCTCTGGCACAAAGAATGGAGATGATAACTGGTATGTGTAGCCAGGCACGTCAAGGCATTATGACGGCAACACAGAGTTAGTTTGAATAAAAAATATCCTCTGTGACAAATTGCACAACAAAACACAAAATATTAATATTTATAAAATATTTAGGCTTCCCTGATTCTCACTTTGAACTTCTTTCTTGCAAACTTAGATTAACATATAAATATGCATATAATAAAGCCATTACAGGCAAAAATTGTCCTGTCACCATGGAAAAAAGGCAGGTTTTCTTTTTGATACTTTTTAAGTAAGGGGTCTGATTCTCATTCATGCTGCATTCTTCATGTTGTGCCAGCAAAATAATCTTATTTTTAGGCCCTTTTTGCTTTACTGAAAAGGTGTAAAAAGGCTTTTTCACAGATGAGGATTGAGAATGAAGTGTTGTTTCGTGAATTAGAACTTCATCTGAGTTATAAAAGATAGAAAAAATAGTTCAAATATCAGAGAAATACCACACTAAAATACAAAACTCATGAATTTTAACATTTATTACTGACATGTTTATTGATTATCAATAGTTGTCAATTTATGTTTTCCCACCATGACCTTAATATTTTGTTTTTACAAGACAAAAGGGGATTTCCTTACAACAAAGTGAGTTGCTGTAAAAGAATTAGATGAGAGACAACTAAACCACCCCAAACCCTGCAAATCTCATATGCACATGGAGCAGATTTTGCACTAGATATCCTGGTTGGGAGCTGAGAAAATCACCCTAAGAATCTATTTTCCTCTTGTTGTTATGTGCACATAATTTTAACTGCTGGTAAGGATTGTAACAAAAAGAAAATACCCCTTAGAAACACAGAGAATATTCTATTTTTGTTCATTCAGTGGCTTAATTGTATTCTTCATTTGGTGATATTTTTTTTGTGGCAGTAGAGATTTTACAGTAAGAAAAAGAGAGTTTTCTCTCTTCTTTCACATCAAAAGGGAAAAAAGTGTTATGAAATACTTTTTGAAAAGCATTTAAATCACCTGAGCTGATACTTTCAAATTAATCCAGTTATTTGAGTTGATGGCATATTTAATATGACACTGTAAATATGGCCCTGGATTTAAATAATTAAGTCACAATAAGACATTTAATATCAACCTTTTCACAGTAATTACAGTGATTTTTTCTTCTGAGATGTTTCTGGTCTTGGTCCCGACAGCTCAAACACTCCAGCAGTGAGTAACTATTGTGAGGGAGATCGGTCCTTCAGCTGGGGAAGTCCTGCCCTTTGCTCTTTCAGTCTGTTACCTGCCCATGATCGATTTTCTTAAATCCTTTCCTCCAGCAAAAGATGAGTGGATCAGGTACTTGTACACCTATATGTGTTCATCCACTCTGGTTAAGACCTCATTAATACTTAAGATTAAAAATTCCATGTTTTAACAAATTCCTCAGGATTTATTCTTATTTTCGTTCATTTCATGTGGTGTCTCATCAGTCACTCTCTTTCTCTAATCTGGTCCCCCTCAGGGCAACAGCGGGATTGGGGAACAGAACATGCTGGATGCCACACTCCATTTTTCTCATGCACATATTTGGATTTTCAATTTCCAGGGTGCCTGTGTTAAGATCAGGAAGAGATGAAAGAGACCGTCCCACAGAGACTCATGGGGCTTTTGATTTATTTATAGAGCATCCAAACCCAGAATATTAAATACTGCTGAGATACAAGTCCAGGTACAACAAAAGAGATTTTGGGATATGCTCCTCTCAGTCACACCAGGAAAAGCGGTTGTCAAAACACAATTGAGCTTTCAGTCTAAACACTACTGGCACTATCAGATCCAGCCTCAGAGAGAAGCCATAAAACAGCCTACATTTCAGTAGAGGATTGTAACACTCTCCCAAGAGCCCCTCTCTGTCAGGAACCCATTCAGCTTGACTTGGTTTCAGCCTCGAACCAAAACCCGAGCACCAAAGTCTCACTCCGCAACCACCATTTCACAGGGCTCACTCTCGCACCAGTGACAGCTGCTAGAGAGTCAGGAGAAAAAGAGCAGAGAAGACCCACACGGCAAGCTCCCTGTCTGAAAGTATCAAAATTTGCCCATTGAATCCTGGATTTGCCCATTTTTTTTCTATACTGACAACGCCCATACCACGGTACCTATCCAAGGAAGTGTAGGGATGCTTACACAGCCTCTTGGACCAGGAAACAACAGCAGACACGTGGGAATTGCTGTTCCCGGCAAGAGAGATTGAGCTTGAGACTTGTGCATTTTCATGGCCATATCGCTCCACTGACTCATAGCTGTCATCCAACACATGAGTAGCCAGACCCTGTCCTTCTAGTCACACTTGCTGAGGTCCCTGCTTAAGACCAGAACAGCTGGATTTGGTCATTTGGTCACACATGTCCCTTATGGCTTTATAGTGCTATGGGGAGACACTGCCAGTGAAGTGACTGTTCCTTTTAAGTGCTAGGACTGTGACCAACTAAAGTATGGGCTACAAATATATATTTGGGTGTTATATATATATATATATATATATATATATATATATATATACACACTTCCCCATTCCTGGACGTGTCTAAGGCCACTTTGAGCAGCCTGGTCTAGTGGAAGGTGTCCCCGCCCATGACAGGAGTGTTGGAACTGGATGGTCTTATGGTCACTTCCAACCCAAACCATTCTGTGATTCTCTCTGTGCACACATGGAGATTCTCTACAGATCTCCAGCCTCTATAGGAAGTTCTGGTATACAGAGGTCATTGAAATAAACTATATGGCCTTCATAAAGATCAGCCTGCTATAGAAGTTGCTCCTGCCAGGGCAGATTTGGAGAAAAGCAGTGCAGTATCACTATACTGCCTTTTTCCTGACAACAGCCTGGCGGTAAAAGAACTTTTTAAATTTCTTTCTCCAGCCTCCATTCTTCTTTAGGCCTAGTAAATGCTCTTGGATAGCCTGAGCTGAGCTTATAATTTCTCCCAGAAAAGTTATTTCACAGGCCCAAGCCTTTGTTCTCCATCCCCCAGACTGACTCTGTGCTGCCATAGCCCCCAGCTCCTTCTGCACCTGAGAAGGTGTCCTTGAAGGACTTCAAATGTTTATGAAAACTGAAGCAGGAATTGTAGTCAAAAGCCAAAGTTTGAGGAAGAGAGACAAGACGTGATAACATACAAGCAGAACAGAAAGAAAGAAGATGCTGCATAATTCCCTTCTGCTACTACTTTTTTTAAGGTCTCAAAACTCAAGATTTTTGCCATTTCTAAGAAAAATTACCTTCAGCAAGAAAAATTTATGTCTTAGGAGGCACATAGCTATAAAGGTGACTAAACTAGGAAACACTCAGCAGGTCTACCCAGACTCAGGAACAGCTCTGCATAACCCACTGCTGCCTTACATAAAGCTCTATTTGCCACTCTCCTCTTCCCATCAAAAAACAGGCAGTAGTCCTGCTGGGGGACTATCCATAGCTTTCCCCACCTCTTGCTGATTGATTTCACGAGACTCTAGGAAGAGCAAACTCCATATAATGCCTCTCTCCAGCACAGTCCTCTTTACCTTCTGCTCAACTGCAGCTATTTGGGATTTTTGTGAGGGGCTTTGTCTGCTTTTCTTTACTGTTTTGCTTATGTCTCTGAGTTTTGAAATCCTTTTTGTTATTTTTTCCATCCCCATTTTTCACTTTATTTTTCATGCTGCTTCTTCTGTTTGGTAACACCCTCTCCCTTTGTGTTAGCAGTCCCTGCCTGCTCTCTGTCCTGCAGGGTCTCTCCTGATGTTTCTCTTTCCAACAAAGTAGTGGTGTCTGGGTTCTTCAAAACAAAACCGCAGTCACCTTCTCTGCAGCATCAGGGACTGATGGGTGGTATTTGAACAACTCTAAAAGGGTATTTCCAACCAGATGGGAAGGGTAATGTATCCCCATGAAAACTGGGTGTTGCTTGGTAAGTAGGAATAATACACTGGCTGACTCGCTGTGTTTTACAACCCTTAAAACATAATTTTAGTAATATTAACTAAACTCCCTCAGAAACAACTTGAGGGCAGGGGCTTTCCCCTTTCACACTGTTCCTGGGGCAGAGGAGAGCCTGATCAGGGTTTGACTGGGTGAGAACCCAGTTTCTGCTCCACTTTTGTGGGCACCTGTGAAGCTGTTGTGAAGTCCTTGGTAGGGAACTGGACTTCAGTGCAGCACACCTTGGGCTGGGAAGAGCTGGTTCTCTGCTATGTAAGCTCTATCCCTCCCTGTGAGTGCCTTGCAAGGCAAAGTTGTAATGAGCAGGAAAAAGTGAGTGCTTTTTTGTCTTTGTTTTTTTTTCTTTTTTTGTATTTTAATTTTTCCATCAAGCCTAAAAAAACCTGATTTTTAAAAAATTTATTTTTGTTAGTTCCAATTTGAAGGAACCCAGTTTTAAAAAACACACAATCCTGGGAGCAAAGAATGGATTTTGGTGTTCTCAACCTTGCTATAAATAGTACATCAGCAACCAGCATGACTTGTACAGCAGCTTTAGCCAGATTGCAGATCTGAACGAAATTCAGATAATATTTAGCATGAGAAAGGATTGTTATAGTCATTGTTATGGAAAGGAAGGTCCCCAGTTATTTTTTAAATTATCTATTGTTATAAAAAGTTTATTTTATGACATTAGTAATCTCCTGTTTTGAGGTGTTACCAGTAATGACTTCAGCATATGCTGAAAAATGGTTAGCAAAATTTCCGATTAGATGCAGAAAGCATCTTATTAAAACCTGAAGGTTTACAGCACTGCTTCTTTCTCAACCCCTGAGCCTGAGAAAGCACTTGGGAAAACTGTAGTCAGTGTGAGGAAAGCAAAGATAAAGTGTGAATTGCCTGCAAGGAGGGCAAAAGTGGGGGCTGATGTTCAGGGATGTTATAGGCAGTTTTTTGAGACCTGTAGATTCTTGCTTTCCTATAATTTACACTTCTGATCCCCAAAAGCAGGATGTAGAGAACTGCTCATTTCCTAAAAGCTTCTTGAAATTCTGTTGCAGGTGACAGGAACCGGTGCTGTGCTTAAAACTCTTCTAGCCACCCATCAAGTACTAATTAGGTGCCTTTTACAAGAATATCCAAGCAGGTCACTGTCTTTAATGCCTTGCATGCTCAGGCTTTCACCAGTGGAACGTGCTGAGTTTTTTGATCTGATTTGGAACATCCCCCCTTGCTGCTGTGACCTTGCCTGGGCTGCACACCAGATGATGCTTTGCCTCTCAGCCTGGCCTCATCTGCAGCCCTGTGCTTGGGGCACCCTCTGGAAAGGATGATGTGAGCTAGAATTTTCCCTGGCTGGAGAAAAGGCTGGATTTTCCTCTCATGGTTTGTGTGAGAGCTCAGACCAGCAAGCAGCAGTTTTAAGGAGAAGCAGCTATTGCTCCCTTAAGTGATGGGGCACCAGCTCCTGACTCCAGGCTGTGGGTGCACGGGGAGTTGGATGGGTATCCCCTGCAGAGTGATGGTGTTTGGGATGTTTCCTGTCTTTTGCATTTTTATTAGCTGTCTTACACAGCCAGCTGTGAAAAACACCTTCTAACTTGCAGGGCTGTACTGGTGTAAATTTGGGGATTTTGGTAGGCTTGTATTTTCCACGTTGTGTTATAGGAGATTTGCACCTACCATGCTGTCAAACCTTTAATCCAGACTGAAGGAGGTTAAATAAATCCTCCCTTAGCAAGGCAAAGATAGGTGAGATACCTCTTGGGATACAGAGATGTATATGCAGTATGCCTACCTCATCCCTCCTTAAGGATGTAAGTGGTATGCATGTGCTTTATACCAGTATTGAGGAGCAAAGTTTGGGTTTGTGGTATTTCTCCTTCAATCCTGGAGCTGGCAAGGTGAGTCTTCCCCATCACCAGCTAGCCCTGACCCTCTAATTCCTTTCCTTGAAAAGAGATTTCTCTCATGCAAACCAGCAGCAAGGTAGGTTAGGGTTTTGTTGTTGCTCTTGTGCCCTAAACAGGCACTGGGCCAGGGCACAGCATGGATGTGTGGACATCTCCCTCATGGGGCTGGGACAGCTGAGGACATCATCTCCATGCAGGATATGGTACAAGCCCCTTCCCCAGTGGTTAACCTAAAGCAGCTCTGGTTTCTGCAACTCTTCCTTGGAGCCAGTGCACTGACATTTCCCCCTCTCCCTTTAAGGAATAAAAAAATCTAGCATTTAAACATTTGCTTTGGTAAAAGATGAAATGGAAAAGTAGGTCGGATTTGAAGGATCTCAGCCCTGACAGTGTCCCTTCTAGAGCTCCAGACCCATGTTTTTGGAGAGAGACTGAATATGACTGCAGCAGTGCTTTTCACGCTCATTTGTACTCTTCATGTTCCTGTGTACAAAAATCACCCTCAAAATGCCCAGGGCAATTATAGCCCCATGATTTTAACTGATGAATTTGGTTGCCAGTGATACATTTATGATATGAAGCTACTCCTGTTCAGCTCCTTTGAAACTTAGCTGGGTTTTACCATGAAGCAAGGTTATTTTTCTTTGTTTTTAAATAGTCTAAGCCAAATTAGCTGGAACCTAATTACAGAATGTTTTTGATTAAAGCCAAACAATGTGCTCTGGAAGCTAGGATCAAAAATGACAAGACTGGATGGCAGTGAAGGATTAGAAAGAAAAAGGAAAATGACTGATTCATTTTTAAAATCAAATCAGGATCACTTTTTATACATGGAACAAAGGTTGCAGCCAAGTCAGGCAAACCTTTTGGACTTGACTGTCAATAATAGTATTTTTAATTTTGTTTCACAGACATATGACTGAAATCCAAAAAGAAACACTAAAGATTATTTCTGCATCTATTCTTAGAGATCAGGAGAGAAATAATTGTGAGCCTTGTGTGAGATCTAGAAATCTTACTAAGATAGTTTGACTTGTAGACATGATAGTGCAGCCAAACAGCTGTCTGCTCTTGCCTTTATCACTGAATCTTTAGAAAGTACTCCATAATTATTTTCATGCCATACTCTGAAAATAACCCTGGTTAAAGAAATTGTGCATGTTGCTAGAAAAACAAATGCTGATTCGACAAAGCTCCTTTCAAAAATACTTTTGTACCTTTAGCTTAATAATGAGCAATAGCCTCATTGCTCTGGTGATTTGAATCCTGAAGGCTTTTTATTGTCTGGCAACACACTGAGAAGTGCATTTTTTTCCAAGCTATTTTGCTCTAAGACAAGCATGTGGTCTGTATACAGACTTTATTCAGCTTCTGAGGATGGAATATTCTGCAGTCTTGTGGCATTTCAAGTTATTTACCTTAACATACAGTGAGGGGGGATTGAAAGCCATGCTTGGCCCTATCATCTGCACACAGGGAAAACTGAGAAATAAGATTCCCTGGGAAATTAGGTTTATTAAGGATTATTTATAGCCAGGGGTGTATATCTAGGATTTGAAAATTTAAGGTGGGGGAGCTTATGGGTGTTGGAAAATGTGGTAGAGGCCTGGATGGGACCTAAGAGTCTGGTTTCTCCCATGGATCACCATATGTGATTCCTGGCCACATGGAAGGCAATTCTCTGCTATCCCAAGGCCTTATATTTTGTTGCTCTTCTGTTCTTAAATTTTAGAGTGAACACACCAAAAAAGTGAAGCCAAGCCATGAAATGACTGGCAATTGGCTTTGGGATGGGTGAGTGAACTCTCCTATGCCAGGAAAAGGTGAAAAGCTCCCTGGAGCAGAATACAGCCCCAGGGGAAAATATTGAAACCTAATCAAAATGATTGGGAGACTTAAAAACAACAGAAAGATCCAAGAGATGGCACCAAGCTCTCCTTTCTAGGAGATAATGTATTGCAAACAAATTTGATGGAGACCCCAAGAGGATGAAGTGACCCTCGACAGTGTGGATCTCAAGAAGAGTGATAGGCAGAGTGAGACTGAGGCCTGGCTGGAGCTGGGAAATCTGGTGTGCTAAGCACCATATGGTCCTCCTAGCACGTGTGTGAGACCTCATTTCTACACCCAACTGCTCACAAAAAAATTGCACTGGTGCTATCACCAGTTGCCTTAGACTCGCTTCAGACTGGGTGACCCCATCATCTGGCCCTTGCTGATGCAGCTTGGATGACCCAGGGGTCATAGGCTTTGTGCTCTGCCACATGCAAGAAGAGATACTTTTTCTACTATTTACCCTTTGTGCACACACCTGTGTGCAGATGCACCTGGCTTACATTTAATGTCCAGCCTAGGAGAACAAGATATCAACCCTTACCCTTTCCACATTGGCAGGTGGAAGTAAGATTTAAATCACAGATATCCCAAGGAAAACAAAGCCCCAGTGTCCTTTTCAGCCCCTCAAGGCTGGCATGGCTCTTACTGCTGCAGCCCTGGGCAAGGGCAGGAGCACTACCATCCCTTAAATTAGTGTTCCCATCTTGCAATGGCTATTTCTCCATTCCCACAGAGAAAATTTGATGCAGAGCCACGTGCTGAGGAGTGGTGCTGGCACAGTCATGCTTCCATGGATCTGCTGCTTTCCAGCACAGTGTGGTCTGCTATCCATGGGTGTGGAGCAACAGCCTGAATTCGCTTGCTCTGGTGCTGAGACAACACTGTAGGAAATTATTTACGAGAACACAGGTTCAGGCAGGCTGGGATAAGTCTAACGCACATCTTTTGGCAAAGCCCTTTGAGAAAACTTTTCCAAGGTAGAAATGAGGGTAGGCATGTATTGATGATTTTCCTACTGATACATAACATCTAACAGATGCAGTTCTCACAGTCCTCTTGCCTTTAATAAGGTAGGGAAGCTTCCTACCGTCTACCCAAATGAAAAATCAAGGTATGTACTTCCTAGAAACAGGAAAGAAATCACTGCCTGTAGCTTGACAAAAAGCTAATCTTGAAATTAAGACTTTAGCTTTTAAACTTGCCCTATTAGGATTTGGGCAAATTAAATTTTTTTTTCTTTTTTAAAAGCACTAAAGCTCCACTAGTGTCCTGTGGAGAACTTTGGCCCCCAGCAGTGATGTAGTACTGGTATGGCTGCTTCCCCTTACAGGACTGCTGGACCCTTTCCAAGGAAAGGAAAGGGCAGGAGCCTCCTGTGTATGAGATTCTGTCCCTATGAAATACTCTGAGTCTTTCCAGCCTATTTTTCTTTCAGCATGGAGATTTGTAACTGCACCTCTCTGGCTTTTATTGATTCATGCATGTTAAGCCCAGTCATCCAGATGTGAGAAGAATGAAGATAATGTAGTGTCCTGGGGTACAGCTTCTTGCTGTATCACCAGTAATCGCAGACATATCATGTCTGCTAACCTGAACATGCATTTCAGAGTGTTTATTATTATGTAGGATCAAAAATGTGTGGAGATTTAATGTAATTTTCAGAGCAAGGTTTGTACCAGGACACACAAGAACTGGGATGGAGATGCTCTTACTTCTGAGCTGACTGGGATAGTATTTAGGGAGAGCAGCTGTGAAAGCCAAATACACTCTGCCATATCCAAGAACAAATGCTAACAGCCATCTGGAAGAGTTAATAATGGCAAGAAGAGGCATTGAACAGTGGCTATGAACCCGGGTTCCTGCCATGGTTCTGCAAGGACTTCCAGCCAGTGGGGGAGGTGAGATGGGGATGGCCAAGCACTGAGGAGCACCAAGATGAAACACGACTGGGATGGTGGAGATGGAATGAGAACACCTCCCCAAAACCAGCATGAGGTAGCTCCTGTATCTGCTGAAAACCCAAGTGTGCTGACCTAGAGAACAGTGGGGAAACCATCCCAGTTTGCAACCTGCCAGTGGTAAAGGTTTTAGGAATATTTGCTTTTGTTTTCCTTTCTTTGACAATTTTTGAAAACTGAAGTTCAAGTGCTGCTAAAATCTCTGGCTTATAATTGAAAGTAATTAATAAAGGGTTAGTGAATTAGGTTTCCAGTTCTCTGTGGCAGTCAATGGAGATGGCATATGTTTTTTCCAGAATACACTACTAATAAAATTAAGGAAAAATTTTTTCTCCACATCTTCCCCAGTCTACTGCTAAGTTATGCCTTTACTAAATGTTTCAGCTTTTTTTTCGACTCTCTCAGGAGGTTTTTTAACTGCTTCAATATATCCACAGCTGTAAGTCTCTCCGTGAAAGAAACCTATTAAAGGAAACAGCACATGAGAGTCACAGTAAACAGTCAGTGATGAAACTTCCCACAGCCAAGGGCTTTGTTGGTGGGAATACCAGACACCAGAGCTGGAAATCTCTGTGGGAGGGAGAATGGTTACCCTGCTGCTCTTGGGAACTAGACTAATTTGGACTCAATGATCCTTGTGGGTCCCCTTCCAACATGGGATTTTCCATGATAATTTCTTCAGGCATGAGAACTGAAGGCAGGTGCCTTGCAGTGACCTTGCAGTGATCTCTGTACCAGTGGGAGAAGTTCTGGCTGAAAGTAAGATGGATGATTGTGTGTCCCTGCCTGCTTGTGCCTCCTGGAGATTTATGGATGCTCTGTCCTTCTGCCTCTGTTAGGGAACTCTGCCTTCCACAGCACTGGGCCACCAGCAGGCAATTCCTAGAATTGCTGAGAAGTGTTTTGTATTCCCTAGAGGATGTTATATAAATAAATTAAAGCATACTTGATAATAGTTTGTAAGGAAAATTATCCATTTTCCTTTCCTGTTTTTTCTCCTAGGGTAGAAAGAAAATAGCACAGAAAATACAAGAATTTTTAATTGAAGAAAATTAAATGTAATTCTGACCTGAAAGCTGGTTTTGATACGGTTAAAAAAAAGAAGATTATTTAAGTTTCAAAAAAACTGGACCCAGTCCCACTGCTACCAGACTTCAGCTGAGTTTGTTCCAGATCTGTGATTTTGACACAAAATCGTCTGCCTCAAGTTCCAGTGAAAACTTCATAAATTCATCTTCGTCCTCCTCCCTCCCGCCTCCCCCTCCCCATCTTGTTTACTCCAAGAATACATTTAGCTTATTGTTTGGGGTTTTTAAAATAGAGTTTTAGTTTAAACAAAACTAATTAACTTATTAAACTTTTGCAGATGGATGATTCCTTATACAGAGTAAAAGCTTCAGGTATTTTTTAGGCAGATCTCTGACCTACTTATGGCCAACATCCTATTTGAGCACCGGTGTCCTTCTGGTGGCACAACCGGTTATCAGGGTGGCAAGTGAAGTTGAATATGCAAATATTTGCAGACTCGGGGTCTCAATCTAGAGGCTGTTGTGCTCTTAAAAACAGGGTGATGGATTTGTGTCCTGAGCCTTTACTGGGGCAGGAACTTGCTCCATCGCAAAATCCTCACAGCGCCGTTTTAATGTCACAAGGAGCTGGAAACACTGTCAGTGAGCGTGGATGGACACAGGGAACCTCCGCTCCTACCGGGCTGTGCCACCCGGGATGCATTAGAATCGTTAAGGCTCTGCTGGGAAACGAGGCCAGGACAACAGCAAGAGAAAAAGCTGTTCTGCTGTCAAGGAAATGCTCGAAAAGCAGGATGGAGCGAGGGCTGAGAGCGCAGAGCTGCAGCCCTGCGGCCGCGGGGGCGAAGAGCGAGTTCCTCCCGGCAGGGGGAGAGGGGACGGAAGAGCACGGCGCAGCGGGTGCCATCCCCTGAAATATTAATAGTTTCTGTGCGCGCGGTGAGGAGGCAGTTTGGTTTCTTCATTATTATTTTTTAAATTTTATTTTATTTTTTCCGATGTCTTCCTTCTCCTTCCTGCCAGAAATAAAATTTTAAAAAAGAAAGAAAAAAGAATACTAATTACCAAAAGATTAACACCGCTATAAAAAGTGCCGGAGCGGTAGCGAGGGCGGCTTGGCGGGGGCAGCAGGTGGGGGCCGGGGCGGCTCCGTGGGGCGGTGCGGGGGGCGCGAGCCCCGNCGGGGCGCGCGGAGCGGGCGCGGTGCTGACCTCTCTCTCTCTGCCCACAGCTCGCCTCCGCGGGCACTTTCCGAGTGGTGAAGGAGCCGCTGGCCTTCCTCAGGGCGCTCGAGTGGGTGAGTCCCGGGCTGTGGGGGGTGGCGGGGGGGCTGTCGCCAAAGTGCGCGCCTGGCAGAACAGGTGGGAGCTGGGTCGGGGTGAGGGATAGGGACACGGGGGCTGGGGATAGGGACACGGGGCGAGGGGCCGGGGACTCGCGTCCTACAGCGATGTGGCCGGCGGGGCGGGCTGGNTTGTGCTGGCTGTAAACGAATTTAAAAAACAAAAAACAACACCGAGGAAAATAAAATCTTCATTATGCATTTAGCAAACTTGTCTCTGGGCCGAGCGGGGAAGGAGGCAGATAATTGGTGTGTGGAGCATTGTCACTGTGTGTTGCTCTGATGCTCATTCGTAGTGAAGTCTGCGGGTCAAATGACATCCATCGCCAGTAGGTCTACGGGAGCAGAGAGCCTCTCTGAACGGAAAGTTCAGAACATGTCATGGAGGATTAATCACATTCCCCTAACGCCGACCGGCCGGGGAATTATGTAAGGCCCGTATTCTGGGGGGCGCGTCCCTGTGCAGGTGTGTTTATCCACATTGTTGGCACCTGCAACGCACAGCCCAGACTGGGGTGCCTGTGAGGGGGTGTTTTGGTGTGCGGGGGGCAGCTGCTCACCCCGGACTCTGTCCCTGCTCACCAGAAGCAGCTCCTCTTCCCTGCCAGGCACCTGGAAGCATCAGGCCCTGTGGAGTTGGGTGATGGTGATGTGGTGGTGCCATGGCGTGGGTCGGGATGGCCCCACGGTGGGGTCATCTGCATGCGGCAGTGGACGGACAAGGTCCCTTGTGTTCTTTGCCCAGAGGTCTACAAACCCACCTGGCGCTGCTGCTCCTGCCTCAAGGAGAAGTCAGGACATCCAGGGACTGAGCCCCAGGTGCTGGTCCGAGGGTGCTTCAGCCACTCTGCAGTGCTCACTGCAGGGCAGAAGAATGGGGAGCAAAGCTGTTCCTATGGCAAATAGCTGCTGGGAGTGTGGTCTTTTGGCTGTCTGCCTGACGAGACTTCATCTGATGGAGCTTGGGAAGCAAGCCCTTCTGGGAAGGACTCTGGGCTGATGGGCATGGGCTGTGCCGTCGAGAAAATTGTTCCCACCCCAATCAGTGTGTTGGCATCCTGGGGACAGCGAGTGGGAACTCTTCTCTTGGTGCTTTCCTGGGTCTGTAACTTCTTCCAACAGCCAAATATAAAAGCTGCCTTTGTTGTAGTTGGAAGCCACAAGTAGAACTCTTCTGCTGCTACAAGTGCACATTGCCTGTGTGTGTACACATACATGCACACGTGGCTGTGTGTAAACCGAGCTATTCTGACACAGCCAAGGTGGGCCAGTCCTTGGCAATAAGGGAATGTGGGAGAAGGGTGCAGAGTGTGTTAACATTTAAGATGACCTGAGAAATTACTTTCTCTCTGTTTGACATGTATGTGTAAGTAGAACTAAGCACAATTTAGTTTATGATATTTAAGAGTGTGGAAGACCTTATTTTTTTTTTTTATATTCTTAAAAGGCTTTTTGGATTACTGAAATTCCATCTCTATTCAATTAATCTTATTACACCCATCTTCCTTCTCTTCTTACCATGCCGCCCAACTGCTGTCCACCTCTCTCTACAATCTCCAATTTCAACTAATTGTCCATCTCTCCCTCAGACTCCTTTTATCAACCTAATCATAATTTTAAACTTTAAAAGAAGACCAAATGCTCCAGTCAATTCTGTGTCTGCTTCTGTGTCCCCTGGCAGCCTCACAGACCTCGTTGCACTTGATCAGAACAGTCAAATGACGCCCCTTAACACCTCCCACTTGAGTCCTAGATTGCATCTGCAAAGAAATAAAGTTCATAGGCCAGCTAGTGATGCAGTGATTCTGGGTGTTGGGTGGCTCTCGTGCCTGGGGGGAGGCTCTGTGGTGTTGCAGCACAGATGGCAGAAGTGTGGGGGTTCCTCAGAAAGACTGGTAGGGTGGAGGTGGTGCAGGCTGAAAATGTCCTTAGCTTGTCCATGCAGTCCAGCCTTGAGTTTACAGTTTTGTTTTCTGGATGGTTTGGGTTGGCTCACGGTGACTCTGGGGTGAGCATGTCTTTATTCATAACCCTCTGCTGGTGAAATTTGTGGATGCACACATCTGTGGGTCTGGAGGCAACTGAAGCAGCTGTATGTTTCTCAGGTGTGAAACTGTTAACTGTTGCAGAATTAATCTTTAGGTGTGCAGATTCCAGTTTACCTGTATTCTGGCTCAGCCATGGACCTCTATCTCAAGGAGCAGGGACCTTATCTGACCTTCTTCAATTTCTTCCTTTGATGGTCACCTTAACACCCAGAGGGAAGCTGCTGAGATAAGGCTGATTCTTCTGAATATTCATAGCACTGTAATATGTTTTCATTTGTATTTCCCATGTACATTGTAATCTTATTTTCAGACAACAAATTGCATTTAGAAGCCATTAAGAGACAGCATTGGCTCAGGTCTTGGAAAGGTTAAGAGGAAGAAAAGAAACCAAGAAATTGACTTCTAGCAATTATGCAAGGGTTGCATTTTTTTAACTCTACCTTGGCAATAAAGCATGTAGATCACAAATCTGAGCTTGTAAAAGTGCACACAGCTGTACTGGTCAGGCCTGGGTGTTTCCAGCTTTGAGTCAACTCATGGCATGTGCTGGGGGCAGGGAAGATCTGTTTAAAAGCTGTATTTGTTCTTGCTCCTTTGTAGTCCCTTGGCTGTTACTGCACAGATCTTTGCATGGGAAGAATGTTCTTCTGAAGCTTATTTTTCAGATAATCCACTGTGGCACTACAACCAGGAGCAATGTCACAAACACTCTCACAACTTCACTTGAAAAATAACTCTCTTATACATCCACCTGACAGTAATGAATAAGGAAAGATGAAGGAGAAGAAATATGTTCATTCATCTCCTTGGATTAATTTCAGTCCTGTGACTCTTTGGATGTGTTTAGACTGCTTTTATTGGGGTCTGCCAAAAGTGAGCAGGACAAGCAAGTTTGTCACTTTTGGTCTGTTTGTTTTGCAGTTGCTGCCTCTCTGGAGCCCTAGAAGAGGAAATTAAATGAAAAGCAAGGCTCTCCCCATGTAGTGTGATGGGTATAGGAACTACCTGCTGTACTCAGGCTGTTACTGGCAAAAATATTTTTGTAAAAATGGAAACTTTGTATCCCTAGGCTGCAGGAGGGGTGGGGAGGGGTTAATTACATTGTGAATTGCCACAAACAACTTTCCTTCTGCAAGCCCAAAGCAACCTGATATTTGTCCAGTTTTGTGTAAAGGAGCTGCAGTGCTGTCTGTAATATCTTTCCCAGTATTCCTCCATAAGTAGCAGGGATGCAGAAACTCCACTGTTGTGCCAGTTGGGAGATGTTGTGATTGCCTTGATGGTAATCTGTAGGCTGGTGTTTTAAAGTACCTTGCACTGAGCTCCCATCTCCACCTAGTTGCAGCTCTGTCTGGGCTGGTATGGGCAGGGGATATTTTTGGCACAAAGGCCACAGTGTAGCTCTGTCTAAGCCAGTGCAGCTTTTATCAGGGCACCTGTGAATCATTTATGTTGCAGGACAAATCTTGTGGACACTATGGCTTGTCTTGATAGGACAACTTGGAAGTGAGCGTTCGGATGTTCAGTGGACTCAAATGTGTCTGAGGAATTGTTTTAATTCTTGCCTTTATGCAAAAAAAAAAAAAGTTCCAGGCCTTGCATGACTAGCTTTAATCACTGCTTATGAGCATCTTCATGGGATGTACCAAAGAGTTCCAAAGCATTGCAGGGCATTTGGACAACAAATCTTTGGGGGAAATTGGATGAAGATGGTTTGAAAAATCTGTGTGTGGTGTACAAGCTAACCTTGCTTTGCTTCCTTGCCTTCACACTGTGATCACTTGACTGGTGAGCCAGGAAAAAGGCCAGGAAAAACTGTTGCCTGTCTGGCAAGAATCAAGCTTGCTTTGATGGTGTAGATTCTGAAAGGCTTAGCACCTCTTGCCTTGCACACAGATGTGTGTTCAGAAGGCAAAGGGAATCTGAATCTTGAAAAAGTGATAATAAGTTTTGTTGTTTGTCCTAGTGCTGATTGCTCATCTCGCCATGGAGTGCTTCTGTTGGATTATATTTGCATGCATATGAATGGACATAAGTAGCTGCATGCTTTCAAGTGTGCCCTAGAAAAGCCTAGATATCTTGAGATGCTGAAAATAAATGTGAAAGAAATAAGAAGGTAATGCTTGCATGAAGCATGTGTGATTAGTAGTTTGTGCTGTCTATTGTATTATGGGCCCAAGATGTTTTGTAGTTGCTTGAGACTCTTCATCAATTTGTGTATGTTTGTTTGGTTTTTGATTAACTGGAAGGCTGCTGGCCATTCTGGTATGGGCAGAGACTTAGTTGATGGAGCAGGGTTAGCTTGCTGAAGCTTAATGATCTTCATGGATGCAGGGTGGAAGAGTTGAGTGTTTGATCTTCTGTACCTTCATATTGAAAGAAAAGCTTTATAAAAAAGTAATATTTCTTATTGCCTGGTGATGTTGCTTATGCACTGCCAGGATCAGATGCTGCATTTGTGCTGGGCCCATCCATCTTGATGTGTAAGAAGCACAAACACATGTTAAAAATATATCGTCGAGTCTTTTGATGTCTGCCTGGGGATGTAGGTACTTAGCTGCTCTTGTAAACTGGGTCCCAGTTGCTACCTCAAAGGTCTTGTATGTGTAGCGTCAGGTCAGTAAAATATGTGCCACGTAATAAAAAAATGTAAATCCATTTCTATGGTATTTTAGTATTAGAAAGGTAATTACCATGTAACTAACCCTTTTCTGTAAGCTGTCATTAATTGGGTGATTTCTTATAGGCAGCTTAGCATAATGCATGCAAAATACACTGCAGCTCTGGGCAGGCAAAAACTGCCACGATGAACCAATGGGATGTGAGCATTCAAGAGACCTGAGCCCTGGGAACAGGCTTCATTGGTCCTTGGCTCTGGGTCTGTAACTTCTGAGCACTTACCAGGGTAATCTGCAGGCAGGGAGCTCTGTCAGACAAGTTATTTTTATTAGGAATAACCCAGGAAGTGGATTTTGCCATTAGACATGAGCTCTGTGGTGTGTGACAGGAAGGATCTGAAAAGTTTTTGTAGTTTCACTGAAGGCAGATGTGAAAGCCGTATGTCACTCTGCCAGTGGGACTGATGTAAAGGCAGCAGAAGCACTAGCAGTGCCTACATGGTGTTTTACCTTGTGTCTTAAAGTCTCAACTTCTGTGAGACTCATGATTCTAAAACCTCTGGCTTTGATAAAACATATGGTTTTAGATCAAGGTCGCAGAAGAAAGATGGGAGCTCTAAAGACTGAAGACCCAGAACATAAGTGAAAGAACAGGAAATCTGTCTTGTGATCCCATGTTTTACGCAGTCTGCAGAGAGCTGTCTGCTTTGCTGTTCACAACCGTGATTATCTGCATGCATATCTGGTTGGAAACTGAGAACTGTGCTCATCAAAAAGTTGCTGTTAAAATGTTACAAATGCTGATACAGGGGAAGAGAAAAGGTCATCAGTGCCTGACCACATTGCAGATAAATGACATCTTTCATCTGGAAAATGCCTACCATTTTCCATTTAGGACCATGTTGTGATCATGGAAGAGCTGATTTTAAAAGGTCACCTAACAATTCATTTAAATCCTGATGATTCTCAAGCAGCCCAGAGTGTGACCTGGTATAAAATAGTTATGTAGGATTAGCACGTATGGTTGAGAGACAGGGCTCCAGGGCTTTTTGGAGTTACGTGCTGCTGCTGTGGAAATACCTGGGTGGAACTGGTAAAATCTCATGGTAAGCCATTTCAATGGCTGCTCTTATCTGAGTGCGGCTGTTTGAAGCATTAGGAATAGAAGATGAGGAAAGAGACTCATTAATGCTAAATTTGATTATATATGCAAACCGGGTTTCTATGAAAAGAAGAACAAAAATGATCTGACTTTCAAACTAGCAATAAGATGTGTAGAGATAGAGGGTTCTGCTATTAGACAAGCACAGTTAAAGTCTCCTTGACAATTTTTATGAGGGCAGTGTTTCACTCCTGTAAATCAGCATCTGCATAATTGGAGCCCCGGGTAAAAGCCCTACATGTTGACATCTCTGGATTCAGATGTTGCAGCTGGGAGAGGACAGACTTGGAGGTGCTTCTGATAGAACCCTTTTTATCATTTGGATGCTCTGGTCCCCGGCTTAACCTGCATTCATGGCACTGTGTATGATCCCAAGGGGCAGGAGATGCTGCTTGGCAAAGTTGTCCACTCTGCTCCAGGGGAGAGGACCTTGTCCTGAGCAGAGAAAGAGGAGAGGCAGAAAGCAGGTAATACTGGACTCGGCACAGGGCTGGTGGTGGAAGACAAAGCCGCACATCTGCAAGCTCAGCTTTCCCCTTGGGCACAGAGTAAGAATGCTTCTGTCTTGGTATGGGCCTGGGGTTCAGTGTGGAAAACAGCACTTGGCTGTCTGTCCAGCCCAGCAGCTGCCAAAGGGGTCTTCACGGATTTTACTCTCAGGGGGAGCTACAGAGTGCTGTTAAGAACATTATCGAAAGGAACATACAGTGTGGAGATGCTGTGTTTAAGGTGTTTGTTCAAAGTGGCATATGTGCTGCAAAGTGTGACATAGTTGCTAAAGTGACAGCTTGCCTGCTTTTTGGCAAAAGTGAAAGAATACTGAATATAGGCAAACTGTAAGCTTTTGCTTTAATTTGCATAGTTTTATCTTCTGGCCATTGTAGACACTTCTCAGGTTTGTTTTTGGAAGCAGTGTTTTCCCATTTTGAATACTTCACTCAGTTAAAAAAGCTAATAGTGCTTCCCATGCTTAAGGAAAATCCTAAATCACATAAAATGATGGGGATTCCAGTTATTATAATTGTAGATACTATTTATGACATTGAAAGGCTTTGATATATAACATTCATTTAAGTAAGGAAGTATTCTCTAAGAACATTTTATATAAACAAAAATATTAGGTGTTCCCTCATTAGCATCCTATGGATGCAGGCACAGCCACGAGTGCGTGCTCCAGATTTTTGAATGGAGTATTTGCATGCATTTGCAAGTGCTCAAACCTAAGCTGGAATGAATGGTGAGAGGAGAACTCCTGTGGGTCAGACTCAGAGGTTGGTTGTGGTGGGAGGGAACAGAGTCTTGTGTCGAACAGCTTGGGTTCTGCCGTGGTGAAGTATTTTCATAATGCTGCCAGGGGAGAAGGATCAGCAGAGGATTAGACTGGCGTGGCCCCTAAGGAGAGGAGGTTTTCCAGATGAGCAGCCATCTGTGGCATAAAGCAAATGTTATGGACCTCACTATTGAGAGCAAAGCAGAAAGGTCTCACAAGATGAATGTCAGCTTTGGCCCTTAAAGCAGTGTGGTAGGTGCATGACCCAGGAAAAAGGCTCAGGAAAGGCTGAAGTAATGTGCTCATTGCCCTTTACTGTTTTACCTTTACTTTTTTTGTGATATTCTAATGGATAGATAAATGTGTTTCTCTGAGCAAGCTGTTCTGTCTGTGCCTTTTCCAGAATGCCTTAGCATCTGGGAGAAGGCTGTGTTAGAGGCAGATCCTGTGGGAGCTGCTGAGCTAATACTGTGGGGAGCATCAAGTGCTGCAGCCTGAGGCTTGGGATAAACCAAGTGGGGAGCTCTGTGGCCTCCAGGTCCTGGATGGGTGCTGGTGCAGATGTTCCAGCCCAGTTTGGCAGGGCCATTGCAAGGCAGAAGTTAGTGAGGATGTTTTCAGTGATCAGAGACCATGACACAGGGGGCTTTTCCTGGATTGGAGAAGTCTCTTTGATAAGAAGACCCCATACTAGTCACTAAAATGTGCAGGAGGGAGGTAGTGTTAAGGAAGCAGGAGAAAAACAGAAGCAGGAAGATTTCAATGAAGTGTTACACATTTTCGGAGGAGAGGTGTACAGTCCCAGACCTGCTGTCAGAAATAAATCTGATTTGAGTCTCTTGCAAAAGTCCCAACTTGTCAACTTGATCTTTATTCTATGAGAAATACCAGAGCCTGCTGTGGATAGCCTGGCTGAATATTCACTAGAAATACTCTAAAGCCTGAAGTATTGAGGGTGAAATTCTGCCCAGAAGATTTCAAAATGAAATGCTACCCAACATCAGCAAGATCATTGATACATCAGGAAGTAATTTATAGTAACAGCTCTACAGTAACTCTTTGAATTTCAAAGAGAAATTTATTGTGTTTGTTCTCAGTCTTCCCTTTTCCTGATGTTAATGCTCTGCCCTCCTATGTAATTTCTCAGGTGATGCAAATCCAAAGTATCTTTGGCTTGAAGTGATAAGCCCCAGCTCAGATCCTTTGTCACGTGCATGTTGGGTGCTTGTATTGGGGCCCTATGTTTGACACTGCATTTTACAATCTTCATATTAGGTGAAGAGCCTCTGTGGCATCCCAGATAGTATTAAAGAAGAAGCAAAATCTTCCTTGCTAGGTTCCCAAAAACCAAGGTGAAAACTGACTTCTTGATTCAGCCTCCCTGAGGTGGGCTGTATGGTCTATGGCTGCCTTAAGCATTCAAATCAAAATACCCCAGGAAGCCAGGAAATATCTTACAGTATTTAACAAGCAAACTTGAGCCTTGCTTGAACTGTTTGCAGAATAATCTTCTCCCTGGCTGCGTGCTGGAGGTATGCTCAAAGCAAAACCAAACAAGACAAGGCCCCCATCTGCATGTGAGTCTAAAACCGCATCGTTGCATACTCCTGCTCCTCCCCACACGGAGGCCACGTTGCACACAAAACATCACTTCTTTGCATCAGCTTTTTACCCCATTTCAAACAGCCATTGTATGGAGGGAAAGGTGTCTTGAAGTGGTTAAACATGGCAAGGTCACACGTCCCTGTTGGGACTGTAAGGGGGAATGATGCTTTTGGGTGTATCTCGTGCCCAGCCCAAGGGGCTTAGGTTTGATACTGGAAGTGGCTTATTACTGCAGAATATGTATATAGCAATAATTATCCTTTGAAGCTGAGCAGTTTCTCTTAGTGTTTTTTTAGAGACTGTGCTTGAAAGCCAAAGCAAGCGTGGGATTCCCCCACCGCCAAATCCAGCAGCCGATAAATCCGGCAGAGTTCTCCTGATTGCCATCTCCAAGGGCAGTCAGTATGCTGGAATGGAATTAGGACGCCGTTTGAAAGAAGATGCCTGCCAACAAAATTAAACAATGGATGCCTTCCTATTTAATTTTAACATTTTGATTAAATTCTTCGCTGCTGTGTGCCTTTGATCTTGGTGAGCTGATACACATGGTGTGCGCTGTTGTGTCATAGCAGCGTTTTATTCTAATCTTGCACGCAGACACAAGGATGTATTTGAGGATGGATAAAAGTGCAAAAGCTGCTCGCTGCCAGGTACTGAATGCATTGCAAGCTGCCTTTTCCAACTGGTGACCCATGGACATGTGGACAGAGGGATTACTCACAAGTATGGCTCAGTAGAGTTACTCTCTAAACATATTCACTCCCTTTTTTTAATCTTCTGTGAATAGTGGTGCAAGAAGAGTTTCCTTGATGGAATTACTCATTGAGAAGGTTGAGGCCAAGAGTGGAGATTTTATTGTGAAAGAGATTTAATTTCAAGTGGAATAATTAATAAACTTTGATTCTTCAGGCAGAGAGCAGAAGCAATACTGTATGTTGTTGGCTGGGCACATCCATCGATAAATCCCAGCCAAGTGCCCAGTTTGGCAGGCAGCTGGCTTTCCTTGCAGCCAGCACAGAGCAGCAGGAAAAGGTATTAGAAAGAGTTTCCTCATGGGTTATAGGCTGGGGCAGGTGACTGAGGATCACGTGGAGTATTTGTCCTTTGCAATTTGGGCTGTACCTAAGATGTCAGGGAAGAATCTGTCATTGCTACATCAAAAGGAGTCATTGGTAGAGCTGCTTTGGGAAAAGAAATTTCACTTACTTGAGGGAAAAAATAATTCTTAATCTCAATTTCCTTTGAAGACTGGCACTTTGGTGAGATCATGAATGGAGGAATATTTGTGACAGAAACTACAATATTTCAGCACCAAGTATTTCTGTAAGAAGATATTCTCTACAGAAATGGTTGTATTCTCTTCCTCTGCACACCCTGCTGAGATGCCCCAGGCTCAGTCCTTCTGGAGAAGTCAGTGATGGATCATTCCAAGTGGGACCTTTCTGCCCATTGGAATGGCGTAGTCTGGCTGTGGCACCTGATTTCCAGAGCAGGGGCAGTGTGAGGGGCCAACCCAAACTCGCTGAAGGCATAGCAGTGGTGTTCGCAGGGTAGATTTTGCAAGACTTTAGCACTGGCACTTAAAAAGAAAAGTCAACATTTTTTGGAGAGATGACAACTCTTGGAAAAAGACAAGTGAGTCTAAAATGCAAAAAAACTGTTTTGGTTGAAAATTGTTATCTGACATGTAAGTCCATGAGTGCATGCTGGTGTTGTAGTCTATGCATATATTGTGTGCCTAGCCCTTTCTCTGGACAGCTCTGGAGTTTTTCAGAGCTGTGCAGAAGCAGCACAGTCCACTCAGTGGAGAATCAGCATTCCTAAGCCTCCGTGTTTTGCTGCGTTGGCTCCATGGGCTGCGCATGGTCCTGGGGCTGCTGTGGCAGCCTGTCACTCATGGCAGGCAGCTCTGCAGAAAGGGCACCTGTTCCAGCACAAAATCTGTGCCTGTCCAGATTGTGAGGCCCTGGCAGGCAGCAGGAGCTGGCTCCACGGCAGGCCAACATATGCAGGGGATGCTGGCTGTGCCACAGGGCACGAGCCTCCTGCCACTGCTGCATGCGGCCTGGCACTTTCCAGGCAGGGATGATGCCATGAAAATGAGTTCCTTGCCTGTGGTCCTCCATGGCCCAGTGGTGGTCCCCACTGCAGGGACCAAGTACTGTCACTGCTTTTTTTCCCCCTTCTCTTTTTTTCATCCTCTCCACTGTGGCTTTCACAGCAGAACGACAGCAACAGGAGAGGGAGATGAGTTTCGGGTCTCATGGCAGAACTGATCCAGCACAGCTTGTGTTGCTGAGGAATCAAACGGAAAAGGTATTTCTGCCATATGGCTCACCATGGCATAGTTCACTCATTTCTAAAAACGGCTTTCCCTCTTCAAATTTTTGTGCTCATTAGTGCTGGCCACCCATGGGTGCAGCGTTGGTTGTTCATGCAGCTGGAGAGGCTCTGAAAGAGCTCACAAATGTTCATCGTGCAGCTTAGTCCCCCAAAAGTAGTGACTCAGCAGTGATCAGACATCTCTCATGGGACAAACAGTTCCCAGCTATTCCCAAATTGCATTGAAACCCATGTGTCACTGGGCTGCCAAGAGGCAGGGCTTGAGTACCCCACATCTGTATTGCTTCTGCAGAGAGAGATTGCTAAGCATGTCCTGGGTGTTAGGACAAGAGTACTCTTTCTTCGTTTAAAAGGGATTTTATTTTTTTTTCTGGGATTTTTACACTCCACCCCATGATGCGCTTTGGGATACATTCAGCTTTCTCTTCTGAATAGGGCTCCAGATGATGGAAATAAATTACCATAAATTAGAATAGATTGCACTCTTCAGCATCTCTACATCTGTCATTATGTTTCTTTAACAGTTCAGTTTAACATTTATACACACTCTGACAGCAGCTACTCATGTGCACGCTATAAATATTGGCTTGCAGAAGACATTAATGGAGTTTAGGTAAACGTTTGATGCCGCTGAGATTCTGTTCCATATGGTGTTATGCAGAAAAATTAGATTCAATACGCCATGTATAGTGCGCATGTATTCCCTATGGACTGGCCTCTTGGCATTGCAGCAGGTCACTACCCGACCAAGAAAGCGCAGGTGCCTTCAAAGAGGAAGGTGGGATTCTTGCAGTCTATTCTGGTTTTTACCACCTGTATTGTCTGAGATGTTTAAAGCCAACGTGTAACATGTAGAGATGGGAAGTGCATATGAAAAAGAGACATCTCACAGAAGCAGCAGTCAGGAATAAAGCAACAAGATGTGGGAATGCTCTGCTTTGAACATGTCTAAAGAAAACCCATGGGATTTTCTGGCCCAGGTGCCATTTTGTTAGACAGTAACTGACTGGCAGGATGAAAACTTTGTGCATTGGTTGGTCATGGTTGCTAAACCTGAAATTTGTGACTCTGCTAATGATCCAACTGTCACCAAAACTACATGGGGGGAGCATAGCATGAGGGTTTGATGAGTCTGGCTTGCATCCCTCTGACTTACAGGAGGACAAAAGCTGAGACTATAATGACAAGAGGCAGGAAGAAATATAGTCTGGTCCCTCTAGTGTTCCTTCTGCAGTTCAACAGAATTTGGATGTCTG
Source organism: Gymnorhina tibicen (assembly GCA_013399875.1). Lineage (NCBI taxonomy): Eukaryota > Metazoa > Chordata > Aves > Passeriformes > Artamidae > Gymnorhina > Gymnorhina tibicen. Next base: position 4,413 of record VXAZ01008338.1, on the reverse strand, counting down.
CCATAGGTTTGGGGTGTTTGCTTTGTTGGCTTGGTGATTTTCTTTTTATTTTATTTCGCTAATTGCAGCACTTTGATTAGTGTAGCCTGCTGATGTGGCTGTGTCCTCTGCAGTGTTTCTCTGATTTACCCCACTTTCAAACTAGAAGGAAGGTAAGAGATCTGTGCCAGGCTCAGCACTGCAGGGGGCAGTTGGGGTAAAGCAGCCCAGCCCCTGCTCCTGATGTGGGGCCCTGGGAAACATCTGGCTCGTGCTGGCCCTGGGGCACATCTGCGGCAGAGAGCAGCGGCTGCTGCATTTGCCTCTATGTAATGCAATGTAACTAATGAAGTAACCATAATGTACAAACTGACTCAAAGCAGGGCAATCTGAGGAGAAAGTGCTCTTCACACTGTAAATTGCTAAAGGTCTTTATGATGCCAGTGAATTAAAAATCTGAGAAGAAAAACCCTCCAGTGCTGTAAGTTCAAGATGAATCTTGTAAAAGCTGCTGGTGGGGAGGGGAAGAGAGAACTTATCTGAATGGAAATGTATTTAAACTCTGTATCTTGTACAGTTCTGGGTTGCTGAAAAGTAAACTGTGTTCCTTGTCACTTGGAGAGCTGGTGACATTTTTGTATAAACTGAATAGGTTTTTGTGTTGATGTTACCCCTTTTGATCTTAATCGTTAGTCAGGTTTTCAGTCCTTTGCAGGTTATTTCTTTTAAAACAAGTTGCTTCAGATGTTTTGGTGTTTTACTCCTGTTTATTCACACTGGCAGTACAGAGGAGCCTGGTGTGCTCCTGCATCCTGTGAGCGTCTGCAGCCACCTTCCCCCTGACTACGCAGAAACCCCTCTCTTACCTTTGAGTTTCCAGGTTTTACTGTTGTTCTGACTGCTTGTGTGGTTCTTCTGTCTCAACTTTGCTTTGCTTTCTTGCTCTTGGACAAAAAAAAAGTTTTGCAAAACCATTAGTAAGATCTTTCTGCACAGATCAAAACCTTGCCTGTGAATTTCCTTTGAATGATTACTTGTATCTGAGCTTGAGGCTGGCATTTAGGTCTCTTGAATGATGCTTTAAAGGAACTAAACTGTATTTAAAGAAAGGCAGCATTTACACTGGCTTGATGCTAAAGACATTTTGCCTAGCCAACAAGATTTTATGGTGAGCCTTGGTCCAGCAAGGAGCCCTTCAGCCTTCTCCAAGCTGAAAGAGAAGCTGGACTCTGGGGAGCAGTTTCAAAGCATTGAAACTCTTTTATCATTGTTTGTTGTATTTGTTTTTTGCATCTTTTGACTCTTTGAGGACTGGACAATTTAGATCTGCACAGTCTGGGTGCAACTAGGGCAGATGTGGGTTTCTCCATGATGCCCTAATATAAGCATGCAGAACTTGGGAAGGAATGTGCAGTGAGAGGAAATTCATGTAAACAATCTGCATTGGATCACTTGTCCTGAGGATATCTCTTTGAATTGTGTATTTAACTAACTGTATTTTTTAAAATTTAGCTCTCATCTACACTGTAAAGATACTTTTGGCTGGAGGGGAGAGAAAGGAGCCCTTATTCTGGATGTGTTTTTCTGTTTGTTTTCAAATATGCATGATGTTCTCATAGAAAAGAAGTCTGTATACTTCTTTTTCATCAAACCTTTTAGCTTTCGCATATGGCTGACATCCATAAATTCTAAAGCTCTTTCTTTTAAGCTTTCTACCCCCACTGTAAACCTGGAGATGACCCACTCCCAGTTCCTACTGTCACCTGTCCCTGGCTGAAAGGCCCTTTGGGGTAGGACAGGAGAAAAAGTCACACTTTTTTGCATTCCAATCAGTTTTGGATCTGAGAGTTTAAAAATATCACAAGTGAAAAACATGGATGTGAGTCATACAGAAAGCACCCTTCATTTCTCAGGGAGTAAAAATATCAGAAAAACACATTTTTCGGATGTTTCCTCCTATTGAGAGGTAGCCACATCTAAGATTTCCGTTTGAAGTGTTGAATCATAAACATTGGTCCCCTGCTGTCACAGTGACCACTGGGTACAGGAGATGCCTATTAAATGGTAACAGCTTGTACTGTGCCAGAGCTACATCACTCACGAGGGTCTGGGTGAGCTGTACATGAACAGCAAATGTGGAGAAGGCTGCGACATCATTTCTTGAGTCAAGATACTCCAGTGCTCAATACCAGTCTGCAGTAAATGCCCCACTTCTGGAAAGTTCTGTGTTCACTTTGGACCTAAACACTCATCCACATCTAACACATGTGGTGTCATATTCCAGGGCAGCACATCTGCATGCTTTTGGGGGAGTGACCTCTTTCTTTTTGGTCATTGTCTTTGCCCCTTGGGGACTGGAAGACCATGGTTTTGTATCAGCTTCCTTTAGTGGTATTTGTGAAGCAAGCATGTTTTCAAATGCTTATGCATTTTTCTCTGTTTTTACAACATTAATATTTGAAAGGCTATTTAATACAAAAATGCCTAAAATTATTTAAATCTGAGACATGCTGGAGAGATCAGAGAACTCTTATCAGCTGTTCAATTAAACATGAGAAAATACTTTGCAGTTTAAGTGGCTTTTCTTGGGCCTTTTTGTATGTTTAGTATCTTCATTCATCCTTCTCATAATTGTTCCAATTTCAGCACTCCTTGAGTATCCATGCAGATGTGCACAATGCCCATTGTTCAGGCTCTGATTCATTCAGCCAAACTTTACATCCCTGAGGACCATCAGGAAGCCCCCAAACCACTTTGTCTTACGTTTTCCTCCTGTGGATGCAAAGATTGAGTCCTTCATGGATGATGTCATAATTGTATTTGAAAAACCTCGTGCTGCTGAGAGATTGGAGAGATCATGAGCGCTCTTCAGTGTGGAGACTTTAGCATTATCTTCCAAGAATCTTAAAACAATTTGAACTGGAAATAACATTTGCGTAATATTTTGTAAGAACACTACGATGAGGCTCTGCGAGGAGAATTACAAATATTGCTTTTTCTTTCTTCATAACTCTTGGAGGGGGTCAGCCTCTCTCCAGTCCCCCTTGATAACAAGCTGCTGTGAGACCTTAGCAGAGCAATGTGTGTCCTGGTCACACCAGATGTATCTCATTTGTGTTGCTGTTCATTGTCATGATAGGCAGCAAATGGAGCAGAGCCTGAGGAAGCACTTTGCTGCCTGAAGTTGATGCCTGACGAATTACAGAGATAAATAAGGCAAGAGTCTGCCTTTGCTTTTCCCTTTGAGTGTGCACGTGATTGTTAGGTGGCCCATGTTTGAGAAGACAAAGTGAAATGAGCTTTCAAATATTTCCTTGAAGTTGTCTTATTTGTTTCATTATTATGGTAAGGAACAAAGCAGAAGAATCAATATGACTAATTATTACATCTAAATGCAAGAGAAATTAGTCAGTGAACTCTTCCTTCTCTGGGGAGAATTAATCTTCCTATGCTCTATTTCAAATGCCTTCCAGAAAAATGAAAGGCTTATCACCTAGGAAACATGCGGTCCTAATCGCCCAGGTCTGGCTCTTGGATTTATAGATGGTGAGGGAACTCTTAGTTGATCTTCTGAAGCACAAAATTAGATTGTTTTGCTTGTATTTAACCGTTGTAGTTGAGTTTTGTAGCTGGGTGATTTAAATGACAAGCGCAATTGGGGCATGTGCTTTATGTCATCCCAACAGGCCTTGGTCAGGTCTGGATAAGCCGTGGGGACTGACTCAGCACCAGGCAGTGCCATGTGGAGGGGATAGGTTGGATCCTAATGTGGTGCTGTCAGTGGGGCAGTGCTAGTTAGCTCAGGTTCTCAGTAATAAGTGCTGTACTGATGAATCTATAATACTTACTGAGTATTATACTGAAGAGCTGGCTCATTGCCTTTTTGATCACTATGTGAGACTCCAGCCACCATTTGGCTGTGGCCTAGCGGCACGCAGCCACAAGATGATTACAGGTGATCCTGGTGGGACCTGATTCTTCACCCTTGAATTAGTCACTGGACTGAAATGGCAATAATGTTTACTGCATTCTAAGTTTGGTATGGCAATAAATTCTGGTCCTGTCTCCTTGCTGTTGTCTTGCAGCAAGCCAATAGCATCTTGTGATACTTTCTGCTAGGTTGATTATAAGAATTTCAAGCTGTGACACAGATGTAAGATGATTTCAGATGAAGTGTTACATTAATAAATGAATCTTCAGCCTCTGCCCTCCATAAGGTCTGACTTTCTTTACATTTTGTCATTTGTAGTCATGTGTTGTGGTGGTGGAAATACAAGTCTGGAAGTACTTAGATATGCTTCCCTAAGATAATTCCAGATTTTTGCATAGGCAGATCATGCCCAGCAATAGAAGGCTTGGGTTTATTCCTTGCCTGCAAACCCAGCTTAGTGTAAAGAAGACTCAGTAGCTAAAATATTGTGATGGTTTAGGCCA
>VXAZ01008336.1:19611-36962 GCA_013399875.1 Gymnorhina tibicen | reverse complement strand
AGGAGAGGGGAGGGGGCCGCAGCGCTGCAGCACAGCCGAGGGATGAATGGAGCCTTTGTGCTGCTGCGGCAGCGCCGTTACCACGTCAACCTTCCGCGGAGGAAGGAACGGGGCCAGCTCCACTCCCGCTCCCGCATCCGCCCCATCCCGGTCCCTCCGCGCGCTGCCTTTTGTCCGGGACACCGGCAAGGACACGCGGCTCCACAAACAGCTCCGGACCCGGGGCAGCTCGCTCCCCTGGGGGTTGGGTACGGGGTGGTTGTGCTGGGGAATTTGGGAGCAGGGAATTGCCCCTCTGGAGTGTTCGGGCACAAAACTTCCCGTGCCTCAAACTGGTTTTGGTCGTCAAAGAGGATAAAAACGTCCTCTCCCCCAGTCCTGCGCTCAGAGGTGAAACCCCTAAGTGAGATCTGAAGTAAGGAAGAGCTTCCAGGTAAGGAAGAGCTTCCCAAACTCCCACCGTGAAAGGAAGGGGATTTTTGGGTAGTTTAACCCCCACCTGCCAAACCTGAGTCCCTTCAGGGCAGTGCTTGCTAAGGAGCCACTCCTGTGGCTGCTGGGATCCCGGAGCAGGGCCTCGGGATGCTGGATCCCAGGGGAGAGGGGGAGAGCTGCGCTGGGGATGGGACACAGCCGCCTCACCCAGGAGCTGGCTTTACCTTCAGATCCGTGTTGAGAATCCAGATGAAGGTGCAGACCTTGGCATTGCTGGGACACTTCAGGACAATGAATCCTCCAGGTCCGTTCTCACCCCTGCGGAGGAAAAGCCAAGAGGGTCAGGCAGAGCCAGGCTGGAATTGGGGCTGGGATTCTCTGTGGCTCCGGGATGCACCGCACGGAGCCGAGCCTGGCAGCGAAGGCCAGAGCCCGGTGGGGCAGGAGCAGATGCTGGGAGCCCGGGAAGGTGTGTGCCTTGGCTCCAGGTACACGAGCCAGCACGGCAGGGCAGCTTTCCCACAGGTGCCTTGGCAGCGGCGGCGCCAGGGCCGCCGGTGGAGCAGCAGCTCTGCCTCTGGATCGTGCCAGCTGTTCCCCATGGGAAGCTTTCCCAGGCACAACCCTGGGTGCAAACCAGAGGTCCCAGGAAGCCCTGTGTGCTCAGGACAGGCTCAGCACTTGTCACTCCAGCCCTCAGATCCTTCCTGGCACCATCTGATCCGTCTCCGAGACGGGAGCTGTGCACACACAGCCCAAATACAGATTTCCCTTCCCTCTTCGGAACACGCTATTTTTGCTGTGCGCGTTTGTTCAAGGATTTTTCCAGGCCCTGAAAGTCCCCGGTTTCTAAATAGACTGAGAGGCAGCTCCAACGGCTCTGAGATAAAATGTCAATTACTTTAACCAGATTATGAGGAAAACCAAAGTCGGAGCGTAGCGGCACAGCTGGGCCCCGGCAGGAACAAGGACTCCTTGTCTGATGAGCCCGACCCCGCCAGGATCCATCAACAGCCTGTCCCTTCGGGAGGGGAGAGGCCAAAGCCCTGCTGAGATTTTGGGAGCCGCTCCATCCTCGTTTCACCCATGGGGCCCATCCCTCAATGCCTCAAATTCAGTGAGCGAGCGGCTTATGAGGAGCAAGAGGCATGTGAGAGGCTCGGAGCCACAGCCAGCTGTTTACTGCCCCTCAGAAATTCCTGTTTGGGAATTAACTGCTACATAAACAGGATGTGGGACTGGGACGGGGTTCGAGCTGTTACTGGTCAGCACCTCCACTCCCCCGAGCTGGGAAACGCCCCAGCACTGCTGACAGCACGGAGAGTTTCTTGAACAAAGGGAGACGAACAAGGGAAGCGAGGTTCAGCTCCACAAATAGCTCAGCTTCCTGCAAATCCTGCCAGGAAGGCAGCAGGGCTTGCAGTTAAGTGGCTCTTTGCCTTGGAGCTCTGGAGAAGTGCGTGATCCCAGCTAAAAAAACAGCACCTGCTTCTCACCTGACGTACTTGGAGAGCGGAGGCTTCAGGCTGTGCGTGGTCGACATCCCCGAGGAAACGTACCTGTCTCTCCTCCTCTCGATGCGACGCACGTTCACGAAATCCCTGCGCAGAGAAAGGGCTTAAAAACACACCTGGGATGTGGAGGGGGCAGATCCCGCTCTCTGGACTGCCGGGAAAGGCTGTGGCAGGGCTGTGTCAGCCAAGCACTGATAGCTGGGAGCCCGACCGAGCGGGGCTTGGAGCTCTGAGAATCCTGCCAGGAGTGTCTGGAGGAAATTTCAGGGGCTGCTCGCCCTTGGAGCGTTACCCGCAGAGCCAACCAGCCCTACCACGGTGACACCGCAGCTCCCGGCAGCCCAGAGCGTTCCCAGTGCCCCCCAGAGGGGTCTCCCCGTGGTTTGGGGGGTGTTTAGGGGCAGAGTGGGATGAACTGACCTCGGGGACACCACCCCGCCGGCAGCTCCGGCCGCCACATCGTACGAGACAATCGTGTTGTCCTCGACCCGCTGCAAGATCTGGGGGCGGGGGGGGGGGTTAACCAGGAATATGCATATATTTCTGGATAAATAAATAATTTCCTTGGTAGTACAGAAAGACCATNCCGGCGAAGGCGGGGGGGGGGGGGGGGGGTGGAATAAACAAAAAGAAGAGAGATTTGCTCAGATTGTGCCTCCAAGCCTGCACGTGCCGAGAGGATACGGCCCCTCCCCCAAACCAGCACCGGGATCAGACCAGAGGCCCTTTCGGGGCGCAGGGGGACGAGTGGTGCGCGCACGGGTTCGTCTCCCGAGTTTATGGGGGGCACAGGTGTCACCTCCAGCTCCCCACCACGACGCCCAGACCCTCCCAGCAGGCAGAGGCAGGTTTGGCTCAGCCCTGGCCCCTGTCCCTGCCCTCCTCTCGGGCTCTTGGCCGGGCACGGGCGTGCAGCCGGCTGCCGCGGAGCGCGCGGAGCGCACGGATGAGCGGCGGAGATTTAACGCCTCGGTGACCGGGATCCAGCTCGGCTCCGGCACCGCCAGCAGCCTGTGTTGGATGGGGAAGCTCCGGCTCTCCGCTCCAAGGAGCTCCTGTGATTAAGCCATCTTTGTCCGGCACGCTCACCTGGCAAGCTGCCACTGTTCTGTTCCACAGGATCATCTTCTCGGGCTGCAGAATCACCTCCTGGTAAACTGTTTCAGGGGAGCACTGCAGGAAAGCCTGAGGACGGTGCCAGAGCAGTCAGCCAGCCCCTCTGCCCCCCTCGGGGGAGATTATTTTTAAGGGAAACAGGGCAAAACACAAAGGACAAGTGGGATCACTGCAGAGGGGAGGGGCGAGGCCGGCCTGGCTCCCGTGCATGCGAAGCCACGGCTGTCACCCCTCTGTCCCTGTGCTCCCAGAGGCCTGGAGGGCACACGGAGGGTCAGGGAGGACACACAGACCTCAGGATTTGGGAGTCGCTGGGCTCAGCCTGCCTGTCTGCCCCTCTCCCACCCTCAGCTGTTCACCGTGCACCATCGCTTCAGGAAGTTGCATTTTTGACTGTTTTTTTTTTTCCTCCAAGCCATTCCAAGCTCCAGCACACACAGCATCCATTCCCCCCAATCCTCATGGGACCGGGGATCTTCGGAGGCGAACGGTTAATGCAGGAAAAGTGGGACCATCCAGCTTTTGCTGGTGAACACAGAGCTGCTCCACCGGCAGCTCCTGCCAGCGAGGCAACATATGCACTGGAACAAAGAAAAGCCACGGCAGCGCCGACGCTTCATTAAAGCGTGGTTCCCAGCCAAGCCACTCCAGCTTGGGAGAGGGCACGGAGCAAGGCACTTCCGAGCGGCTCTTCCCGGTGCCAGGCAGCAGCAGACGCACGCTCAGCCCTGGCCTTGCTGGCAATTAGTTCCAATTAGCCTCCTTGGTCAGATTAGTCCGAGGTGCTGGGGTTGGAAGCGAGTCTTGCAGTCACCTGCTCCCAACTCTACCAGCGGAGTCTGGGGCCCAGGACATTTACTGGGGAGTTTGTCTGCCGGCCAAGGGGTTTTCCTGGAGAGATTCCCTAGTGCTGTTCATCTGTCTCAAGCACGGGGAGCGTGTTCTGCAGCCTGACCTGTCCTGAAAGCTGAGCCGTGGCTCTTCCCCCGTGCCAAAGAGACCAAGGAACCGGCCCAAGGATGTTCTTACCTTTAAAATAAAGGTCTTGCCGTGGAAAGGGATTTCAAAAGTGTAAACAACATCACCGAAGTCCTGTGCAAGAGATGGGAAAGTTGTGTTTCTGTCAGTAAAAGGGATCGTGTCTATTCGGGGTGAAGTTTGCTAAAACTCTGAGGCTCCTGTCAGCCCCTCCAGCCCCCAATCCCCCCCTGCCCCCCGCGCCAGGCAGCGACCCCAGCGCGGAAACTGCCCCGAACGCATTTCAGTTGGCCGTGCCTAAATTCCCATCAACAAAACAATATCCAGAGAGGCAGCAGGGATGAGACAGAAAAAGAATCCGCCCCGTGCCAGGCTGCAAACCCCACGTCAAGGTCACATTCTCTTTGTAGCAGCACCGGGGCGCGAAGGGGGTTCGCTGCCAGCGCTGCTGGTGTTACCTACGGCTGAGAAGAGCCTCCCCGGAGGGGCCGGGGATGGGCAGATGAAAACCTTTCATCGTTAGCCCTGTGTTAAACTCTGATTAGTCTATTTAAATCCATCCCCCTTTGGAAAAAGAAAACAATCTGCCCAGCTAGTTTGGCATCAGACAAAGGATCACTTGACAGGGGAATTTGAAACACCAGATGAGACAGCAGTTTGCAGGATTCGCACCCCCCGGCCGTGTTTCAACCTTGTGGAAACAAGGTTGGGTTTGGGGGGCGAACCCCTCCTCTTTCCCTCTGCTCTCCAGAGAGAGAAAAGAGCTCTGGGCACCCCAGAAAAGTCTGGAGTGGGAAGAGCCACATCCCAAATTTACACAACCAGCAGCCAGCAGGTTCCAGGTGCTGGGGAAGGGGGACACCAGTGGCTTTGGGGGTGGGAAGAGCTGTTTGTGCCCCACATGGGCCAAGACCCCAGTCTGGGCCCCCAGCAGGCTCAAAGGCACTGGGCTGTGGAGCAAGGGCAGGGCTGGAGCTGCGGGATCAGCATTCCCCTGCTCCTTCCCATGGCTCTGCATCCCAAAGGTGAGCCGGCCGCCCCTGCCCACCCTCCGGACAGAGGGAGGAGGGAAGGGCCCTCTCCTGTCAAACTGCAAGGCAATTAAATGTCTAATTAAATAAGAGGGGATTTTACATTTAACTGAACTGGAATAGATTCCTAATTCAATCAGGTAATTGTAACGCTTGTTAATTTTTCATGGCGCAAGGAGGCTTCCAAAGCCTCGTTTGTCCCGGTTTTTGCTAAGCCATCCATGCCCTCTGCCAGCTGGGGAGGGAAAACCACACTTGCATTGTTTTTCTCGAACTTCCAGTTCTCCTCCTGGGCGAGGATTTGGTCCACAACCTCCATGGCCTCTTTGCCTTGTCGGACATACTCCTTTTCCTGGGAAAGAAGGGAGGATTTCATTAGCTGGGCGTGCAGGAAGCTCGAGGAGTGCGTGTGAGGCTGTTTCCCCCCTCCCTGGGCTGGCAGAGGGAAAGGGGATCAGAAATCTCTTAATTTGGGTCACAGAGGCCTCATTTTGGAGCTCCAAGTCACGCTCCCCGCCCTGGCTGGGATCCACACACCAGCTGCTCCCGGCGGCTCCCGCCTTAGCAGGAGGGTTTCCAGCAGGCAAAGGGCTCTGGGATGTGCAGCTTCCTTCCCGGAGGAGCCAGAGCTGGAGCTGAACGGCAGCAGGATCACTTGGGAAAGGGCACAAAGCCCATGCCCAGCCAGGTTTTGGGGAGGTCAAGGGCCAGCCCTCAGGCTGTGGGGACGGGTGAGGTGATGGCCATCCCAGAATGTGACCCAAGGACCAGGGATGGAAGGGGGAAGGGAGAGGGATGGGCAGGAGCAGAGCCAGAGCACATCCCTGTGGGATGCTGCAGGGAAGAGCACGCAGCCATGGGGAAGTGGGATAAAGCTGGGGGCTCAGGTGACCCCTCCTGCAGTGGCCACGATGCCACCGGTCCTGTGGCACAAAGGGGACTCAGCCACACGTCCCCCAGAGCTGAGGGGCCTTGAATGGGGGGCAGCAGAACCTGATGGAACCACAGGATTGAGGGACTCCCCCAGCCCCAGATCAGCCTGGAGCTGAGGGCAGGGCCAGGCCCTGTTTACCTGAGTTGTCAAGGCCTTCCTCCCCACACCTTCCTCATCTGACTCGTTGTCCGACCCTACAGGGGAGCACCAATTAACTCACAGTTAATGAACACCCCACTGGTACCACCTCGCCCCCTTCTCGTGGGGGACAGCGTCCGATCCGTGTCCCTTATCCAACGGGAAGGGCTGTCACTGGGGATGGTGTCTCCCTGGACACCTGCTCGGCTCTCCGGAGGGCTGAGCTCATCCCGGGTGTCAGCTACACCAGGAACACTGTTCCAGAGGGCTGGGCTCATCCTGGGTGTCAGCTACACTGGGACAACTATTCCAGAGAGCTGAGCTCATCCTGGGTGTCAGCTACACCAGGAACACTGTTCCAGAGGGCTGGGCTCATCCTGGGTGTCAGCTACACTGGGACAACTATTCCAGAGAGCTGAGCTCATCCTGGGTGTCAGCTACACCAGGAACACTGTTCCAGAGGGCTGGGCTCATCCTGGGTGTCAGCTACACTGGGACAACTGCTCTGGAAAACCAGGCTCATCCTGAGTGTCAGCTACACTGGGACAACTGCTCTGGAGAGCTGAGCTCATCCCAGGTTTCAGCTACACCAGGACAACTATTCCAGAGGGCTGAGCTCATCCCGGGTGTCAGCTACATGAGGAAAAGTGTCCCAGAGGGCTGGGCTCATCCCGGGTGTCAGCTACACCAGGACAATCCAGCTGAGATGTCCCCACTCCCACGCCAGGAGCTCTCCAGGGCCGGCACAGGGCAGTGACGTGCCACCAGCCCTTATCCTCGCCCGCCTGTGACCGCCCACCCCCGTGCCCTCAGCCCCAGGGCAGCATTTTCCAAGCACGCAGCTCAGAGCATTTAATCCCAAGCCCACGCAAGGCTCCAGTTCCCCACGGAGCTGCTGCCGGGCTCGCGGGGCCGAGGGCGGCTCCGATAAAAAGGTGCCACGGGGAGAGCGTGGCAGTGCCAACTCCTGCCCAGGCGCAGGCACAGAGAGGGGAGAGGGGACCCTGTTTTGCAGTGCCAGTTCTTGGAGGCTGTGCCAAGGGTTGGGGTAACGAGGCAGGGCTCGGGGAAGAGATGATGGAGGTGAGGAATTCCAAGGGGGGATGAGCGTGGGAAGCGAGGTGACGGCACAGGTGACCTTACCTGCGAAGGACTCGGGTGGGGAGTAGAACTGTCCCTCGGAGAGGGCGCGGGGGTACAGCAGTGGCCTCGAGGCTGCAGCCTGGGCTGCCAGGAACCCTGGGAACAGGAGCACGAGGATTTAACACCTGGCAGGTTCTGGGACCTGCCCAAACACCCTCCTGTTTCCCACGTTTTCCCACTGACACCAGCCAGCCTCAGCTCCTATTGCCTCATCTTTTGTCTGTCTGAGACGTTTTATCTGCCCCAGAGATCAATGGGCTCTTCTGCCTGTCAAATAATCCAAAGGCGATTAAGCATCTAATTAAATAAGAGCTTCCCCTGGAAGCAATTTGGAACCTGAGCCTAATCCAATAGAGGCATTAAACACTTGATCATTTTTCATCTTAAAGCCTCCTTGCAAGACCCAAACATCCTCTGGTGCTTTCCAGTCAGAGCATTTCTGACTGAGCCCCGCCTGACAAATGCCCCTTTTCAGTTCAGTGCCACTTCCCAGCCAGCGACTCCCGGGAGAGGGACAAACTCCTCGTGCTGCCGCAGGAATGGGCAGCTACTCCAGGCCAGGCCGAGCACCCGCTCCCTAGAAGGGCCCTGGGAGTTACAGGGTGATGTGTGAAGCATTAGGTCAGCCTCAATCCCCGCTCGGTGTGACCTCAGAGACCGCAGGCCGCAGAATTTCACACCCCGTAACTCACCCCGTGCCACAAAACGTGTCTGCGATGCCAGCAGCCCTCCTGGAAAGGGCTCCAGCCAGATCCAGACACAGATACCCGGGACAGGGAGTCCAACCCTCTGCCTGGCATTTGCCTCACTGTTTCCAAACACTTTCCCCCATGCAGAGGTGAGCTCTGTCTCCAGCTCTGTCTGGCTGCAGGATGCAGGCATTGGGAAATCTGGCACATTTTTCTCCCCTCAATTAAAAGATGCTTTTTATAATCTGTATTTTCTTCCCCTGAAGGGACTTGTTGACCATAACAGAACTGAGTCAGGCACTTCCCATCCCAGCCAGCCTGGAGATCCCTTTTCCAGAAATGCCAGAGCAGCAGCAAAACCAGACCTGGTTGGTTTTGTCCAACTCCTACCAGGGAGGAGCACAAATACTCACATCGTTCCTCTTCTGCTTCCTGAGTTAGGACTTTAAAATCCAGGAACCAGGTCTCCAGCCAAGCAATGACAAAGGAGACGATGGGAAGTAAATACCCAAAAGCCCCTTTGGTCAGAAGCTGTGTGGAAAGAAGCAGAATGGAAGAACAGGGAATGACCCAGACAGGGAATAAAACAGCCCCGAGAAATCACAAAGCAACTCCCTGCGAGCGCAGGGAAACCAACCTCGGAGAGGATGACCTTCACAATCAGGAAGGCACTGGATACCAGTGTAGTGACCTGAAAAACAAACGGACGGACCTCAGATCCCCGAGAAGTCCAGGAGGAGGAGAGGGAAAACTCCCCAGGGGCAAGCCCCGAGCGCCTCCTTACCGCGATGACCCACCAGTGGCGCAGGCGGACGATGGCGTAGCCCAAGAGCAGCACAACAAAGCGAAACAGAGCCAAGAGCTGCAAAAACAAACACCCAGCGACACCAGTCACTGCCCTTGTCCCTCTGCCAGGTGCCGGGAGGGCAGGGACAGGCGCCAGCTCCCGGGGAACAGATGGGGCAAGGCTGCGCCGGGAGGGATTCACCGAGGTGGGCGAGGGGAGACCCCAGACCCTCCTGGCCCCGCCGAGCTCCAGAGCCCCGCAGGAGGCTGAGATACTCACAAAGATATCAAAGAACGAGGTCTTGAATTTGTAGCTGATGATTTCATCCTTCAGGTTCTCCTTGATGCCCTCCTTGGTCTGAGGGAGACAGGGAAGCAGGAAGCTGTTGAGTGCACTGATAAGAAACTAATGGGAGAAGGAGCCGAGCAGTGCCCTGGGTTATGGCCAGGTCAGGGAATGCACCTGGAATAAAAACAGTCCCACAGGCCTGGCGTGGGCTCCTCTGCCAGCACAGGACCAGGGAGGATCCCATGGCACATTTCCTGCCTGGATTCACACCGCGTTTCCCCCTGGGATTCACACCGAGGAGGAGCAGGGGTGGGGCAGGAGGGACGTTCAACACCTCGAGGCGGTGACTTCCAACACCCAAATCCTTGGCCACCAGCTCCTCACAGCCTGGAGCCCCTGGATGGACACCTCCCACTGCTGCCCACTTTGTCCAGGTCCCAGATTTCAGAAGAATGGGAGGAGGCACGGGAAAAATGGAAAACCACAGGAAAAATGTTCCTCGGGAACCTTCGCTAGCGCACCGAACATCTTCCTGCGGGGGCTCTCGGGGTCACTGAGCACCTGGGGGGATTTAAGGATCCTCCTCATGCAAAGCACTGAGGGGTCCCTTCTCCCTGCAGCCGGCTTCCCACGGCTCACAGCAGTGCTCCAGGAAATCTGATGGAAGAAGGGAAGCAGCAGGTTCAAACATGCTGGCACAGGGGAAGAGGGAGGAGAGGAGGCTGCGCAGCCACGGGCTGCGAGGGAATCTGAGAGAGGCACAAACACCCTCTGGGATTGGCAGGAGTGTGGAAAAAGCTCATCCCGAGATAATCCAGGCTCTGAGAGCCCCGGTCCTTGGGACACCATAAATCCTGGGAGCCTGGAATGGCTGTCTGTGAGGAAGTGGAGGGCTCAGGTAACTGGAACAAATGCTTCACCTTTAGGCTATGGGTTTGGCCGGGGCCCAGCTGGCCGGGAGCTGGCGGAGCCGGCAGCTGTTGGATGGGCTGTGAGGAACGAGCCGGCGGATCTCAGGCCAGTCCTTGGCAGCCGGGGTGTCCTGGCACTCCAAGGGCAGCCACTGGGAAAGGATCCCTCTGGGTCAAAGCTGTGCCTTAAAACCCAGGGAGAGGGAGGCAAAAAGAGGGGGGTGAAGCTGGGCTCGGGCTGGCTTTGCTGAGTGGCCACTGAGAGCCTCTTCCCCCCTCCCTGGCTCCATGGGATGCTGCAGGAAGGAGGAGACGCAGGGAAAGCTTTGGGTGATGGATTTTGGGGGGTGTTTTCTGTTGGATGAGCTGTGAGGGACGAGTTGGTGGATGCCAGTCCCCGGCAGCCAGGGGTGTCCTGGCACTCCAAGGGCAGCACAGGCAGCCACCGGGAACGGGAAGGGATCCCTGCGGGTCTGGGATGGGGCTTAATATGAAACAAAGGGGCAAAAAGAGGGGGAGGTGGAGCTGGGCTGTGCCTCCAGCTGACCTGTGGCCACGGGACATGAGCCAGCTTTGCTGAGTGGCCACTGAGAGCCTCATTCCCACAGCCTGACTCCATGGGGTGCTGCAGGAAGGAGGAGACACGGGGAAAGCTCTGGGTGATGGTTTGGGGGCTGTTCTCAGCTTGAACACGGGCTGTGCACCGGGCAGATGAACCACCTGAGGCATCTCCGTGGCTCTGAGAGCAGCCAGCCTGCACAATTAGGGTTTGCTTTTAACGAGGGGCAATTTGCTCGGCTTATCTCGCGGCGAAGGAAACGGTTCGGATTAAAAAAAGAAAAAAAAAAAAGGGAAAAAAAGAAAAAAGAAAAGGCATTAGTCATGATCTCAAATCGCTGCTCTTCATAACCAGGCAAATAAACTGCTCTAATGGCTTTAAATATGCAGCATCTCGGCTCGGGGCCCAAATATCAGCACTTAGTCACTCATTAATGGCTACCTGCACGACCCACGCTCAGCATCACCCTGGTGACCGCGCCAGGATTATCTCCCGGGGGCTGGAATTCTGCCTTTTGTGGGCAGCACCTCTCCGTGAGAGAGGACTGGGACAGGGGAAGGGGGCCGGGGTCCAAGCTGGGCGGGCAGGACAGCGTCGGCATCGCTGGAATGCTGGCTGGGAGGTGGCTTTTCCCAAGGGGGGTGGGGGGCAGGGGGCTCGGAGCTGCTGGCCCAGACAGGCTGTTAAGTGCAGACACCCAGAGATAACAAGGGCAGAGATAAGAGCTGCTAAGGGAGCAGCGGGATCCAGTGCTGATAAATCCAGGCCAGAGCCCAGGGTCTATCTGTTCATCTCTGCTCCGGGTGTTCCAGGGGAGGACATGGAGTACCTGAAACCGGCCAGGGCCGGTTCAGGGAAAATAAAAACAAAATATAGCCCAGGGAGGGATTTGGACTTGGTGGGACTGAGGTAAATAAACTGAATTTTCCCTGTTATTGCAACACAGAGCAAACGCAGCAGCTTGTGAGTCGCTTTGGAGAGAACCAAACCGCTCACATCCCCCTCAACAATCCCTTGGGAGGTGGAGCAGCACCTCCAGCTTCCCAAAACTGAGATTAGCAGCAGAATTTTGGCACCAAAGCCCCTGGAGGATCCTCCCCTGCTCCTCTGATGCTCTGAGAACGCGACAGCAGCAAACCCAGGGAGCAGCTTTGCGTCAGGCCAGGGGAGCAGGAGGGAAATTTGGCTCAAGTTGGTGATTCCAGAGGCCCTGGATCTTGTTACAGCACAACAAAGGGACGGTGTTAACAGCCCTGGACAGCCCCGACAAAGCCCCGGGGCAGGAAACGAGCTGGACTTTAGTTTACACTAAAGAACAGCGGCTCCTTGGCCGGCGCTGGGAACAGCAAACAAAGATCTGTCCCAGGAGTGCTGGAACAGAGCAATTAACGCAGGGAACTGAGCTTAAAAAGGGCAAAGATTCCCGGGTTTGCTTCCTCCAACTCACATTCAGCTCGATGATCCACAACAGGGAGATGAAGAGCAGGTCGAAGGTGACGAAGAGGCAGAAGGTTCTCCTCACATCCGAGATGGCTTTTCTCTTCTCCGGGGAGAAGAAGTACGGGGAGAAGCCCTGGCTCTGGGAGAAGGAGGAGCTGATGGAGGCGATGGCCGGGAGGCTGCGTTCCAGGTCGTGCTGCAGGTCCGTGGGCTTGCTCATCCTCCGGGATCCGCTCCGGGGACATCGGCCACGGCAGCGTCACCTGCGGGGACACACGAGGGGACCCTCAGGCCTCGCCACACCCCTGCTCCTGTCCCCCTCTGATGGCAAATAATCCCAGGAGCAAGGCAGATCCCGGGGAGAAATTCCTCCCTGTGAGGGTGGGGAGGCCCTGGCACAGGGTGCCCAGAGAAGCTGTGGCTGCCCCTGGATCCCTGGCAGTGTCCAAGGCCAGGTTGGACGGGGCTTGGAGCAACCTGGGATAGTGGAAGGTGCCTATGGCAGGGGGTTGGAAAACGATGAACTTTAATGCCAGTAGGAAAAGGGGCTCCAAACCTCAGGGAGATGCTGTGGAAGAAGGAAAAAGGGCCCCAAACTCCACAGAGATGCCACGGCAGCAGGAAAAGGAGCTGCAAGCCCCATGGAGATGCTGTGGAAGCAGGAAAGGGGGCCCCAAACCCCATGGAGATGTGAAAACAGGAAAAGGGGTCTGAGGATGTTTTGCGAGCACTCCCTGGAATCACAGAGCCACCCCACCCTTTCCTCTGCAGGGAAGGCAAAGCCTCGGGAGCTGGGCATCCCATTGGGCACAGATCCCAACCTGCACAGCCAGGACAGGGTTTGATGCCCAACTGGGCCAGGCAGAGCAACAGGGAGGTAGCAGGGACGGAGCTGCTCTGTGTCCCAGTGTCAGGGAGGCGGCAGGGACGGAGCTGCTCCGTGTCCCAGTGTCAGGGAGGCAGCAGGGACGGAGCTGCTCCGTGTCCCAGTGTCAGGGAGGCAGCAGGGACGGAGCTGCTCCGTGTCCCAGTGTCAGGGAGGCAGCAGGGACGGAGCTGCTCCGTGTCCCAGTGTCAGGGAGGCAGCAGGGACGGAGCTGCTCCGTGTCCCAGTGTCAGGGAGGCAGCAGGGACGGAGCTGCTCCGTGTCCCAGTGTCAGGGAGGCAGCAGGGACGGAGCTGCTCCGTGTCCCAGTGTCAGGGAGGCAGCAGGGACGGAGCTGCTCCGTGTCCCAGTGTCAGGGAGGCAGCAGGGACGGAGCTGCTCCGTGTCCCAGTGTCAGGGAGGCAGCAGGGACGGAGCTGCTCCGTGTCCCAGTGTCAGGGAGGCAGCAGGGACGGAGCTGCTCCGTGTCCCAGTGTCAGGGAGGCAGCAGGGACGGAGCTGCTCCGTGTCCCAGTGTCAGGGAGGCAGCAGGGACGGAGCTGCTCCGTGTCCCAGTGTCAGGGAGGCAGCAGGGACGGAGCTGCTCCGTGTCCCAGTGTCAGGGAGGCAGCAGGGACGGAGCTGCTCCGTGTCCCGGCCCCGCCTGGCAGTGCCGGGCACACGATCCCGGCACGAGTGAGGCGCTGGGAAGGCCGGGGCTGTTTTCCTGCGGCTGTGCCAACCATTGTATTGAGATTTTTCCTCTCCGTCAGCGCGGCACAAGGAGGGCCCTGTGGGAAGGGAGCGTGACGGGAGCGCACGCGGGAGACAAACACGGAACGAGGATCCCAAAACAGGTCGGGCCAGGGATCTGTCAGCCCCGGCCCCGCCACCTCCGAGTCACCCACGGCAGCGGCACGGCCACCAACTCCTTCCCTCCTAAATCCTCCTGCTCGAGGATGTTTTGCCTCCCAAAAAAAACCCAAAAAACCAGCCCGGATTGTTTGTGGTGTGAGCTCCTGCCCCGGCAGTTCTGCGCCCGTCAGGATCCCCGTGGGGTTTGTCCACCACAGATCCCACTCGTGACACCCAGGAAGCCGCAGTGTCCAGGGAAAAAGGTCACGAGGTTGTGCCCGGATCTGTGGGAAGTGGAAATCCCCAAGGAATGCAAAGCCAGGAATGCCCCAGGAGCACCTGCAGGAGCCGAGCATGGCCCGATTTGGGGCAGTTTGGATCCCTGAGCCAGCGGTTTTTGCCTCCCACCCTCGGGAGCTCCGGGGCTGGAGAGGGAACAAAGCTGGACTCCTGTCAAGTCCCCGTTAGTCCCTCTCGGAGGCGCTTGGGAAGGAGCTGGAATCCTTGTCACTTCGGATCAGCTGCTCCGCGCGCCGGGCCCGGCTCGAAGTGACAAAAGTTAAGGACATCTGTGAGGGATAAATAATAAATCCCCCCACGCCGGGGCCGCCGCCGCCTCCTCCTCCCCTCCGACAGCACTTTGCACTTAGGCAGCCCCTCCCCAACTTTCACAGCGCTTTAAAATCACCCGGAGAGGCTGCGGGGACCCGATCCCGGGATGCCGAGCGGGGTCACAGGGGGGTGCTGGGACACGGCAGGACGCGGGGACGCGGCGGGACACGGCACCGGAGCGCCCCGGTGCAGCTCAGCCATCGTTCATCCCAGCCTTCCCAAGGAGGTTTAGGCCGTTTTGGACACACACCCCTCCCGAACCATCCCGTTCCCGAGGGAGAACCCGCGCGCCGTGGGGTGGGGCAGAGCAGGAATGTTTGAATCCCAGACAAACCCCCCCCACCCCCTTCACTGGAGCTGCTCCCTCTGGCAGCTGAGAGCTCGGAGCAGGGGCTGGGATGTGGAGAAACGTGGCTGTTCCTGGGTGACAGATGAATTATTGAGCGCCCCGGTGCTCCATTATGCATTCCAGCATCCTCCCCATCCCGCTCCGGCAGCCCAGGGGCCGGGAAGGAGGGGGCCGGGGGAGGGGGGGGGTCGGGCTCTGATCCCTGGGAACTGAGGGATGGGATGAGAGGGAACGGCCTCGAGCTGTGCCCGGGGAGGGTCAGGGTGGGTGGACATCAGGGGGGATTTATTCACCGAAAGGACAGTCAGGCAGTGGAAGGGGCTGCCCGGGGAATGGTGAAAGAACGTGCGGATGTGGCACTTGGGGACACGGGCTGGGGCTGACACAGCCGTGCTGGGTTAAAGGGTTGGGCTTGATGATCCTGGAGGGCTTTTCCAGCCTAAATGACTCCAGGATTCCATTCCAGAGAGGGACAAACGCTGCTGGGGGGCCACCCTGGGTGACAGGTCACAGCCCGGGGGACATTCTGGGTGACAGATCACAGCCTTGGGGGACACCCCGTGTGACAGATCACAGCCCAAGGGACATCCTGGGTGACAGATCATAGCCTTGGGGGACACCCTGGGTGACAGATCACAGCCCAAGGGACATCCTGGGTGACAGATCATAGCCTTGGGGGACACCCTGGGTGACAGATCACAATCCAAGGGACTCTCCAGGGACTCTTCCCTTTGAAAAAAGGGGATTTTGGGGACTCTGGGGAAGGAGTTTTGCTGGGGAAACCTCCTGGTTTGGGGATTAGGAGGTGCCAGGGGCTGCAGGGACGAGGGTGATGCCACATCCCGCGGATCCCAGCAGGAAGCAAACACGGAGGAGAGGCGGGTGGTGAAATCCTGATCAATATCTGGCAGAATCCCGTCAGCCCAGTGCCACCGCAACTCAGTGCCACCACAGCCCAGTGCCACCATCAGCCCAGTGCCACCAGAGCCCACTGCCACCACCCCAAAACCCCGTCAGCCCAGTTCCAGCAGGACGCTGGCCACCGAAACACTCCCGGGGGCATGTCCCACCCCTGCCACAGCCCCTCGAAGCCCCTTATCACCCCCTCCCCGTGCCACTTTCCCGTCCCAAACCCAGCCCCTCGTTAGCCCCGTTTGCTCATTAATGACCCATCTCCCCGTCAGGAGCTTTTCCCACCCCGTGACACCACTTCTCCTTCCTCCCCCGCTTCCCCCGGCCTCATGTGACAATTCCTCCTGTCCCCTCTCCTGTGCCCTCTCCCGGGACGTGCAGCCCAGGGCAGGGACCCCCCCCAAACCCCTGCAGGCCCCTGAGCCATGCCAGGCTGCGGGATATTCCAGAGGCGGGGGTTTGCCGGGTGAGAGAGCACCCGGAGATCCAGAGGGACGGAGACCCCGACTGCTCCACCGGGCACCCAGAGGTGTCCGAGCTTCCCTTCAACACAACAAAAACAGCCTGGGCTGGGATTTAGGGCTTTCCTCCCTACGTCCCAAAGGCAGCGGGGAGGCCCAGCCCAGCATTTGGGGGTTTCGGCGCTCGGAGCCCCCGCGGGACCCCCGTGCTGAGACCCCCCGGTCCGGGGGTCGGGATGTGGGGCGGGATTTGGGTCGGGATGCGGGGCAGGATTTGGGTCGGGATGAGGGGTGGGATGTGGAACCCTCGGGGCTTCACGCCGCCCCCTCCCCCCAGCAAAAGCGTCCCGGGGTGGTCCCGGCGTTGTCCTTCCTCGAGGAGGGGATGAAGCGCGGGGGCTTTTCCAAGACCCCCGAGCACCGGGAAGAGCCCGGGACCCCAGCACAGACCCACCCCTCGCTCGGAGCCCCCGCCCCCCGGCTCAGCGGGACCCCCGCGGGTATCCCAGAGCTCGGGGTCTGCCACGGGATTGAGGGAAGGGCGGTGCCGGGACCCCCGGGAGCCCCTCTGCCCTCCAAGGGGCCCCCCCGGTCCCCGACTCCCGTTCCCCGCAGGTTCCCGGAGGTGACACCGGTGAAAGGCGCCCGGACCGGAGCGATTCTCGCCCCTCGGCCGCGCTCGGGGCTCCCCGCGCCGGGGTCTCGCTGCCGGGACCGCCGGGATCCGCCCGCAGGGCTCCGGGAGCGCCGGTGAAGCGGGGGCCGAGCGTGTAACGGGACCGCCCCCGCCCCGGGCCCGCCGGGACTGCCCTGGGGACGGGGCCCGAACGGGACCCCCGGGGCTGCCCGAGGCCTCCCGGAGCCGGGAACGGACCCATAAGGCCGAGTCCCGGTAACCAGGTCTTAAACCGGGACTGAGCCCAGGACCCCCAGCGGCAGCCCCGTCCCGTCCCGCTCCCACCGGCGGCTGCGCTCCCGGGCTCGGGAGCGGCACCGAGGCCCCCCCGAGACTGAGCCACCGGGGCCCGCGCACAGCCCGGCACCGCCCGCCCCAGGGCCGGGGCCGGGAATGGACCTGAGCCCCCCGAGATGCCCCCGGCCCCCGCGTGTCCCCCCGGTACCTCCCGGTGCCGGGTCCGGGTCCCGCCGGGCGCCGCTTCCGGCCCCGCCGCCACCTCTGACCCCGGAAGGGAAACTCCAGAGCGAGGCTGCGCCGGCACCGACCATCGCCGGCCACGGGGGGGGAGCGAGGGACAGACCATTCACGGCGGGAGGGGGGGGTCAGTGGGGCTGGGAGAGACCATTCACCGCAGGAGGGGGGGTCAGTGGGGCTG
>VXAZ01008331.1:0-31510 GCA_013399875.1 Gymnorhina tibicen | reverse complement strand
TGAGCCTGCCTTTGTATCCTTTTTAACTTAAAGAAACAGAGCCACACCGGTATTATATGTGTATAGTTATATTGAGTTTGCAAACTGAACTGTCATGTTGTGAAAGTTCGTGTGTTTAATTTTTTTTTCTTTTCTTCTGTTTTGTATGAGAGAGAGGTTAAAAAAGGTTTGGTTTACACTGAGTATATGTTGTCAAGTGGCAAAAGCCCACATTGCTCTCCTGTTCTTTCTGTATACGTTCACAGCCTCAAAAACAAACATATATTGCAATGGCTTTAAAAACCAAACAAAACACCTCCATCCTGTGATAAGTACCTCGAATGGATTCAGCTTTACTCCTTTGTAACTCATCCTTACATTTCAGCATATTTAAACAAACCAACAAATGAAATACTAATAGTTAAAAGGCTGACCACGTGGCTTTGCAGTGCTGTTCATCCAGAAGCATGGCACACAATGCTTGTGCATGTGGAAACTTAGCGACTGTCAACATACATTCTCAGGGATTTATCAAAAAAATTAAAAAAAGAATGAGAGCATTTATTGTACTGTATATATATTATAGTATATGTCTGAATATTGAAAAATATAACATNAGAATACAGTATGCCGGAATTGGGGTTTGTGCCTCCTAGCCTAGAAGACTTAAAGAATATCCTTTTTGACACAAAACACAAAATGTTTTCCAAAATGATTGACATGATACATTACGCCTTTGCAGTGAGCTAATAATAAGCTAACCTTTGTGCACAAATAACATATATATATTATATATATATATATTCCGCATAGGTATTTTGACTTTGTGCAGGACAGAAAGTTGTGTAGGTATGACTGTTCTACTTTTCCGTTCATTTTTCTAATATATTTTATTTTCTCTAGAATTACTCAAACAAAAGCAGCCTTCTATCTTGCCTTGTCTTAATGCTTTAAAATAACCAAACTGGAGATCTAACTACCAAACTGTTCATTATATTATTAAGTACCAACTTTGGTTACAGTATAGTGTCTTTACTTTAGCTGATGGTTCTGTATCCTTGTGCTTTTTAAAGCAGTTTTTATGTTTTGGTGCAAAAGTTGTCCAGTGTCTCTTGTTCCCTTCATTAGAGAACATGCTAGAGGTATGTTTGTAGGTATTTTTGTTGAGAAAAACTATTTCACGCTCTCCATTTTATTTATTATAATAGGTAAAAAGGTTGTACTTCATTACCCATGTAAACATTCTCATGAAGTTGAAATTAATTAAGATTTGATACAATGATATCAATTTATTTATGTAACTAAATCACTGTTTTATAAACTTGTTAATGATCAACAATTTTTTTGTTTTGATTAAAATTAGTTTTTTGAAAGTTTATTCTGCCTCCTTTAATGGTGTCTATTACTGGAATTGAATTGTGTTACAGCAAGTTCATAGATTTGAATGCCCATCTTAAAACTTCAGTGCAGTGTGGTGGTATGCAATACGACCACCAAGTCCAGGAAGTAAATTTTGTGTTCCTCAAAAATCTGCTGAGGAATGGTAGTGTTCGCAACTGCTGGAGGAAGAAGACCTCGTGCTTCAGAGGAGGGGCCAAATGCTGCCTATGTCTGAAGATGTGTGTTCTGTACATCAAACAGTAAGCCTTGGCGTATCGTCCTGGTAGGATTCTGGATGTGTGTGGGTGTGTTTCCACTCTGGACTACTTGGGTGATCGTGTGAGAGTTGAGATGTGCTGCAGGTGTATTCAAGATCCGTTCTTCTGTTCATTGATTGGCTTTTCTAAAGTATTTTGTGTATTTTGAGTCATGCAGCTCATTCCACACAGCATGAAGTTCCTGCTCATCAGCTGATAGCTGATATTTCTACTTTTTGGAGCCCTTGCTCCATAGGGATTGTGTGAATTTTCTAGCCCTTGGAGAACAATGGAATATGACATGGTTGAAAATTTAAGAAGAGCTTTCTGCTTTACCAACATTTTAATTGTCTTAGGAATGTTACTTGATGTCATATTTGACTACATGATCTGAACACCTTCAATTCCTTTTTCTTTTAGTATCTTCAGATGAAAAGAGAATTAGTATGCAGTAAACAACTATCAGAGACACCAGTGTAACCATGAATTCTGACAGTGAGGCTTGCATCACTGAAGATTAAGAAGGAAAAGGTCTGAATCTTTGTACAATTGTCATGTAAAATATGAGTCTTTTACCAAGTGTTGCTAACAGATGAGATGTCTTGACCTAATAGTGCTAACATTCTGTTACATTCTGTGACTTCAATTCCTTCCAAGTACTGTATTCTTGTTACATTTTTGGGTTGTTACTTTGTCCTAGATGAATTATCTGTCATAGGCAGTGGAGTGGCACGGTAAGGAAAAGAGGAAGTATCGCTCCATTCTGTAATAGGTTTTGCATGGTTGGGTTTTTTGGTGGTTGTTTTAGTTGGTTTTTTTTTTAATTTTACATATAATGCCACAGTAAGGATAATTGTGGGTTATGTAGGTTGCAAAACTGAAACCTCTTTGAATACCAGGCATTTAAATGTAGTCATGATGGTTGTCACCTGGTTTGGACAAGCACATGGCTGCTTCTTACAGAACTGATGGAAGTTTGGCTTATTTTCATGACTGAGTAAAATCTCCTCTGTGCCTGCACTGGTGCTGTGCAGTGCAGTTTACACCATGTTATAAGCCCTCAAGGACCAACAGAGGCTTGGCCAATCTCTCTATTAAATGTGTCTCAATATGTCCTTGCTCTTGTGATGGCAGGAGGAATCCACGAAAAAAAGAAGAGCCTGAGGGCTCTTGCTAGAGGCTTTCAAAAGTCTGAAAGTCACTCTTTAATATTTCTTTAGTGTTCTGTCAAGTTAGTTTGAGCTTTTCCTTTCAGGGTTGGTTGGTTTTTTTTTAGCAATTCAGATTTTCATGTAAGTGGGTTTAAGTAACAAGTGCAGCAAAACTGGGGTGCTGCTTACATGGAAATTTTGTCTTCTGAGATGTAGTTAGAATGAATTTGCAGTAAAGTAATTTTTTTTTTTCACTGAGATTCCTTCAATTTGATAAAAATGTGGATTTTTTCTGAAAAATCCTACAAGCTTCCATTTGTGCTTTAAAAAAAAAGTTCTAGGAGTTCATCTAATTTTAATGGAGGATATGATTTGGAAAAATAGCAGTATAGCTGATACCTTTACAGAATCCAGAAGTATGGTACTCTCAGGTATCCTCTTGCTCTGCAGTTTTGGCTAGAGATAAAATATTCACAGACAAATATTTTTCCATCCTTTTAAATGTTTGCCCCATTTAAAGTTTGTATTTGGTGCAACAACAAGTGGGGAAACAAGGAGCATAAACAACCAAGTGTTGTGCCAGACCCTTGCATTGCAACAGGCGAGATTATACTGAATGCGAAACGAAAAGCTTTGTAACAATCTTAACTGGAGAGACAGCAAAATGTCAGATACAGCTTTACTTGTGAGAAGAGGTTGCTGGGATCTGCCTCCTGTGGAGCAGTGTGTACTCCGTACCACACATGGGGAGATGCGTCTCCACTAACACCCTGGGCAGTCAGCATCAAGTAGCACCTACTTGTCAGCTGAAATGTTTGCAGTCCATCTTCATGGTACTATCTGTATCCCTTCTTTTACTAAAAGTGGAGAATTGTGGGCTCTAAGAGAAATAATCTGTCTTAAAAAGAAAATTACATCAGCTGCTTTATTTGCAGACAATTCCAAGGTCATAGGGTCTTAAGTTTCTATTAACATATGTTGCCTACAAAGCACAAGCTATTTCTAAAGACAACCTTGACTAATTTCTGTAGTTCTTTAGCAACTCTATAGTTGCTCTGTAGAGAGCAATTATGACTAGGAAGTACCAAAATCATGAAGCCACCCAATGAGTCTTTTACTGAATTTTGTGACAAATGCATTTCATTGTTGTGATTTTTTCTTCCTATTTAGCCTTTGTCCTTTTGCGTATGTAATTTAAAGGCTTTTTATTTGGAAAAATGTTTACATGAAAGGTGATGTACTTGTGGTCTGATGATGTAAAATGAGCAACAGAGCTATTGCTTGGTAACCATGGTCTGTGGAGTTGAAAGTATCTGTGGAGCAGTGAATGAGAAGGGTTAGCTGATACAGGGGCTGGTGAGTTTAGGAGGCCTAAGGGAGCAGCCACAGCTGACGTGCAAAACCAGCACTGTCTGCTTTTCCACCACTCTGACTTTGGAATTGTTTGTCCAACCACAGAGAAGTCTTGGTTTGGTGTCTCAGGCATCAAAGGCACATCACTGTTCACAGAAGGTTTCTGGAAAGTCAAAAAATGGCTGAAGGTGATTAAGGACAGAGCTAAATATTCCTCTGGTGAAGCTGCTGGAATTACATGAAGGCTAATGTTGGCAGACACTTTTGGGAAGCCTATTAGTTATAAGAAAAGCAGTAGTAAGAGAAGTAATGCCAAATTCTGCCTGGTCAGTGGGCAGGAAAATCATTTGGGGTTCGTGGCCTTCATTTCCAGATGACCTATATTGCGTTAAGCATCATAATGTCTGTTTGTAACACTGTATTGCCTGGCTTTTGCAATGCCCAGGCAAGAGTCAGGCAGATGGCAACTCTCTTATCAAATGGTGTCCCTGAAGCCTTCTGTCCCCTCTGAGAAGGCAGGGTTTGGGACAAAGGCTGGCCTTGCTTGGGCCATCTTGCCTACATCTTGAGGAACCCTGAGCAGCACAACCAAACCAATTTAGGAGGCCAAAGTTGCAACAGGGAAATTTACATGAAATGCTGTCCCAGCAAGATGCCATTTGTAAAACTCTTAACAGGAGTTTGCTACTTAAATGAATGGAAATTGTGGGTTCTGAAGAAAACATGACATCTTTTGTGCCCCTGATAGATGCTTTGAACATGTTTAGTATATCAGTAGATTAATTAAAAATACCTCAAATAAACACCAAAGTGGAAGACCTGTTAACTTGTTTCTGAAATGAACAAATGTACCTGGAGAGGAATTTCTTCACACTCGTACTCTGCCTGTTGCACTATGAAGATGAAGGTGTGAAAGGCAGCTCTCGCTGACACTGTTGTGACAACCATCACCCCTCTCCAGCTGGTTTTGGTGGGAGAGAGGGTAAGGAGGTATTTTTAGATGGTGTTTTCTTTCCTTATTTTAAAACCATTTTTTCCCTAGTCACCTGATGACTGATTCCAGGTACGGTGTAGATGCAGCATGGGAAGACTCTGCCTGGTTACTCAAGATGTGTTTGCTCCACCAATCCTCTGTGTCAATACAAATGTCTGACCCAGTGCATACTTTGTTCTCCAGCAGCCTGCAATTTTTACATCCTTCAGGAGGTTGTCTCCACTTCTGTCATGGTGCAAGGTCTGGGGACTTCTAGTTTTGAAAAATGAGCTTCTGCAACCATTCTTGAAAATCTGGAGTCCAATTTAAAAACAGTATGGTCCTACAAGGCCTTTGATACTCTTCAGAGCAGTATAGCTTGACTGCTACTTAGTAATTCAGCAGGTCTTTCATATTCTTTGTCTAAATCATATAATGAGAAACTGAGAAGCCTAAATAGGCATGTTCAGAAATTTTAGGGAGATAATACCAAAATACTGAGAAAGAAACTTTAAGCATTGCCTTATGGAGTAGTGATTGTAGAGGGAGACTGTTCTCAAGAGTTTTCATCTGCTCTGAACCTATCAGTATTTTATGTGAAGGCAAGTCCATGTGAGAAAGACTTAACTATTGCATGGTGGCTTTGGTTTCACAGCCTGCGTTTTCCCAGCTATCACTGTATTCTCCATCTGGAATGATCCAGGACTTTTTCCATATCTCAGCAATTCTCTTTTTTTTATCTCACCAGTCACATGGTCTATAGAATGTTATACCACGTTCCTCTCGGAACTGCTGGACTGCATTACGTTAGTGTAGCAAGTAGAGTTTGTCCAGATTGGGTTCGGTTTGACTTTGTATGGAAGCCTTGAGCCTAACACTGGTAAGTTACTGCGCCTCAGAGGTAATGAGGGGCTCAGAGTTAATGAGGGGCTGCATGTGCTATCCTCAGTTGCGGAAGAAGTGGCCACCACTCATGAGGAAGCAATATGGGACTAACTAGAGTTTGATCAGAGTCATTCGTTAGCATTTGGACTTCCTTGCGCAGCAAATGCAGGCAGTAAAAGCCAGACACTAAAAAGTTGGTTTTTTTTTTAAAGGCAATAATTTACAACATTTGGTCTTTCATCAGAGAATAAAATCAAGAAAACAGTAATTACTGGCAAGAGTTGGAAGTGCATCACTAAGCATATGCACTGCCAAGGCACAAATTCTCCACTCCTAGAAAAGTTCAGACAAACCAGACAGGATGATTTTGTCTTTTAGTTGCAGTTGTTTAGTACTCAAATGGTCTGTGTGCAGTTTGTGAGTGTGTGTGGGAGACCTAACTGGATGCACTAAAATGGCACTGACTGTGTTGAGCCCAGTATGAAAACACTAGTTTATGCACCTGTTTGTGCTGCTGAACTGGAGAACAATGTGTTTCTGGCACGCTTGCCACATTGGCAATCACCCTGGGCTATCTTGTTGCTCACCCTGTGTTACTTACAATACATCGAGATTATCTATTACCAACAGCAATCTCAAATCTCTGTGTTCTACTGATAGGAAATAAAATGAAAGACATTTCTAGCATTTGGACGGGTGCTTGAGAAGTGCAGCTGCATTGAGAGCTCTGAGCAGAAGCCTCAGCTTTAGTATACGCTGAATTCAGGACCTGAATTTGCCAGTAATTTCACAGTGGTTTTGTTTTTGCTGCCACTCAAGTGTGCACTTACAGGTGAGCATGTTCAGCGGAGAGAAATGTAGACTCAGCTCATGGTGTGGGGACAGTTTGTGTGTATGTGGGTGTCCAAGCCCAAACATGGCTGTTATCCATGGGCCAAAGCTTTTCTTCAGATGTTGCGTTTGTGGACCAATACATGGACCATCTGTGTTGTCTAGCTGAAGCCCATATCCATAGTCATCCTGCAAAGACATGCTATCGCTGGGCCAGAGGGCAGCAAGGGGAACAAAACAATGAGTCAGCATGTTTGTTTCTGTCTTTTAAGTACATGTCTTGATAAGTGGACATAAGTAGCCTTGGAGGAGCTACTTGTTCCCTCTTTTCACTAGCAGTAATTGCTTCTCTACTGTACAAATGGTGGTGAGGATTCAGGCAGCAGGTTGAACCCTGTGCAGGGCATGTGACTGAGAGAGATGACAGATCTTCCTTACAGCCTTCCTGTGCTGGGTCCTCCCGTCCCATCCGTGAGCCTGACTGACTGCTGCCTTTGTTGGAAGTGAATGCTCTTCTGTGCAGCTCTTGGCTTTCTGCAGATGTTGCTACTTGCCAGCGGTTCTGGCGATTTTCTGTATGTAAGAATTGGGAGTAACTAAAATGCTTACTGAATTGCAACACTGGATTTCTGATTAAATTCAGAAATTACAGAGTTTTGGAATTTTGCTATAAGGAATATTCCTTGCCTAGTGCAGTGCATCCTCGATGTCTGACTTTTCCAAACGGTGGTTTCCAGCTTACTGTGTTTATTTCATGTTCAGCAGCATAACTGCAGAGCCCTCTTCATGTTACAGGAAGCACATACAGGACACAGATCTCTGGAAGCTGTAATTCAAAAAGACTAAATACATCTGGCTTTTGGG
Source organism: Gymnorhina tibicen (assembly GCA_013399875.1). NCBI lineage: Eukaryota > Metazoa > Chordata > Aves > Passeriformes > Artamidae > Gymnorhina > Gymnorhina tibicen. The sequence continues at coordinate 23,837 of VXAZ01008331.1, read as the reverse complement.
TTTTTTTCCACAAATTCTTACCCTATATACTGGATGAATAGAAGTCCTGTGGCAGAGATCCCTAACATGAAGACCAGATGTAAATCTGGAATTTTCTTTGGATTTAGCTCTGTTTTAGTAAGATATGAGATCTTACAGTTGAGCTTGTGTCTGTGAATAGTCACTGTGAGGTCAATGGTTAACTTCCATAAAGTATTTCACTAACAAGAGGGTTTAGAAGCCCAATGGAGTACACAGCCTCTTCCTCCAGCCACTTGTGGGAGCTGGGTCACCTGTGAAAAGTGTATCACCCTAGTGGACATCTGCCCAGAGCTGCTGGGGTGATCCCCACTTTCACCCCTTGCTGCAAAACTCCACTGGTGAATCCTGCTCTGTCTGGAGAGACCCATGCCCCTGTCAGACACAGCATATCTCAGAAATGGACAGGAGGGAGTATGCCAGGGAAGCTGGAGAGGCAATCTCCAGGCTTTCTTAAATGGAGAAACTTTTCATTTCATTTCCTTTGTTTTCATTATAACAGCTTAAAATAAAAAGCAGAACAGGAGTGAAAAATAAAACTTCAACAAATTGCTTCTTGGCAGCTCTGTTTGATTCACTGATGCTCTGCAAATGTATCAAAACTCTTTTCAGCCTATTGCTTTAAAAATTCTCCTGTTTAAAGGTAGCTGTTATAAGTGCCTGCTAAAGTAGGTTTTCAGACTACTGCTTGCTTGCTTACCAGATAGCTCACTACAGGCCTCCTGCAGAAATGTGCATGGGGAGGAAAATGGAGATTCCCTCCTTAGGTGAAGCTCCCACAGCAGTAATGTTAGAACCCTCGGAAGAAGTCGTTACTGTCTAGCAGCAGTTGCTTTTAAAGTTTGTAAAACAAACTATTAACTGGCTACAACACGAGAGCAATGAAAGAGCTATGATGTCAGAGGCTGAAGGCAATTCCTTTGTTTCATTTAGATAATTTTGGGCTACAGAACTGCATTAAAGACTAGGATGCCACCATTGTTTTAGGTATGTGTGTGTGCATGCACTCTTCTTTAAACTCCTGATATAGAAACAGATGAGTTGTGTCTGTCCCTGCAAGTGCCATATGTTTACAGCTGGGTTATAAAACACTTTAAATGTAGGAGTTTATAATGAAAATAGTAACACATTCTTAAGTATGTTGATGCTAACAGGCACCACCATAATAAATCACAAAAAGGTTTTAAAAGATACATCTGTCTTTTTTCTGGAGGAGGATATACTGGCTTCTGCCTGAAGGGAAGCTTGTCATTTCTGTTCTTCAAGCCAATTGAATCTTCAGTGGCGTCTAAGAAGCCCTGGGTGTTGTCTAACACTTCAGTTGGTGCCAGTATGTAGCAAAATAATGTGTTTGATATCTAAAAGCTTTTACAATTGCAGTATGAACATGACAGCCCTTTTCAGAACATGTAATTTTTCCTATGTGTGTATGATAGAGTGCATATTTTTTCCAGCTTCTTCCCTACTTTTTATGTCCTGAAATAAATCCCAATATGTAGCAACTGTTCTAGTTTTTTTGTGTTCCAGGTGCAATCACCACACTTGCTTTTGTTAAAATTCCTCCCATCATAAACCTATCTTCTAGTCATTAACTTTAGTCTTACTCATCTTCTTACGGATTTTAGTGAGCTTCTGACTTTCCTGTAGGCAACAGTAGACATTTAACATCGGTTTAGCTAAAACCTTTCACCTAAGCTCTTGTGAGCACTTTTGGAGTGGATCCTTCCCTTTTGCTAGCAAGCTGCAGTCAGCTTAGGACTGGAGCAGGGAAGCTGTGCAGCATTTCACAGCTGCTCAGGGGCGTGAAGTTTGTCTGTCACATTTGAGATGGCAAAGCAGATCTGTAGCCCCATTGAAGTGATGCAGTTTGGGCTTCAGCTGTGATCCCAGGGGATAACATACTCACTCTGGAAAGCAGCACAAGCATCAAACAGCAGCATTAAACACAGGAGTGCTTCTGTTCTGTTGGACATGGCTGAGCCTTTCCTGGAGCTCACTACCACAGTCTTTCCATTCTCTTGCATGAGATCTAGAAACAATGTATTTTTTTCAGCGGTTGTTTATTGATGTTTTTGTTGTGTTTCCTTGTTGTTCCCCACAGAACACAATGCTCTCTGGCACAGAGTCTCCCGGTGTGTGCCAGCAGCCCACTGCAGCCTGGTGCCCCAAGTGAACCATGTGGGATAAAACTATGTTGACTGTAGGGTGAAAAATTATGCAGTATGCCTGAAAAGGCTCGAAGACAAGGCAAGGAGTGTTCATGGTCAGACTCTGGGGCCACACTTTCACAGGGAAATAAAAAGGGCACCATATTGCTTTGAGGTGAAATGCTCAACCAGCTGCTGATGGGAAGGAAGATCCTGAAGAAATGCTTTCAAATTGAAAAAAAAAGTAGGTTTAGATTAGATATTGGGAAAAAATTGTGAGGGTAGTGAGGCAGTGGAATAGGCTACCTGGGGAAGTTGTGGATTCCCTGTCCCTGGAAGTGTTGAAGACCAGAGCAACCTGGTTTATTTGGAGGTGTCCTTGCCCACAGCAGGGGGGTTGAAACCACAGGATTTTCAAGGTCCTCTTCCATACCAAACCATTAAAAAAAAAATTAAAATCCTAGTGATAGAGAAAATAAGGTGACTTGTCTGTTTGTGTCTTCTGAGCTGTGGTGTGACCAGTGGTTATTATAACTGGGGCAGTAGAAAACAGTCTGATAGAAGATGGACTGCTTTCCCCTCTGACGGAGGTGTAGTATCACACAATTCCTTTTGTATCTTTAGCAAATCTCTCCTGCCAACCTCCCAGAAAATTCCTAATTTTCAGCATGCCCCAGAAGGCTCAGAGGAGATGGGTGCTGAGTCAGTTAGTGGGCAGAGTGCGGAACAAAGCTGCCTTCAGAACCTCAGGCCAAGGACACAAGCTGCAAACTGGGACAGCACAGTGCAGGGCGACATGAACTTGGGTGCCCTCATTTCATGACCATGGCAGCTCTGTCCTTTCAATAAGCCAGACAGGGGCTCAGCTGCAGTATTTCTAGTTATGATTTCACATCTGTGTGCATGAGGAATGCCTTGGTGCAAACGTTAGGTGAGAGCATGTAGTCTGGGGCATAACCTAGACTGTCTCTGCAAAGTCATCATCTTCCTAAAAGTCTTCAGTTCATGCATGGGGATCTAGTACTCTTTCTTCTCCAAAAGGGCACCAGGACATTTAACTCAAAATCCGGAAGCTCCATGATCTTATATATTAGGTTTTGCTTCCAAAGACTCAGGGTTTTTCTAGGTTTCCCTCTAACCTGCCTTCCTTCTGCATCTGTTCCCAGTGACAATCTCAGGTTAGGGCCCTAGTCTTCACTATGATATTATCATGAAGGGGACTCACAGCATGTTACTCAGGTGGAAACAGAATCAAAATCTGTGCAATGAATCCAGTCTTTACACATGGCTGTACTTTTGTGAATGGTGGGAGTTTACTTCAGTAAACTTCAGAACTTTAAATAATGATAAGAAATTTACTGTTATGTTTTAGACTAATCTCAAATACAGCAGTGGTGTGTTACCTGAATAAATCACTCACTGCAAGCTGCTTTGTGGCTTCCTGTGATAATTAATAATACCTGAATTGAAATTGTCAGGTAAATGTTTGTATTACACTGGTATCTAAAGACCACAGCATGGCCCACGTCTCCTTGTATCACCTATGCCTTCAGAGTAGATATTGGAATTGGCACAGAAAGGAAAAGAATCCTCCTATTCAAAACTATATGGCACTTCCCTGGTGTCTCCTTTTCTTCCTGAGCCTGTTACCTTTTCAAGGAAGGAGAATGGCTGCTGCTGTGCAGTATATCCTGGCTAATCAATCTATGTCTCCAACGTGCAGATAGCATCAATGTGGTAGCATATGAACCTCAGATACAAACTGCAATAACATAATTTATGTAGCATGTGGAAGGAATGTTTAATATAAGTTTGTAATACTTGTGAGTTTGATTACTGTCTTCCACAGAGCAGAACAAAATTGGAGGGATCAGGAGCAGCAGGTTGTTTAGCTTTCTGACACAGCTGGAGAAAATCAGCTTTATCTGAATAGCATTGCTGTTAGCACTAGGTTTGCCATCCATGCATTTTGGTTCCCCAACAGTGGGATAATGGATGGGTTGGATCCTATTATTAACTTGTCTCAAAGTACCATGTAAAATTAATAAGTATAGAGAAAGAGTGCTTTCAGATCTTGAGAGAATTAAAGAGTGTCAGAGACAACACGGACTTAAATATGTAATGGGAAGTAAGCTGCATTCAGGGATTTCTGTAATAAAGATAATGGAATCTTGAAATGCAAGAGGGTCAGTGAGCTTTTGTTTTGATCTTATCTGCTCTGTAGAACCTGCTCTAATGATGGATATAGTTACAAAACATTGGTATCCTATCATGTTTGCAACATGACTCAGGTGATATTGATAGGAACAACCTCTGCCTTGACCACATTCCCAGACCGTGGCCCTCTGAGGTCTGTTGTTAAAATGCAGACTGGGAGTTCAGTTTTAACGTAGTCTGGGCTCAGTAGAACTAAATGATGCTTCTGATGAAGCTGTACTGAGTGACTAGTTGGTCTTCTAAACCATTTTCTGCTGGGATCACATTACAGTCAATTGCCTCAAATATGGCTTGTCTGAGGTAATTTCTTCAGCTGATCTTGACCAGTCTTTCCTCTTCTGTGTGCTTTTCCAGAGAAACCAAGTTTAATCTCTTGTTCCTAAACTATGGCAATTTGTATGCTGCTCTCAGCTCATAGCAGAACTGACTGTGGGAATTAACTGCTATTGAGCAGCATTTTCTGAAAAGGCAAAAAAAGCCGTGGGTTGCTTTGTGGACAGTTTTTAATTAGCATAATTCAGTTGGGTGTTTTGTTTTGTTTTTCCAGAGTAGCCCTCTGTAATCTACAGGACACAGCAGAGGGCAGCCAGCCAGGGCAGTGTTCAGGTTTAAGCTTTGGGAATTTCGCTGGCTTGAATGCTGACAGGAGCCTTCCAGGCGACAGCAAGATTGAGACATGAGAGAAGCACCTTGACATGGCTTCTAAAGAGGTTGGCTGGAATGGAAATTTTCCCACATCATGCGCTCTCTTGGCAAATTCTTACAGGTAAAGCAAATTTCTGAACAATAACAAGGTTATAGTCAGTACTAAATATGGCGTTTTAAGCCAGAAACCTGGGGGAACTGAGGAATCTTGTCTGTTCACTCAAAATGTTTTGAAGTCCGTTGACCTAAAACATGTATTGTCATTCCTGATTCAAAAGTTTTCCAGTTAAAGTCATGTGCAAAAGGGACTGTTCCCAACAGTGATCCTCACAGGGGCCTCTACTTTTCCTGAAGAGTGCTACAAGTCTCTCCTGAGCAAGCAGAGGCCACCCTTAGTGATGCCTTCTGAGCCGGGTGGTGGCAGATTAGAGGATGCTATAGGTTATTTAATGCCCTTTTTGCTGAAGCATATGAGTTCCTAGGTGATCCTTTGGCAGTATTTTTTTTAAGATAGAGAACCATCAGCATGACCTTCAGCTCGTAAGAGTTACCAGGATGAGAAAAAGGGGTGTCTCTGTCACTTGCAGGTGTTATGCTCACCCATACATGACACAACAGCCAAGGTCTTAAAGGGAAAGGAGATTGATTTCACCCAAGAGGTTCCTCCCACAGCAGGAAGTCAACAAAAGACCATGTCCAAAGACCCCTAGGCTGTGTTCCTGGGAGAACGTGTAGTTTTGCCTTGTTACACTGATTGATGAGTGATGCGAACTGTGCTCAGAAAGACCAAAGTCAACACAGGGTGCTGAAACTTGTATTAGGACTGGGGCAGTCTAACTGGCTTCTTAATTCATTTTTGCATCATAGCCACCATTGAATGCAAGAGAATAAATAGCTCCTCCCTTTGATTGTATTGATGTATGTCTCCAGTTATTCCAGCCAGTCCTACCCAAAACGCAAGCAACTCCTCCACTGATGTTCTTTTAATACGCAGCATGAGTAAAAAAATTTCGTTTACAACTGCCACAAATGTAGCTTGCAACTTTTTTGAATGATTGCGTATTTGCACTAGTTTTATTTAGCCTGGAAGACAAGAGTGAAATCATAGTCATCAGCACAAACTACCAACAAAGTGGTCTTGCTCCATGCTTACTCACATGATTACTTTGATGCCTAAGTTCAACAGAACAATGAATAATTATTTCCATATAATGTGTCTCTTATTTTCACATATTTCTGTACATTCAAATGGGAAAGAAGAACCACTACATTCACACTTTCAGTAAATGAACAGAATACAATATGTGTAGCACTGAAACAGAATGATCTTCATACATGAAATCCAAGAGATTCATGGTCATTGTCCAAGGATATATGCAGAAAACCAGACCAAATTCAACAGTTGGAGTCAGTGGACAGCTACATAGGAATTTGGAGTGGGGAAAAAAGAGTAAACAATGTGTATTATTCATCATTTGTCATTTGCAGTTGAGGAAATGGAATGCCTCTCACACATCTGAAGAAGTTCATGATTTATTTGAAGAACTGAAAGAACTATAAAGCCAAATAGTAACATAAACCCCTGGGGATGTCTTGCTACAGTCTTTTTTATAGCATTAGAGCCACTATAAATAGTTGTACTAAGATAAAAATCCTGGCAAATATTTGTCATTAAATGCTTGAGGTATGAATCTCTTCATTCTTTGAAGTCAAGAGACTTTAGTCTTGTCCAGCATTGTAATGCTAAAAACTTCTACTCTTTTTGAAAATCATTCCAATTCTCCTTCACCCTACACCCATCCTCTTTTTACTAGAGATGCCCTGGATGATGAGTAGTGTTAACCACAGCACCTTGGCTTTGTGGACCTGTTGTTGCAGCATGAGAGCCCCTTTAATTCACAGTAGGCATTGTGTGAGGCTTGCTTTTGGCCCAGGAGAATACAGCCATTATTCACTTTCAGTAGCCACTACAAAGAGAAGCATTTCACAGAAACTGGCCAGATGGAACGAAGTACTCAACGGCTTAAAAAAATAGTTGTTACCAATATTCAGTAGTCATTGTGGAAATGTAGTGAGCCAATTTGGGTAGTTGTTTTCCAAGTATTACCTATTAACTTCATTTCTGCATGCAAGCCTAAATAAGCAAACATGTACCTTCCTGAACTGGGAATGGCAAATACTCCTGAGAAGCAGCATCACTTTAACAAATTATAAGTATGCAGCCATTCGTGCCTTTGATCCTGTTCAACCTGACATTTGTGGCATGAACACTCCCTGCTTTCTTCTTCCTGCTGCATTGCAGGTTACTTGCTTTGCTTTTTAGACCAGGAATTCCATGCATTAGAGCATGGATGGAAAAAAGAGGATGAGGATTTAGAGAAAACTAAACTAAGGATTCACCTGTCATGGGTCTAAACCCCAGAAAGCACATGCTCTCCAAGTATGCTTGCTATGGCCTTTTAAATAGCACTCAAGCCACTGAGAATAGCTGGGCTCAGACAAAAGTAGGTGTCACTGGAGAGGTAGTTTGGAGCTGTATGTTATGTAACTATTCCAAAATTCAGTTCAGTCAAGAAACTGCACACAGCAAGTAATTAGTGCTGTAAGGAGAACAAGAACCACATGTCAGTATGAAGTAGCTCCATACAGTTGTAAAATAGATGGGTCAAACAGACCAGCGTTAAACTCAGGTTTTGTGAGGGGTTTTTGTCATCCTCTTGCAGTTTAAACACAAATTTCCTTTATCTTTTAAATGTCTCTTTCTCAGATGTACAAGTACATGTCATTATTAATATTAGACCTTACCATCACACCCATCATTATTTTTCTCCCTATACCAGATCATTTTAGCAGCTAGCTTCAAGCATGAGGGTGCACACTTCAGCTGGCTGTAGACACAATGGTTCCAAATTCCTGCACAGGGCATGGTTCTGGGTTCCCACTCTGGCAGTTTGGCCATAGAAATCACTAACCATTTAGGCAGAGTTCAAACACAACTTGGCAGTGCTGCTTATAGCCTAGAGTGAGCACAGCTGAAGCTCAGGCATGCCTAGTGAGGTATTCCTTCGCATGCTGCAGGGCAGGCACATCTGTGTTTTGCAATTTGTGCAGCCAACTAGCCCAAATGACAGATAAAATGTTCCCTTTTACCCATTGCCACTGAAGTCTCTGCCACTCTTCACAAGTGACTCAGAACCTACTAACATCTCTTTCCTGTGAGAAGCGTATAATGATCTGGCTTGTCTATTCTAATTTTCTTCTCTAATTTTTTCCTTCCCAAATTATAGATGCTTGCAATGCAGTGTGATGACTTCCCACATGCACAACCCCTTTGCACAGTCTTTAACATGATCCACATGAGATTGTGTTGTCCATTATATTCTTCATAGTTTCTCAACAGTTGAGGTATGTTCATTACGTGTTGCTGAAAGCAGGATAGCCCCTAGCCTTCCTGCCAAAAGAGTTAATGTTTCTGAATGAGTCCAAGCTTCCCCTTACTTGCCCAGCTGGTTTTTCTGCTGTTGTGCTGGAGTTGGCAATTGCATTGCAATTGCCTGGAGATTTCACTACCCTGGTCCCTTATGGGCTATATGCCACATACATTGCCTTTCAGTGCATGTATGCTAAAGATTTCCTAGGACAGAAAAGCCCTAGAAGGGTTCTGCAGAGTCTCTGAGTGAAAACATAAATGAAAGTTTAAAAGCAGGATTGAAAGCACTCATTTAAGCTCATGGAAATAAACATTTACAGCTTTTCTGACCTTTTGCTATAGATCATCTCAAGCCCTTCATCAAGTTCACCATGATTTAAAATTTAGAGCAATGCTTCCTTTAGGCTATTACATTAAAGTCCAGATGCAAGTGAACGTTCAGACTCAATCTCAAATTTTCCGCCAACTTCCAAATTCTTAACCTGCAGGCAATTGCAAGAAGGTTGGCTGCACTTGTCTATTCATTGATCCCGCACAGGGACTCTTTGTATGCAGTGGCAGAGGGATGATATAGTTTCCCCATTATTGCTTTGAAGTAGAGAATTTACTAGCAATTTTTTGAGATCCTGGTTTTGGCATGTTTTATTCTAGTCTTTACTTTCCAGGATATTTTCTATTTACTGAAATACTATCCACATATAGGATCAAGAAATATTTCTTACTGCCTGAAATTTATACTTCTGCTGCAACATTAAATATTCGGCATCTGTTCTTCACTTAGGCTATAGACCTGTATCACAGTGACTTGCACAGAATCCCTTAGCAAGGGTGATGCAAACAGGACTTCGGCAAACCAGTTTTGACTTCAGGCAAGGAGGTAGGACAGAATTTAGGAATATAATTTTGGAGGAACAGCTCACATTGCTGCAGGCCCAGGGACAGGAGTGAGCATGTTTCATGCTGTACTCCTTCTGGTTTGTGCTAGCAGGGAAAGAGACTCCCCCAGCCTGAAATGCAGCTGCCCAGCCTGACTAGCAACACTGTTTGGCATAACTGGGCTGCTGTGCTTTTGCAGCCCCAGCTCAGGCTTCATCCTCTGTTTCTGCTCAACAATTTCCTTTCCAGATCCTTACCCCATCCTCCTGCTGAAATTTTGTCCAAGAGCTCATATTTCTAAAACCTCAAAGATGTAATTCTTTTGTCTACGGTGTCGTTCATAGACGAGACAGCTGTGCTGCACATTCTTCAGTGGCCATCGACCCTCAGGTCCGTCTCAGGCCTGCTGGGTGTTTTGGCTAAGGCTGTGAACTCTGCTCCTGCTCTTAGAGCATATTCAGGACGGAGGAAACCAGAGATACATCCTGTACTCCTTTGTGTATGCCATTAAAAGGCATACAGTGATGTAGTGTGTTTATTATTGTTGGTAATTTGCTGTAACAGGTAATGTAATGTAACAGGTTTAGTTGGAGGTTTTTTTAGCCTAATCATATTTTCTCTTAGGTGTAGAAGCACATATGGTTGAACATCTCTCCTCAAAGACCAGAAATACAGAATCTTGATACATCAAGGCAGGAAAACAGTTTGCAGATTCTTCAAATGGCCATGCTACTTAGAGATAAGAACTTTAACCTCAAATCTGTGACCTGAGTCCCACCAACCCTCTCCTCTCTGAAGGTTTCAGGAGTTAGAAGTTTGTGGGTGGGTGTCACCTCTTGACCCTTCCTGCAAATTCATGGTTACTGGAAAATCACACTGAATCACTCTGCTGGTGCCTCTCACACATCCTGTGTTTCTTGAAACTTCCCCATTCCCTTTCTTTCTCTTTCCGCCTCCTCACCCCCCTACAGCCTTGAACAAGCTATTCCGAGGTTGCACATCCTGCTGCACACTGGCCCTGCTGTTAGGGCACTCTGTACCTCGGAGTTTCTCTCCTTGCCCATGGTTGGCAGTCTTTGCTGGACCTGGGCTTTCTGACTGAACACTGGCCTGAACTATAAAATTGTGTAGAAATATAGGAAACTTTCCAAAATCAGGCACTATTTTAAACCCATTGAATTTCATATGAGAATGAATCATAGAAAGAGTCATTTTCTTCTCATGATGAATAGGGAATTGCATTAAAATTTTGAAGGAAAATTACTTGTAAAGCAACTTTATTTGTTTCATGTTAAGGCAGCCACTGCAAGCTTTTTCAACTCCCCCTCTACCTTTTTTAGCCTAATTTTCCTTCCTCCCTCTCCCTCCCAAGAAACATCTTGTTTTGAGGTTGAATTAAACATTTTAATTCACTGTAAATGCTCCCTTACCAAAAACAAGATGAACTATTTTAGGTTGACTTGTAACAAAAACCATGTTCTCAGTGTCACCAGCAAACTGACTGAATCCATAATGCACACAGCTTGAGGGAAAGGCCTGCTTTGAGGCTGGGACTGGAAAATTGACTTGATGCTGCATTTCACTTTGGTGATCCTTAGAGAGAGAGGACATTTGAGTCAGCTGCAGCTTGGTGACGTTGTCAAGTGCTCAGCCAGCCATGCTGGGGGCACAGCTGTGGTTGGCAGTGCCTGTTCACATCCAGACCTTAAGCTCTGCCACAGCAGCCTCCAATTTCTGTGGCCAGGAGCAAGTGAGCTGTGAGTGTGGCATTATTCGCCAAAAGTGGTGATCACTACCTCAGCTCCCAGCCCCACTGATTCTGTGAGCAAGTGACCCAAGATTATCTGAACCGGGCCTGCCTTTTCACAGAGCCCTGTGTTCAGTTACTAGGCTGGAGCATGCTGCTTCACTTCCAAATTTTATTAATTTCAGGGTATGTTGTTGTCAGCTGTGCTTTTCGATAGCCGGTGGGTTTTGCCCTACATACGGGAAATGGGCACATACAAGAAACTGTCTTCAAATGAAAGCCTTGAGGGACCTGAATTTGGGAATGTTCCTGTGCACTTGTGTCACAAAACCAAGTGCAGGTGGCAATTTAAAAGCATCTGCATCTCTGTGCACAGGGTTGTGTTCCAGGACTTTTGTAAGTGAAGGGAAAGAGTGGCTGGAATGTGCACTGCTCAAGAAACTCTTTAGTGCTGATGTCCCCAACTGAGCAGGAGACCACCCAGGCCTGGAAGGGTATTTGCATTTTAATGCTGACTCAAAATACATCTCAATGCCAACAAAAAAGGAGGAAGAATGTGCTTGAGGGTAATGCATTTGAGCATCCTAGGAGGGTGGCGCATGGCTGGGTGGGATTCTTCCACCTAAAGGGACATCTGGGCTCTGTGTTGCCATCAAGTTTGGCATGCCTTGTAATGTCACTGTAGCTTCACCAGCAGAAGTTATGAAAATTGTGATTGTCCTATTGTTCCGAGCCCCTGGAAAAGGGATTTCTTCCACCGTCTCTGAGGCAGAACGAGGAATGTTTTGGGATGCTTCCTTTGCCCTTCGCTCCCCATTTTTACTGGGACACACATCTGAAAAGGGTCCTCAGCCACAACAACAGCTCTGGGGTGGCCACTGTCTCTCCTGGCTGTTGCTCAGTGGCAGCCCTGGAAAAGGGAATCAGTTACTACCATGCTTGCATTACACTGACATTTTAGGGTCTGTACAAAAATCAGTTTAGTCTTGTAAATGGGAATGATGTTGTTAGGCATGTATTTAACTGAGGTTATCCAGTGTATTCTCCTGGCTCTTCGGAGATAAGGGAGGTCAGCACGGCCAGGGGATGACTCATTCCATCACCTTTGAGGAAGAAATGAGATAAGCTGAACCTTTCCCTACAGGAGACTTCCCGTTCTTCTGAAGGACAATAAGCAAGGAGAAATCCAAAGTGCAGAAGGAAACATGTAAGCCAAGATGAAGCAGGAAAAAAAAGATGAAGGAAAACACAGGCAGAAGGGAGGACCAGCTGCCATAAAGCAAAGGTGTGACTATGAAAACAAACCCACCCAATGACAGAGGGAGTGATACCGAGAAATCTCTGGGGATATGGATTTGCTGCAAGGGCAAATCACTGAGTAGCTCTGCTCCTCTGACAGCACCTTCTGCTGCACAGTGTTGTCCTCATGTTCAATATTTCTTGTTCAGTGGATACCACAGGTGAAGGTAGACAATGGAAAATATGTGTGAGTTCAGTTATTCGAGACACGAAAACTCACACCATGTTGTACCTTGTAGTTCAAATGAGTCATGCACACTTGGAGAAAAAATGCAAACATGTTCTTCAATATCTCTTTCTCTCTGTTACTCTCTGTTATAGTTGGACGCTTTGGGTAACAAAGCACAGGATATAGTGCAGAAACCACCATAACTTTTTGAGGCTAAACCCCTGGTATCTACAAAATCAATAACTTTTATTAGCAACATGGGGTCTTGCACAGGGTTTGGGTTTTGTCACATTCCACTGTTTTGTCACATTTTTTATATTAAAAATGTACCCATCAAGTATTGCTTATACTTCTCCCTCTCTATAAAGCTTTTACTTTCGCAGCTTCTCCCTGGCATTTCTTCAACTTTGAATTTTCTGTTCCTATAGCAGCTCTGGAAGACCTTCCCCCTCCTTTCAGAAAGGTATCTGTTGCAAAGTTAACCTTACTTTTCATTGAAAATATGAAAGACAGTCTCACACCCTTCCTTGTGTCTGGCCTTGGAGTCCTCCCCTGTTCCCTTCAATGCACTCAGAGCTGCAGCACACAGAGAGCTGGAGGAAGGGAAGGTTTCTATCAGGTCTTTTGAGGCCCCACAGTGTGCTGCACCTCCTCTCTGCTGTCAGGGAGAGTCACATGAGAATTATTTCCAGAAGAGAGAAGTAATTGAAAATAGGGCCAAGGGGCCAGATGCAGAGGTCAGGACTTGTGTGTAGACCACATACTATCTAAAAATCTAGGTGTCCATCATGGGCAGGCTGTTTCAAAGTCACAACAGGACCTGTTTGGTCAATCAATGTGAAGGATAACACAGCTCCAAATTTCCAACACTGTCTAAGCAGCAATCACGAGTCAATTAGCAGGAAAAATTAAGCCAGATGTCCTCCTCTCTCCCTGTTCCTCCCCAGTGCCTGAATCAGAGCTGTACCCTGGGTGTTCTACATCCCCTCAGGACACAGTGTGTAGTGACCACTTTTGTGCTGGGGTGAGCACATCTTGCTGCTTGGAAGGTGTTTTCTACCATGCCACTGCTACCCTCTGCCACCGTCTCCTTGCTGCAGCTCAGAGAGTTCCTCCAGAAAAGGGCCTTGGGTTTAGGTCTCCCACCAGACAGGGCACAAGGTTACAAAATCAGATCTTCTTGATTTTTAGTGGTTTTGGTAATTGGATTTTTTGTTTGTTTGTTTGTTTGGATTTGGTTTTGTTTTGTTGGCTGGCTTTTGTTTGATTAGGGTTTCTTTCCTTCTTTGGTGTGTTTTCGTGTTTGTTGATGTTTGAGTTGGTTTTTGGGTTTTTTTTTGTTGTCAGCCTCCAGCTTCAGGAAACTCATAACTCATAAGAGGAAAACTTTCAAAGTGTAGGGTAAAGGATGTCCCTTCCTGGAAGACTCAGCTGGGGAGGGATGGACCTGCAGGAGCTGCAGGGATCTGACTTCATTGCCTTCAGGCTGAAAAGGAAGCTGAACACAGATTTCCCATTTCCTAGGTAAGCATTCTGCCACTAGGCTAAGAGCTGACTTTACTTATTTATCTACAATTGCGGTTTTTGTTTCGCATTTTATTGATAGTGCATGTGAACACATAAAATTTATTCTCTTAAGAATGTGCAAAGGAATTGGAAATGTTATAGGTATTGGTAAAAAGTGCATGTGACTGATTATTCTCATTTTTAAAACATGCAACTTGAAAATACTTCTTGGGCTGGGAATAAAAAATTCTGTTTGACTTTGGTCAAACACACAGTCCAGCTATTGAGCAAACAGTGGCTATGGCACAGCATTCACAAGTAAGTACACAGTCTGTAGGATGTTCCCACGCATTATTCAGTGAATAATTCTAAATAATGTAAACACTGAAATTTGTGTGTGGATGTAATATGGCGGACCAAATTAAATGTGTTATTTAATAGAAGAAGCTGACCTAGCTCTAGTGGAGACCAGCACCAGCTGCTCAGAGACCAGTGGGTCTATGTAACATGAATTTGTTTTGTGCTAGCAACAGTAATCCAAATCCAGCAATCACTAGTGGATGGTAGGTATCATTCAAAGTGAAAAAGCGGTTTCCAGAATACACAAGCTTCACCCCCAGGCTACCTTCACTGTAGAGTCACCTTCTACGTGATTTCCATTTTCCAGGTCAGCTCCTTGGGAGTTGACTGCAGCCGGCTGGGAACCTGTTGGCATGGCACCCGCCTGGTGTCTGCAGCTCGCGGTGACCCTGGCAGTGGCTGCTGGGCTGTGGGCACTCAGACTGCAGCCTGTGCCCCCCTTCACACTGCCTTTGTGTGTAGACTAGCCTGGAGTTAACAGCAACGTAGAGTTTGTAATCTGAATCAGTTCTGACAGACAGCTATAGGTGCTTATAAGTATCAATCTGGGGACATTACAGCTTTGCTTGCATTTGGTGGTTTGACTCTGAGCCGTAGCACATACTCAAATACTGCCGGGTGGTAACATTCAAATACTGCAGAGCAATAACTCTTTCATCCCTTAAGGTACCCCTCAAAGTAAGCATATGATAAAAACCCTTGAACCATTGAGGCAAAAATAACTCATAACCAACACCTTATTGGAATTTTATTTGCCACATTATGATCTAGAGGAGAGGGGCTAAAGCTCACAGCTGTTGTAGCAGATTGCCCTGTTGTTTTCAAAATGTTCCTACTGGATGCAAGGCAAAACTTCAGGAAAGTTACTGAAGGGCAGTGGGGAATAACAGGAGATTTATATGTAAACAAGAAAAACTAGACCCTGGTAAGATGTTTGCCAAGCTATGACTTGTCATAAAGCCAAACATAGGTAAGTGAATTGAGGTAAAAAGCTGCACATGCTTTTATTGATTTTTGATGCATTGTTAATTTTGTCCATGCAGTCAGTGTGTTGCTGGCTTGCTATTAAGACCTGGCAGTGGAAAAAAGAACAATAACAAGAAATTGAATTAGTCATTTGTTTGAAAATAAGACAAAAGCAACAGTATGGAGAGAAAGGAAGGAACTTGCGAAAGATCTACTTTACTGCTTTATTTTCACCATTCAGCTCCTTAGCTTTAATAGTGCTTAAAATACCAGTCACAAGTCATGGCTCTGAGGGAAAATACACAATGTTTTCTGATGATTGGTTTATTCTAAAGGCGCCACAGGAGAAGAACGTCTTAGGGATTCAGCAGGTTTGAAATGTTGTACAAGAACTCAGAGAGAAATTGATCTAAAACATGCAGTAAATAGATTTACAAGTCTTATTGACTACCCTGCTGAGCTGCTGCTTCCAAAAAGCTCTGAAGTGCAAGTCTGTAATAAAGGTTTTCCTTTCAGATATTCAGCCTGCACAATCTGCTGGCATTTGGCATTGATACAGGCTTTTATTTTTACTGGAAAAATGCAAGAGACAGATTGATGCAGATTTTCTTTTCTCAGGTTTTGGTGGTCTGAAATCATAGGTGTTTTGAAGTACCCAGATTATTTTTATGCAAGCCCTCGAACTTTTGGGATGTTGTGGCATGAAGCACACTTTATTTTACTTTAGCTGTTACAAAGCTCCAAAATACTGTGGCTGCATAGCTGTTAGGCTTTATTCAAAACACTTCAGAAATCTGGATCAGTTTGTGTTTTTACTAGAACCACAGAGCTGGATGGGAAAAGCTGGATGATTTTGTTTCCCCTCCCTCCAACCTCCAGCTTTTTCCTGCTGCAAGAAAGTATGTTTGTTATCTGAATGTGTGTTGTCACAGCCTGCAGTGCCGTGCAGTCACTGTGGGATCTTTTACGCCCATGCCTGTAAGAGGCATGTCAAAATGAAGAATTGTCTGCCAAGTGGTTTGATGAAGAAGCCGTGTCTGTAAATTGTATTTTGATTTGCATTCTAGAGTAGGTGTGACCTTCACTTGAGGTTTGGTACTGAAACTGTTCTGGCCAGTAATGCCTTATTTGAGAAGCTATAGCTGAAGGAAGGGAGTTTGGATTTTTATGGAGGAAGAAAGGTGTCTGAGGGGAAGAGCTTGGGTTTCTGGAAAAACCTATGCTACTGCCTTTAAATGTAGGGCTTTAAGACTATTGTTGTCCCAGGAGTCTGGGTCAGAGCTTCCATGGCCAGTTCTGGAAAATTCTCAGCTGCTCTGTCACTAAAAATGTGGACAGCATGGATACCTCTTAGAAAATGTGGTATCCTGAGCAGCTCTGGCAGTTGCCTTGCTTGGAGAAATTCAGCCTAGGACTGAACAGAAATAAAACAGCAAACTCTGAGGAAGCCACAGAAATACAGAAAGGACACATGAGTCTTCTAGAAAGGTGTAAAAAAATATCCCATACCTCTACCACCAAAGTTTGTTTCTTAACCAAAACAGTTCCTTTGCAACCTCTCTCCATGGGAGAGCTGAGTAATTTTAAGTTGAGAAGAAAAATAAAATTTAAAGTTATTCCAGTTTATTCGGGGGAAATTACAAAGGCATGGTCTATCCTTTCTTTGTACTTTCAACATGGAGAGAGACTGGCAGAGTTCAAGGCTTAGCAGAATTTTACCTGCATTTTAGCTTGCTGAATGACAGCCATTATTGAAACTATTAAAATCATTCTGTCAGGGTTAACAACATTGGAAATATGAGACTAGGTATGGAATCCTTAATATCAACCCTCCAAAAGTCTACTTTCATTTTCAAAAGCAGGCTTTTAAACCAAACAGACATCAAAACAAGGTGTAAAAAGAACACAGAAATGTCTGTTTTCTAAAAGGCAAAAGTTGTGAAGCAAATCTCTCCCTTTTGTAACTCTTCTATCTTCTAGTTCAAAATAGCTATGATATCTTGGGAAGAAGGAAAGACAAGAGTAAACTTCAAAACAATGCAATCATATTGGGGTTTTTAAGCTGAAGCAACCACCACTTTTTTTCTCTATTTTTCTTAACAACATCCTTTACTTCACAAGAAAGTTGTCACTGTCAGATTTGGAACAGGCTAGCCTCCTTCCTAGGGGTATTCCTTCAGTGCATCTCTAGCTTTGATGAGATCTGTGATGACTTTGACTAATTTCAGTTAGACTGAAACCAAGTTAGCTGTGAACCTCACTGGTCACCCAGGGCTTTCATGTTGAGTTTCATGTTGCTGTGGCATCCTGCTGGCTATACTGAAGTCAAACTGCTGTCAGACTGCTGAGCCCACATGTGGCTGCAGGAGCGGCTGGTCTCGGCACTGATTGCCACAGTAATGTCTCCGCAGTGCTGGCACACTTCTAAGGCAAGATCTTTCCTTCACCACAATCCAGGCTTGCAGTTTGAAGAGAGAACTCTACAAAGCAGTTATTGCAGAGTACTACTTTCCAAAGATTTGTTATCAGCAGTGTGGGAACAGCATCTTGAGCAAATTTAGATGACGATTAGAAAAATATTTCCTTCCTGTGAAAGAAGAATAATATGCCAAGAACGTGTGTGAAGCCCATAATTTGGTGTTTTTCAGCTCCAAACTGTAAGGAACAGCTCTGCACAGTCAGAGAAGAATGTAACTGCTCTAAGTGATTTAGCTTAATCTCTGCTTTTTAAAGTCTGTATTGTGTTTATAAGATACCTAGTGACACACTGGTGTTAATGTAACTCTGTATGTGAATAGATTGTGAAGGTGTGTGGGCTGATGCAAGCATGTCTTGTTTTGAATTCTATTCTGTACCCTTGCATGATGGCTTACATGATGGGGAAGGCTGGTAGCACACATCTTCAGGCAGATAGAGGCATCAGTAGCTTCCCTTTCCATCCCTTCTCCCCTGTGGCTGCATGGGCCTCACGCATTACCAGTGCTGAGCTCACCTTCGTGGATGTTTGAAACTGGGGAATTGGATACAGTCTCATACTGTGCAGGGCAGTGCAAAGGGGCAATAGAGAGGGAACAAAAAGAGAAATTAAATCCCCCCTGGCGCCAGGGTAAATCTCTGCCTGGAATACGGTTCCAGTACAAAGCTCTTCCGGAGCAATTTTGGGCACGCAGATAGACCACGTCAGCTGTTTCTTGATTACAAGCTGTGAGCATGCTCTTGCCTATGGACTATGTGGAGAAACTCCTTCCCTGAGCAGGGAGACACGTGTGTATATCCGCCCTGGAGTAAGAGCATCCCCGTGGGTGGCTACCCAGAGCAGCCAACAGCATCCTGTTTGTTCTCATCTCAGCTTAGCCCATGATAAGCTGTTTGTGAACTCTGTGCAAAGATATTAGGAAGAACACAGCTTGTTTAAGAATTAAATATCAGATTTCTTTTTCAGGAGGAGAGAGGATTTCCTGGCATATTTTAATTTGGAATTTGTTTATAGTGTTTACATTTACATTCAGTTAAAGTTATCAACACTGACAGTGAAAACTCAGTTGCTCTACAGCAGCATCTCAGACAATGCCAGCAGTGCTTTTGGCATCACATGATGATTAATATTAAATTTCCTGCTGTTGCAGTACATCACTACAGTGTGATACACTTTTTCTTAATGGATGCTAAAAGTGAGCATGTTAGGAGAAAATTCGTTATTCCAGACAGAAAATTCTCTGCTACAAACCACAATACACCATCATTCAGATGAGCCACACACAATACAAGAAAATATCCAGAGGAAAAAAAATTTCTCTTCTGCAATTTTTTTAAACATAGTTTATATCATTACAAGCATTTTAATTACAAGCAGGCAGATATTTTGAATATTGAGTTATATGGGGTACAGGAATGTCCTATTTTAGTATGTACACAGCTACTCCGCAATTCTGATAGCAACAGGGGCTCTAGTTAGCCTTGTGACACAGCAACCTTTTTCTTGCATGGTTTTTTCAGTTTTCGTGCTGATAATAAATCAATGAAGTCAAGTTTTTGTCTAAATTTTTCTGTAAGTTTTTGCTATCAGAATTTTCTTTTGACCAGTATTAGCCCCTTACATTTTGTATTTTATCTTATTTCAGCAGGTGGTTTTTGTTAATTTTTCTTTTCTGTGGCATTATCTTTCATTCTACACACCATATCAGGGGAATACATTTTCCTGTAGTATTTTCAGTGGCACAGGGCACTTCATGCTGTTTGTTGTGTTCTGTGTACATGGGGATAGGATCGTAATATACATTTTAGTGGTTAATTACATGTTAAGTCATTTTTCCCTGATGAATATCCAATCTATTCTATGATGATAACCATTGTATAACAGGAGAAGATGTTATGAGCAGAGAAAACAAGTGCTAAACAATTAAACCTTGAATGTATAAATCTCATTACAGGATTCCTTTTGTGCCAGATCTGCTATATTATGCTCTGCTCTTCATTGCTGGAGTTCACACTGACCCGGCTATCACATAATTATGAAAAACAGGACGTGCACAACAGTAACTACAAAGGCCCAGACAGGAAGTTACAGCATCATGACTATTTGCCACGTATACAAAGACTTGCTTTGAGATGACAGAGGTAAGGCTTGGGAAATGCTGGTGCTGCTGTGGGACCCAGAAAAGCTCATCCAGTATTTGGGAAGACCGGTCTGTCTCACAAGCTGAGGTTCATGCATGCCAAAAGACCTGGGATTCAGGTGCATGGGAATGACCTGACCAGCAGTCATAGCCAGAGACCATGGCCTTCCCATGAGGATTTCCTCAGCTGTAGGGCCAGTGGCCATTAGGAAGCCCCTGTACCCTGTGCACCAGGCACTGTGCACTTGGGTGCATCATATGTCCAGATTTCAGACTTGAAACAATGTCTAGAGGAAACAGTCTGTGTTATTCAGAGGAGACTAGACAGCCCAGAAGCCCTCCTGCTTTTACAGTGTGTGACAATTTGCTCTTTGATTTTTTTCATGTCAGGTTCTCAACACATCAAAGCAAGGAAGAAGCAATGAAGCTGGGCTGGGAACAGTGCTGATGCTGACATGTTTTGCAACAGCAATTCCTTGTAAATTAACGAAGGCCCCACTTGACACCTCAGACAACAGGGCAGGAGGCATGCTGCTGCATATAGTCATGCACTTATATTTAATGACACCAGGCTTGTCACAAGCCCCTGGCCTGGGTGTCAACTACCCCTGACCTGCACACAGCAGGTGAATCCCCAGGGAGATGGGCTTCTTGCTTGGAGCCCACTCTGCTGGCTTGTTCAGCAAAGAGACAGAGAGCACAAGCCCACCACCATCATCTCAAAGGGAGATACTGATCCTAGAGGGAAGCCCTGACCCTCCAGGCCAAGGTACAGCTTGTATGTGTGTGACTCTCTGAGTGTATACTGTTGCTGAGAGATAACAGCCCTTTCCAGACTGGCTTTCTTGGGTGATGAAGTGTCACTGAAAGAGCAGGCAGGAGTCCCAACAGGCATCAGGGAATGTCTGTGCCTCTGGGGCACTCAGGTTGAATATCAGTCCATGTCTGCAGAGGTGTCATAGACCAATACATAAAAACCTCTGCAGTGGTTTTATTCCTGTGTGCCCACATGGTCCAAAGCCCCCATGGTAGATGTTGCAGTGTGACACTGACGTGAAACCTTTCCTGCGTACAGCCACCACCAGAGATGCAGCTAATGGCAAACCCTGATGTAGCTCCGAGGGCCCACGGAGCAAGAGACATGGCTGGGGTTTGCTGGCAGGTGGTGAGAGCCCCGATGCTGCAAGTAGGGCTGGGACAAGATGGTGGAGGTGGGACTTTCCTGTTTCCTTGCTGACAGGGCCTGTCATCCCAGTGCTGCAGGGCTCTGCCTTCCTCTCGCAGATTGCTGTTTGAAGGATACAAGGATACCATCAAGAAAAACATAATGTGCAAAAGGCAGCCCTAAGCAGAGTGATCGTGGATTCATTTTTGTAGTATCTGTTAAAGTTTCCAGATGTCTATTTGCCTTGCCTTTGCCTTTTCTTTACCCTTGTGAGGAGTTCCATCCCTCTCTCTTTCTGCTCTGCTCTGAGCCATCAGGCTGACACTGGATGGATGAGAAAAGCTGCCCCTGGTAAGTGAGATCCTAACCTCACTCTTTCCAGGGGTTAGTTCATTCCTAGTGGACTCATAAATTTTTGGAAACTTAACTTTCCAGCTGAGTGTGGCTCAATGTCTTCAGTGGCAGACATTCTTCTGTTATTGTGGGGGGTTTTTTGTGGTGGTTTTGTTTTGGCTTGGTTTGGTTTTTTGGGGTTTTAAAATCTATATTTGAAATATAAATCTGAGGAGACAGAGGGGCTGGGCATAGGGGATTTTTGTTGGTTTTTTTTTTTTTTTAATTTCTGTTGCATAGGAGAAAGATATTTTTCTCTAGATTTGGTATACGCTGAATGGTTCGTGTGAAATTGCTTATGAACTTTGATTATACAACAAAAATACAAATTCCAAGTTGTGGTAATAGCCACCAGTTTGGTGACAAAAGTCTTTTTGAGTGGGAGATGTGGGGAGGAATGGAATGCATGTTAATGTGGCAAAGGAGGAGGTAGGGGAGGTGTGTGTGGTGAAAAGGTTGCAAATGGGAATGAAAGGAGTGTAAAAATGCAGTCAGTAATCTAGGCTTCCTCTTGCTATTTTTGTGAA
This sequence comes from Gymnorhina tibicen, assembly GCA_013399875.1. Lineage (NCBI taxonomy): Eukaryota > Metazoa > Chordata > Aves > Passeriformes > Artamidae > Gymnorhina > Gymnorhina tibicen. The sequence goes on along the minus strand of VXAZ01008331.1, from coordinate 1,756 downwards.
GGCATTCTTTGTCCAAATTAGGAATGAGAAATTACAGTGGGCTGAGTGGGGGCTGCTGGAGGTGTAGGAAGCATTGCTGGCACTGAAGGGGGTAGCAGGATCTCAGAGGAGGGACCAGATGAAATTGTGGTTGGAACTAACAGATGTGGTGTACAACTGGGTGTTGCATCTCACTCACAGGGAACAAACATTTCTGCTGTAAGGTTGTTGGCTGTGACAGAAATCCTAAGACCCTTAGCTGAGCATACAATAGGTACAAATATAACAGGCCCGTGGAAAAAAAACATGCAACCCTAGCCTAGTGGTGTCATTAGAATATAAAGTATCTTTTGGATATCAGAGGGTGCAGTACTGCAGAGAACCCATCTGGAAATGAATACATAAGTTCTCTGTTTAGGAAGGAGCTCAGATGGGAGTTGGGCAGAGGGAGGCTCCTAGGACTGCCAGGGCAGTGGTAACCTATCCTAAGGGCCAGACTCCCTTAGGATAGGCAGATTCTTGCCTTTGCCAGTGGAGAAAGGGACATGGCCAAATATCTTGGGAAGCAGAGTGGCTTAATGCCAAGAGAGAAAAGAGTCTCAGCTAAGAGAAAATACCGAGATCAAAACAAATGCCTAATAACAATCCCTGGAAAAAAAAATTGAGCAAGGAATTAGCAGCACATTTTTGTTGTGATTGTAGTGAAGTATTCTGACATCTATTCGTTCTGTTGGGGACATAAACCTGTTTTTACATTTTGCTTAATCTGTTTATGAAACAATAAATTTGGATGCATTTGCCTGGGGCAGAAGGGTCTGATCTCCTTGTCCCTTCCAGCCTTGTTTTCCGTGAAAGCTGTATTCATTGGAGGCTTTAGTTTCAATGATGCTTAGAGCAGATCTGCTATTGAGTCAGCTTCTTATATGTGTAAGCCAGAACCTTAAGAGCTGTTCCTACAAACAGTGGAATATGTACTCATTTCATACCGTAAGAGACAGTCCCTTACTCAATGCCAGACTGACAATAATCAGTTGTATTTGCTAAGAGTCTCTGCCAAGAACTATTTTATCAAAGTGGAAAATGTATATATTTATCAACATTTGCAGCTAGAAAACCTTCAAATCTCACAGTGTTGTGCAACTCTGAGTTGACACGCAACTTCTCCGCAGCACTGCCAGACTCTGACTGCAGCTGGCTGGGTACCACATGTAACTTCACAATAACATATTTCATCTAAGCCGTACCCAGAGAGGTGTCAGTTACTGGTTTGTATGTGACAGCCTCTGTCATGGTGAATCACTCCTTCAAGACTGAGAGAGGGTTCATGTGGGGATGGCAAAGGGTCAAGCCTAAGCCTGCAGAGGAGAGAGTGCTACATTTTCTGGTTAGGTAAAGCTCACATGTTCATGAACACAGCCCTAAGTCAGAACTGAGAGGAATCATTTGAGAATGCTCTATGAAAAGCCTGCCTGCAAGTCAGCTAGACTCAGTAGCTGAGACTGTCCTCCAACGAATAATTCCCAAAGCACAGGAGTTTTCACTTTGTATATTTTCTCTTTCCAGGGTCCAAATCTGGCTCCAACCCTTCGGATGGTAATATCAGCCCTCCTAATGCTTGGAAGAGAAATACGCTGGTATTCCAACCTACTTATTTGACCATATCAATAAAATTCTGCCAGAGCATTTGAAGCCTTGGTGATAGTCTCAGAAAGGAATCAATGTGCAGAAAGACCTGTAGTGTCTTAAAATGTCTCCTCTGTACTAGTTTGAAAACAAA
>VXAZ01008323.1:370621-381724 GCA_013399875.1 Gymnorhina tibicen | reverse complement strand
CACCGGGCGCGGCCCCGGGGCCACCGGAGCTCCGCGGGCGCGGCGGGGCCGGGCGAGGAGCGGCCCTTCGTGTGCGAGCGCTGCGGGCGCAGCTTCAGCTGGAGGGAGAGCCTGGAGCTGCACCTGCGGGGGCACCGCGCCCCCGAGCGCGCCCACCCCTGCCCCGAGTGCGGCCGCGTCTTCCCCCGCCGCGAGCACCTCCGGCTGCACCGCCGGGCGCACTCCGGCCAGCGGCCCTTCCCCTGCGCCCGCTGCGGCCGCGCCTTCGCCTCCCGGGCCAACCTCAGCACCCACCGGAGAACGCGCCGGCGCTGCCGCCCCTGCCACCAGGACCCCCGCGGGGACGGGGNNNNGCACCCAGGACCCCCGCGGGGACGGGGACCTGCTCGGGGACAGGGATAGGGACCCCCGTGGGGACAGGGACCCACTCAGGGACAGGGATAGGGACCCCCGCGGGGACGGGGACCTGCTCGGGGACAGGGATAGGGACCCCCGCGGGGACGGGGACCTGCTCGGGGACAGGGATAGGGACCCCCGCGGGGATGGGGGCCCACTCAGGGACAGGGATAAGGACCCCCACGGGGATGGGGGCCCACTCAGGGACAGGGATAGGGACCCCCGCGGGGATGGGGACCTGCTCGGGGTCAGGGATAGGGACCCCCGCGGGGATGGGGGCCCACTCAGGGACAAGGATAGGGACCCCTGCAGGCATGGGGACCCACTCAGGGACAGGGATAGGGACCCCCGCGGGAATGGGGACCCACTCAGGGACAGGGATAGGGACCCCCGCGGGAATGGGGACCCACTCAGGGACAAGGATAGGGACCCCCGCGGGAATGGGGACCCACTCAGGGACAGGGATAGGGACCCCCGTGGGGTCAGGGACCCACTCAGGGACAGGGATAGTGACCGGGACCCCTGTGGGGACAGGAACCCACTCAGGGATAGGGATAGGGACCCCTGTGGGGACGGGGACCCACTCAGGGACTGGGACCTGCTCAGGGACAGGCACCCCTGCAGGGATGGGGACATGCTCGGGCACAGGGACCTGCTCAGGGCTGGGGAACCCGTCGGGGACAGGGACCCCTGCGGGCACGGGGACCCCCTCGGGGACAGGGACCTCCCGGCAGGAGACCAGCAGTAGCCACGGGACCAGGGTCGTCCCGGCGCTCCAATGGATGTGACCTCGCCGGTGCCGTGGCCTCCGCGGGGCACCCCTGGAGCCATGAGCCCCTGGAGGCTTCTGAAACCCGGGGACTTCTCCGTGTCCCTTTAGACCTTGGGAAATCCCTCCGGAATGTGTCTCCATGTTCCCTTTGGATCCTAAAGTATCTGGGATGTTTCCCCACGTCCCTTTGGACCTTGGAAAATCCCTCTGGGACATTTCTCCGCATCCCTTTGGACCTTGAAGTGCCTTTGGACCTTGAAATACCCTCCAGTGCGCTTCCCAGTTCTCCCAGACCCTGGAAAATCCCCCAGGGATGTTTCTCCATGTTACCTTTGCACCTGAGAAAATCCCCCAGGGATGCTTCTCCGTGTCCCTTGGACCTTGGAGTATCTTCGGACCTTGGAAAATCCCTCTGGGATGTTTCTCCATGTTCTCTTCAGACACTGAAGTGCCTTTGGACCCTGCAGTGTTCCTCCGGGGCATTTCCCAGTTCCTGCCAGTGCCACCAGTGCCCTGCCCCGTGTCCGTGTTTAAAGCCAGAGGTTTCTTTAAGTCTATTTATTTTAATTTTTTCTATGTCATTTGTTATACTTTTCTATTCTTTTTATTTTATTTAATTCTATTTAAGTCATTCCAGTTCTCTTCTGCTTAGTCCGGTTCTCCTACTCCGTTCTGTTCTTCCTATTACATTTAATTCTATTTATTGCTATTCTATTTATTCCCTTTAATTAGGAGGAAGGGCAGGGAGGGAGGAAGAGGAAGAAGGAAGGGAGGGAGGAAGGAAGGAGACTCCTCTGGGGTCTTTGTCGTGGTTGAACCACGACAGGGCTCTTGTGACAGCAGGAGCCACCATGTGTCCCCCCAGGGTCCCCCCTTCCCCAAATAAACACCAAAAATCTGAGTTAATGCAGAAATGAGTAAAAAATGCAAATGAGGCCCTGAAGGGGGGACCCACTGGGGGGACACCCATGCACCTGGGGGGGCACCTGCAGCCCCACAGCCCCTCCCAGTGTGGCCCAGTTTGCACAGCCCAGCCCCACAGCCCCCCCCAGTATGGCCCAGTCCGTACAGGGAGCCCCACAGCCGCTCCCAGTATGGCCCAGTCTGTACAGGGAACCCCACAGCCCCCCCCCAGTATGGCCCAGTCCATACAGGGAACCCCACAGCCGCTCCCAGTGTGGGAATTTCCCTCCCTTCCCAGTGAGCTGGACGCTGCTCCGCACTGGGAGCACTGGGAATGTTCCCCCAGCCGGATGCCGCCGAGCAGGGGGACAGATGGTGACATTCCCATGGGAATGGGGACAGACTCCCCACACACGCTCCATCTGCCCACAGAGCTGGCAGGGAGGGCGGGACGTGCTGGGGAAACTGGGACACCAGGGAGCCAGGGAATCGCTGAGATGGGAGAGCCCGCAGACGCCCCCGGTTCACCCGTCCCCCCAAGGCCACCACTGACAATGTCCCCAAGTGCCACATCCACACGGCTTTTAAACCCCCCAGGGCTGGACGGCCCTTTCCAGGAGCAATATTCCCCAAATATTCCCAAAATCCTACCTAATGCCCCCCTGGTGCCACCTGAGGCTGTTCCCAGCATTCCCAGCCCGGCGCTCCGTGGCGGTGTCACCTCCCCGCCACCCCCGGGTGTGACAACGCCGCGGCCCCGGTGGCTTTTTTGGGATGTCCCAGTTCAACGTGCCGGGAGCACACGTGGAAGAGCCGCCGGAATCGGGGTCGGCAGGACGGGACACGGCGGGGGAGGGGCTGGGCCGAGTCCTTTGTGCTCGGGGCTCAGATAACCAGGAAAAATCCCCAATTTTCCTCTTTTCCTTTTTTTTTTTTTTTTTTTCCCTTTCAGATGAAATCACGAGGCCGGGAGATATTTTCCCAATTAAATTCCTGAAATTAGACCAGAGCCGGGAGCGCGGCGGGGCGGGGTGCGGGGGGGAGGGGGTTGGGATGCCGAGGTGTCCTCAAGGACGCGAGTTTTTGGGACTAAATCTCCTTGGTGCTAAAAATTATGGGAATTCCATCCCTGGAACTGAGCTTCGGAGGGAGGGAGAGGCTGGATGTGGCTCATCCTGGCACCCGGAGGAGCCTGAGGCTGCGCCAGGGGATGGGACTGAGGTCCGGAAGGACATTTCCTCCCGTTTTCCCACATCCTCAGGGGTCACACGGTGTCTCTGCCCCTAGAGCAGCTTTCCCAAGGGAAATCCAGCCCTAAAGAAAAACCGGCTGCGTTACCAAAACTCAAGGACGATAAAACTCCTCGGCACCAGGGCAGCGCTGAGAAGCAGGAATTCTGCTGCCTTGGTGTTAAGGAGTTTTATTTTTACCGATTCCCTGTAACAGTTTTGGCACCAGGACGGGACCTACTCCTGAACTTCAACGGATCCAAGGGATCGCAGGACCTCGAGGGATTCTCGGGGAGAAGCTGCGATCCTCGGGAAATGGGAGCGGGACCCCCGGGAAGACCGAGGCATCCTTCCCTTCGAAGGGGTGGAGCTGCCCGTGAGGCGCGGCAAAGGCTCCCCAGGGCGGGGTTTAAAGGTCCCCAAGGGGCGAACGGGGAAGGGTTAGGGTCCCTCCTGGGAGCTCCTAAATTGGGATAGGTTTGGAGCGCCCCATTTCGGAGTGCTCCTAAACGGGAACAGGTTTGGAATGCGACATGGTTTAAATGGGAAGCGACTCATGTGGTGGAAGGGGGGGATTCTGGAGAGAATTCCCCCTAGGATGCCCTTTAAAGCTTTGGGGGAAACTGGGGGAGGACACCCTCGCTGGGAAACGAGGGGCTGAGTGCTGTCATAATTGGTGGCTGAATTTGTAAAGAAAGGGGACATTGGAAAAGGGAGGGTCCCCAGGCCGGGGGAAGCCAGACGGGAACCCCAAACGCGGCTCTCCAAACCATCGATCTCCTGAGACGGAGATGAAGAATCCCCTGATGGGGACCGGGGGACTCATCCTCAGCTGAGCCCCTGGTTGTAATTGCCGGGGAAGGAAAAGGTACATTTTTAATTCATGCAGGAGGAACTCGGTGTCGAATTCCCGCAGAGCGAAACTGAGCTGGGAACCTGCTGTGGGTGTGGCAGGGAGGAAGAACAGGCCTTTGTTAGAACCATTGCCGTTTGAATCACGGAAACAGTGGGGGACGCACGAATTTTTGTGTCTGCCTCAATGCCCAATCCCCTGGCTGGGGAGAGATCTGTTTGGAAAATTGGATGCTCAAAGAATTTTCCCGGAAGGGGAAATACAAATTCCAACACCTGAATCAAAAGCCGTGGAGGCAAAGATTTTTATGTTTCAGGGATCAAATGAGGCGTAAGAAATCCCAGGGGATGTAGGGAACGCTGTGATCCCGCTGGCGTGGGCCCCGAGGTGCTGGGTGATCAAAGGTGGCCCAAATGGTGAGGATTCCTCCCAAACCTGAAGCCGGCCAGGGAAGGCAAACACAGTGCTCTGTGGAGGTGGGGGCAAAGAAAACTTTGGAAAAGCTTATAAAATCTCATTTTGAATATGGGTTATGGAAGGGGTGTGGATCAGAGTGTAACAAAATCTCAGTTTGGATAGGGGTTATGGAAGGGGTGTGGATCAGAGTGTAACAAAATCTCAGTTTGGATACGGGTTATGGAAGGGGTGTGGATCAGAGTGTAACGCAGCGGTGCTGGCAGTAAAAAAGCAGAACGGGGAGCAGAGACCAGTGCAGATTTCAGAATTCAGTGCAGATTTATGAAATGGTCCCGGACGTTCATCCGGGTGGAGCTGAACCGTGCCCAGCCCCGGCAGCGCTGAGGGGACACAAAGGGCCCGCGGTGCTCGCTCCCAAGGTCCTGTTTCTGTAACACCTCTGGGCCAGAGAGTGGGAATGGGTTGCTTTGGAGTGGGAGAATCCAGAATTTTCCAAGCAATTGGACAATGCGAGTAAAGGATGAGCCGGATGCTCGAGAGCGGTGGGAACTGCGGGACTTTGAACCCAGGAAGCACAAAAGCTGCTCTGTGCCCCACATGGAACAAGGAGCAGGACACGGGATGCCACCAGCAGGGTGCTGGAGTACCAGGGTGCCCCACTGGAGCAGGACCATGCTGAGCTTTAGGTAAGCCCTGTCTGAACCTGGCCAGGTTTCCCCAGGCTCCCGTGAAGCACAAAGGAGAAATCGGTCGAAATCCTGCAAAAGGCAGAAGAAGCGGCCGCAGTGCCCCTGTGAAGCCCATCAGAGTCCCCAGTAATTCCAGGGAATCACTGAGATGATGAAGCAGCTCGAGAGGCTGCTGGGAAAGGGAGCCCTGCGCTGACAGCCGGCAAAGAGCGGGATGTCCTGGAACAACCCCAGATATCGGTGGTCAGGACGGGCAGCCAGCCCCGTCACTGGGAGCCTCAGAAAATCCCAGCAGCTGATTGGTACCCTCATGTGGGCAGGTAACTGCCTCCAGAATTAATGGATAACGGAACTAAAACACCGGGGAACACGTTGGGAAATAGAGAACAGGGTGATCCGTTTGCAAAGGAATATAGTGAGCACAAATATGACAGAAATTAATTGATCGGTCATTGGAAAATGTGATTTGTTTGCAAAATAATCCCAAGGAAGGCAGAAGGCCGCCTCCAGGGCTGGTAAAACAGGGGAATTCTCCAGGGGATTGCTGGCAAATTGATTTTGCAGAAGTGCCCAGGCAGAAGGGGGACTGGCACATTTTGGTGTTGGGAGATGGCCAGAGACTGCCCCAGGTCGCACTGGCAGGGCAAGGGAAGGCTCGGAAGTTCTGCCAAAATCGATATTTAATTGCACTGGGACTGACTCTTCTAAGTCTTGTGAGATGCCTGGTTATCAGCAGATCCTTGGGACTGTTTATTCCAGGAAAATCAATGAATCTGTCTGTGAAATCCAGTGTCTGAACAGGAGCTCTGCTGTGCTCAGCACACGCAGTGCCTGGGAGAAGAAACCCCCTCGTGCATCCGGCCGGATAAAGAATTCCCGCTGCTTAATGCTGCGCTGGTGTGCAGCGGTTTCGTTTCCCAGGTTTTTGGTAACGAAGCGGTGCCGTGGGGGCAGTGAAACCCGGCCGTGGGCCAGGCGAGCCGAAACGCAGTCGGATTCAGCCCCGGAGAGCGGGGAAGGTTCGCGCTGTTTCCTTCTCCCGGCCCTGCCGGCGCCCCCGGGGAGCTCGGGGGGGCGGCTGCGGGCGGCTTTAAGCGAGAACACCCAAAAGCGATCAGAGCTTTTCGGTGCTTTAAGTGACTTCCGCGGTTTTCCACAGGAACTGAATCAGCGCCCCACGGACTGTTCCTCCTTTTTGGTTTTTAATCGCCATCCGTCTGCCGACGGCCGAACTTTCACTTTTCTTTTTACAGGAACTCCGCGGACAGAAACCGATGGGACTTTTAACAGAACAGACTTTTAACTGCCCCCATAATCGCTGGTATTATCAGTTCAGCGATCTCGGTGACGTGTTCGCGTTTTCATCGAGAGCAGCTTGTTGGGAGGCCGAGTATTAGTAGGATTTCGTGAAGCAAACCATTTAATGTGTTGTTAGTTTGGTTTTTGCTGATTTTATTTTGTCTTTTTGCTGAAAAAGAAACAATAACTTGAGAAAAACTTTTGTCTTCTGGATTTATACTTTTGTTTCAGCCAACTGAGAATTAGAAAATCCAACCAAACTGGGAGTTGGTGCAAGAACTGATGCATATTTGGGATCGTGCAAACATGCGTTAATCTTCCTAGTCCTGCCCAGAAGGCTTTAAATTTATGATGATTTGGGTAATTTTTAAAAATATACTACGGAGTGAACGGAATGATTTTAACAAAACAAAAGAAAATACCAAATGGGGAATGGATAAAATGCAGAAAAGGCCTTTTAGCAACTCCCGAGTCCTGTGACCATTTTTGGAAACGCTTGAACTCCCACTGGAACGTGTCTGATGTGCAGCTGGGTTTCCTGCCATGCGTGCTAAGAAAGGATTTCAATTTTACCTCACTTCAATCTTTTCTAATCAGCACGGTGATTACAGCCCTGCTCTGCAGCACACGCGTCTGAATTGTGGGTGCAGTTCAGTGCAGCGGGACTGTGAAGGAATGGGATGCCGGCGATTAAATTAGAATTTAATTTTAAATTAAATTAATTTAAAAATGAAATTTAAAAATGGGGAGGGGGGAGGAACCACTGAGTTTGAAAAGGAAATAATTGTATTTATAACCTCAACAGCAGTAAAGCCACAGTTTTTGTTTTGTGATCTCTGATTTTGTTTTGTTTGGTGATCTCTGACCCCCGGAGAGCAGAGGCCTGAAGTAAAAATGTGTTTGTATGAAAACATTTCATTTGAAAGCGTTCTGTCTCTTGTGTGAGAACTTTTGTACACTAAAAATTTCCATATTGGACCCACATCCCACGGGCACAGAGCTGTGGAGCATTTCACCCCCCGGGGCCCTTCCCCCCCCAACCCCCTCACACCCCAAACCCCTCACACACCCTGAGCCCCTCACACCCCAAACCCCTCACACCCCAAACCCCTCACACCCCTGAGCCCCTCTCGCCTGGGGAATTTTGGGGGTTTTTAAATCCACTTATCCCATTTTGGGGCTTTTAAAATGGCTTAGGCCAGGGTTTGTTTTTTTGTTGTTGCTGTTTTAAATTCACTTCTCCTGGTATTTTTTTGGGTCTTTAAAACTGCCCATCCCATTTTTGGGGGGCTTTTCAAACCACCCTCCCCTGTTTTTGGGGACCTTAAAAACCACTTGTCCCATTTTTTTTGGTGGCTTTAAAAACCTCTTAACCCGGTTTTCATAACTTTAAAATTGGGGCTTATTTTAAAATTACTTATCCCAGGGTTTTTTACTTTAAAAATAACTTATCCTGTTTTTCTTTCTCTCGAGCCTTTGAAACCACTTATCCCAGTTTTGGGGGCCTTTTAAAACCGCTTATCCACATTTCTGAGGGTTTTAAAAATACTCGGTTTTGTTTTGTTTTTTTCTTTTTAAACCACTTACCCTTGTTTTTGGTGCTTTTAATTTTTTGGCTTTTAAAATAACTTATCCTGGGTTTTTTGGCCTTTAAAACAAATTATTCCCCCCTCTCCCCCCTCCTTATTTTATTTAGCATGTAAACCCACTCATCTCAATTTTGTGAGTTTTAAAAACGACATATTCTGTTTGGTTTTTATTTTCTTAAAACCACTTATCCCAGCCTGGGCTTTAAAAAACTGCAACTCCTTCTTTTTTTTTTTTTTCCTTTTTTTTCTTTTTCCTTATAAATGATTAATCCTGCGGGTTTTGGCTTTAAAACGTCTTATCTCCTTTTTTTTTTTCTTTATTAAACAACTTATCTCTTTTTTTTTTTCCTTTTAAAATCACTTGTCCCGTGGTTTTTTTGGCATTTAAAAATACTTGTCCTGGGGTTCTTTGTTTGTTTTGTTTGTTTGCTTGTTGATGATGTTGGCTTTTATCACTTATCCCATTGTTTCAGGGCCTTCAAAACCATTTATCCCAATTTTTTTTTGGCTTTAAAAATGACTTTAAATTCATGGTCATGACTTTAAATATCATGGTCAGCTTTTCGATTTTTTTGGGAGGAGTTGGGTTCGGTTTGGTTTGGTTCTTTTTTGCTTTTAAAATCACTCATTCCATTTTTTGAGACTTTTAAATCCACTTATCCTGGGTTTTGGGGCTTTTAACAGGACCTGTCCTGGGGGTTTTCGGCTTTTAAAACCCCTCATCCCATTTTTGGGGAGTTTAAAATCAAATTGTCCCAATTTGGGGGCTTTAAATCCACGTATCCTTTTTTTTTAGCTTTTAAAATTGCTTCTCCTGTGTTTTGAGCGGCTTCAAAATCCTCTTCTCCCATTTCTGAGGCTCTTCAAGCTGCCTAAGCCATTTTTTGAGGCTTTTAAAGCTGCTCATCCCATTTTTGGAGGCTTTTAAAACAGCAAATCCCAGATTTTTTGGCTTTTTATATTACTTACACTGGGATTTTTGCTTTTGAAAACACTCATCCCATTTTCAAAGCTTCTAAAGCCCTTTGACCCATTTTTAGAACTTTTAAAACCACTTATCCTCTTTCTTTTTTTTTTTTTTAAACCGTTTTTTCTGGGGTTTTTGGAGTCTTTCAAAACTGCTCATACCTTTTTATTTTATTTTTCCATTCAGAACCAATTATTCAATTTTTGGGGAACTCTTAAAAGCTCTTATCCCACGGGTTTGGCTTTAGAAATGACTTATCCCGAGCTTTTGGGGCACTTGTCCCAATTTTGGGCCCCTTTTGAAACCATTCTCCCCAGTTTCGTGGCTTTAAATTCACTTATCCCATCTATTTTTTGGCTTTTGAAATTATTTATTCCCTTTTTTTTGTTGGGAGGGGGAGGGTTAAACCACTTATCCCATTTTGGGGGGCTTTTAAACCACTTGTTCCTTTTTTTTTTGCTTTAAAACTACTTCTTTTCTTTTCTTTTCTTTTCTTTTCTTTTCTTTTCTTTTCTTTTCTTTTNTTCCTCCCAATTTTGGGGACATTTAAAAAACACATCACCATTTTGGAGGCTTTTGAATTTTTTGGCTTTTAAAATTACCTGTCCCGAAGGTAATTTTCTTTTCTTTTGCACTTATTTTATTAAAAAAATTTCGCTTTCTATTCTTTTGCTTTTAACATAATTCGTACTTTTTCCCCCCTTCCCTTTTAAAATAACTTTTCCCATTTCTTGGGCTTTCAAAACCAATTATCCCTTTTTTTTTTACTTTATAAATTATTTTCCTATGCGGTTTTTTCTTTTTTGGTTTGAAGCCACTTATCTCGAATTTTTGGGTTTATTAAACCACTTATCTCTCTCTTTTTTTTTTCTTTTTTCTTTTCTTTTTCTTCTTTTTTTTTCTTAATCGCTTGTCCCTTTTAAAAAAAAAATTTGGCTTTAATAACAATTTTCCTGGGGTTTTTTTTTGTTTTTCCTTTTCTTTTTTCCCTGGCTTTAAAAACCACTTATCCCATTCTTTCGAGGCTTTAAAACCTTTTATGCCCCCTTTTTCTGGCTTTAAAAATGACTTATACTGCTGGGGCTTTAGGGGTTTTTATAGCTGTTCAAACCACTTGTCCTATTTTTTGAGATTTTAAAATCCACTTATCCCGGTTTTCGGGGTTTTTAAAGCCACTCTTGCCATTTTTTGTGGTCTTAAAAAACCTCTTATCCCACTTTTTTGAGGCTTCAAAACATTTTCTATTTTTTTTTTCCTTTTAAAACCACTCATCCCAATTTTTGGGGCTTTTAAAACCTCTTATCCCTTCTTCGGGGGCATTTTAAAATCACTTACCCTTTTTTTCCCCTTGAAAATAACTTACCTTGAGACCTTTGGGTGGGATTTGAAGACACTCATCCCAATTTTGGGGGCTTTTACAACCACTGACCCCATTTCCCAGGCATTTTAAAATCACTTACCCCAATTTTTTGCTTTTTAAATGACTTATCCTGGGGTTTTTTTGCTTTTAAAACCACCCAACTCATTCTGGGGATTGAAAACACTGCAACACGTTTTTTGGGGCTTTAAAAGGCTTTTCCTGGGGTTTGATTTGCTTTTAAAACCACTTATCCCTTTTTCTTTTTGGCCTTTAAAACCACTTATCCCGTTTCTGGTTTATTTTTTGCTTTCAAAACCCGAATTTTTGGGTTTGTTAAAACCACTTAATTCTTTTTTTGAGGCTTTTAAAGCCAATTATCCCGTTTTTTGGGGGGGGTTTAAATCCCCTTACGCCGGGTTTGGGAGGGAGGGGCGGGGCCAGGGGCGGGGCCGTGGATGCGTTGCCATGGGAACGGGATGCCGCCGAGGAGATTGGGGGGGGTCAAAGACCCCTTTCCATGCGATTTTGGGGGTCGGCGCCCCATTTCCATGGGAATGGGAGGGCCAGGGACGCGTTGCCATGGGAACGGGATGCAGCCGTGGGGATGGGGGGGGTCAAAGTCCCTTTCC
>VXAZ01008323.1:233427-261633 GCA_013399875.1 Gymnorhina tibicen | reverse complement strand
GGCATCGGGGCGGGGGGGGTCTGTACTCGGCATCGACGGGGAACGGGATCCGCCGGAGCCAGTTAACATTAGAAATGCAGAAAACTGCAGCCCGGGTCCCGGGAACCGGCAGCGAGGGGAGGGATGGAGCCGAGGAACTGCAGAGGAACTGAGGAAATGCGATGGAGCCGAGGGGCTGCGATGGAGCCGAGGGGCTGCGATGGAGCTGGGGGACTGGGATGGAGCTGGGGGACCGCCATGGGTGAGGGACCGCGGTACAGCCTATGGGCTGAGATGAAGGGGAGGGACTGGGATGGAGCTGGAGGCTAGGATGGGCGAGGGGCTGCGGTGGAGCCGGCAGGCTGCGGTGGAGCTGAGGGGAGGGGAACGTTGATCGTGCGGTGCTGAGGCCGACTGCAAGCCGGCAGGCTCTGGCAGCTCCCAGCCTAAGGGTCCCTCTGCCCTCGGTGAGCCCAAGCCTCCAGGTTTCTGCAGCTGGCCCACAGCAGGGAAGGCTGCAGGGCCGCGGGTGCCTTTGGTCTATGTGAGGAGCTCTGGTCCAGCTTGGTGCCCGCCAAGCACTGCCGTTTCCCTGCCCTGGGTTTTGTTGTCCCTGTTTGGTGTTGGCAGCATGCTCAGCTCCGTTCCTGCTGCCTCACGCCAGGAATGTCGCTGCAGGGGCACACGAGGTGGTTTGGGGGAGTGGTGGCCCCGCTATAGGGGTGCTGGCTACCACGGTGATGCTGCATGGGAGAAGCAGCCTGGGTGCTTCTCTAGAGGCCTGCATCCCTCTTTGGTCCTTTTGGGTTTCTATGGAAAGGAGGGAAGGAAGATGGACTGTAAGAAGAATCTGGAAGGTTGCATGGGTTGAGGGAATGTAAATCCCAGAATTTGTTTTATCGGCCTCATGGTGCAAGGACAAAGGACACTCAGTGGGGTCAAGACAGGGTGGATGTAAAACCCTGGGCTGATGCTGGAGAGGCCTTTCCACCTCTGTGGAGGTCTTCAGCCACAGAAAGCTGTTGGAATTCGAGGAGAGGAGGAAAGGGACTCAGGCTGGATGGAGATGGGTGGGAGCGCGAGGCTGGCACAGGCCGTGGCAGTGGCTCAGTCCGATACATTGGGGTCCCACTAGTCCAGCTGGGGGAGTCACGGTGGGCTGGTGGCGGAGGACTGTCCTGCACCCATTCCCTTGGGGCTCCTGCAGCTCTCCCTTGTTTGTGCCTCTGATGACAGCTGTGGTGGGAGCCCTGAGGTCACCGGTGACATGGTCTGATCTTGTGTGTGGTTCCTGCGCAGCGGGTCAGAGGAGCTGCAAGCTGAGACACAGCGGGGTATGCCTGGGGTGCTCCCAGGGTCACCTCTGTGGGCAGAGCCATCCTGGGCACCATGTCCCTGCCCCTTGTCCCTCTGCAGGGATGCTGAGCCGCCCGGGGTGCTGGGCGCGTGTCCCGTCCTGCGCCCTCAGCCGCGGCAGTGGGTGCTGGGCACGTTGGTGGGAGGCGCGCGCGTCTCTTAGCAACTCCTCTGGTGCGTGGTTCCTCCTGTTGCTCGGGAAGGTGTGAACGCACACACCGGCCTCTTGTGTGCTGAGGTGCTCGGGGCTTCCCAAAGCACTCTGTGTCACCCAAAATGAGGGCTGAGGGGTGCCCTGCACCCAGCTGGCCATTACACGGCTCACCTGGTGTCCACAGGTGGGATGGTGCCAGAGGCTTCATGTCCTTGGCCACAGCCCCATCCTGTCTCCGCTTAGTCTTCCCTGTGGATCTGTAGCAGGAATCCCACAGATTTCCTTGTCTGGGCTTCATTCCCTTATTACCTGCCAGGCACTGGGATGAATCCTGATCCTGGTGAAATGTGCACTGTGATTACACAGTTACCTGTGACCCATTGCCAGGTGTGTGTGAGTGAATTAACAGGGGTTAATTAACGGCTGGAAGAGCCTTGCTGGAGATGTTATCATTCCGTGGAGTGCCTGGGTCTGGAAGGGAATTTCCTTCTAAACTGCAGGTTTGGGGCTTGATACAGAAATGTCTGGAAGAGGATTTTGTTTGTTGATGTTCCTGATCTGAAGATCAGAGTTGGTGACCGGAACGATGGCTCATGGTCTGAAAATCCATGATGGAAGTTGCCAGTGAAACCCCAAATTCAATTTCCTAACACTTGAGCACTGGGTCTTGCAGGACTTGCTCACATCCTCCTGCCAGATTCCTTTCCTGTAGGCAATTCCTTCCTTTTTGAAAGGGAAAAGTCGAAGGCAGTACTGTGCTGCAGTGGGGCGGGGGGTCCAAGCTGCCCGCCCTCTGCCAGGGCCAGGGCTGCTGGTGTCCCTGCGGGGGTGTCACCGCAGGGGTGTCACTGTTGCAGCCATGCCGGCAGTGGAGTCATGGGGATTGGCAGAGCTGTACAGAACCGGGGCGGGGGGNNNGGGGGTCTGTGACAGTGTGGCTCTGCCAAGGAGGGGGGTGGAGTGGGTGTTGGGGGGCTGCTGCAGGCAGAACCCTGCCACGCCCCTGGACTTGGACAACAAGCCTTTCCCAAGGAGTTTGGAGCCCACGATGGGGTGGGAGCCAGCTGTGCCTGCTCATGGGTCGGCATTGGTGGTGCCACTGTGGGAAGAAAGGGAATTCTGCTCTGTTTTGGTTCCTCCTTGAGCTGGAACTTCATTCGGAGGCGATGGAGGCAGAGGGGCTGGGGGACACTGGGGCTGGAGGAGATGGCAGGCTGGGCTGGTCGCCAGCATCAGCTGCATCACAGACAGGACCTGGAGTTTTTTGGTAGGTTCTAACCACCAAATTTGGACAGATTTTCAGGGGGCTTGCAAAAAGCAATTCCCTCATCCCAGGCTGCTTTCCTTGCCAAGTTGTGGAGACTGCTGCAAGCTGCTGAGTTCTATAAAAGATTTCGTATCTGCATAAAGCAAAATGATACCAACCTGGGGCTGGTGCAGCCCCTGCTCACAGTAAATGTGACCTCCAATGTTGCGACTCTGGGACAGGCTACAGACAGAACCGTATTAATAGAGTTTGTAATTAGAGCAGTAATTGCACAGTGCTTAATTTCTTTCCTAGAAATGAACTTTGAGCAGTGACCAGAATGCGGGTTTGAGGAGGGCGAGCGAAGCCTCTGGTGCAGGGGGTTACCTGAGGGACACGCAGGACAGGCTACGAGCAGCATGGGGCCGCAGGAACCAGCACGGATCCAGGGACAGGTGGGAGAGACAGCACCAGCAAGATGGAATAGTGAAAGAAGATCATGATATGGGACTGAAGAGATGGTTACACAGAGGTTTTCTGGGTGTTTAAAGTGGTGAAGGCAGGAGGGAGAGGTAGAAGGGAGATAAGAAGTAGGTGAGATTCCCTCAACAGAGCTTTTGCCAAATGATGGGAATTTTCTTCTGTGTTTGTGGTTGTGCACATGCCTTGCAGCCCACCTAAAGTTCAGCTCTCTGGGAGAGCTTGGAGAGGGTTTGAGCCATGGTGAGGACTCGGTGGCCGGGGAGCAGGACCAGGAATCTCTTTGTAGTCGGTTTTACCTGGAGCACATGTTTTTCCCTTCGTTGTTCTTCCTCACCTCTCCCACCCACCTCCAAACCCATGTGGGTTCCTCTCTGCAGTTTAAGAAACTGGGTTAGTTTGGGAAAGCTCTCCTCTACAATTTCCAGCTGTTGCTGCTTTTGCAGAGGCTTGGGATGAGAGAAGCCCTGCAGGATGTCTGTGGTGGCTGGGGGCAGCCTGGATGTCCGTGACCTCCACATCTGCTCTGCCGGGCAGGGGCTGCCCCATTGCCAGCTCTGCGTCACTCCAGGGCCTGGCTGTCGGCTGGGTGTGAGGCCAGCACGGACCGTTGGGTCACTTGGTGTAAATAGCCCATCCCAGGATTTTAGCCTTAAAAAATACGGCCTCTGGCTAAGGCCTGTTGGAGGTACAGCCCTGGGCCTCTCTGCCTCAGGAGTTTACTCCATCATAACCTGTCTTGCTGTCAGTAAGTGCTGTCACTTTTCCAGCTGGCATCTCCAACATCTGGTTATTTTCTGCATTTCTCTCTGAGGAAGGACTGCTTTGATGCTGGGTATTTTCATGTTTAAAGCTGCTTGTACCAGTCACTGAGGTCACTTTGCCATTTCTCTTTCTGATGAGTTAAATTGGCTGAACATAATTCTGTTCAGTTCCAGCACAAGTCTTCCAGCTCCGTGCTCCATCCTTTCCCAACGTCTTTTGAAACTGGCTCCTGATGTGCTGATTCACAAAGCAAACTGAGGCAGGAGCTGCCACTGATGCAGGATCTTCTGGAGGAAGATGAGGACCCTCCTCGCTGGAGCCCTCCAGCCCTGCCAGGCTCGGGGAGCCCCGCACTGCCAGGCTGCACGCAGGGCTTGCCATGTCTTCGCTCTGCTGAATCAGCCTTGAGTAAATTACACCCTTTGGGAAGGAGAGCGTTCTGCTTAGCCAGCTTTTTCCTGCTAATTCCATGACCTCTGCAGAACTGCCCTGTTTATGTATGCCTGTGAGTTCCCGAGGGCTGGGAAACCGCAGGCCATGGTGCTGGGGTGCTGTAGGGGGAGCTGCAAACTCTGAAGCCACCAGCGCATCCCTGCTCCGGGGCCGGAGCTGGGCATTCTGGGCAGCTGTGTGGCTCCTGCTGTACTGCCCCCTGCGTTCAGGGCAAGGTTCCTCTGGCACTGTGGTCTCCAGATTTGCTGGAGGTTAAGCGCAAAGGTGGTTAAAAGAGCACATAATGAGAGGTTGGGCAAATCACAGAACCAGAGAATGGTTTGGGTTACAGACCATCTTGTTCCAACCCCTGCCATGGGCAGGGACACCTTCCACTATCCCAGGTTGCTCCAAGCCCCGTCCAACCTGGCCTTGAACACTTCCAGGGATCCAGGGGCAGCCACAGCTTCTCTGGGCACCCTGTGGCAGGGCTTCACCACCCTCACAAAGAAAAATTTCTTCCCACTATCCCATCTAACCCTAGCCTCTTGTCCGTGGGAAGCCATTCCCCCTTGTCCTGTCACTCCAATCCCTTATCCAAAGTCCCTCTCCAGGTCTCCTGGAGCCTCTTTAGGCACTGGAAGGGGCTCTAAGGTCTCCAGAACCTTCTCTTCTCCAGGTCAACAGCTTGGCCTGGCTCCAGAGCAGAGGGGCTCCAGCTCTTGGAGCAGCTCCTGTTCTGATCATGCTCTCTGTGTTGTTTGGGTCAGGGGTGCTGTGGTCTTGAGGCCGACTCCCAGGAGAGGTTCCTAAGGGCGCTGGGAAGTGCTTCCTGGGCTGCCTTACCTGTTGGCAAGGGAGAACCCTGGGTCCTCCACCACTGCGTGTGTCCTGGCCTGGCTGAGGCTGTTGGCAGGGCTGGCACTGCTCAGCATCTCATGGCGCCAGTGCCTGGCATGAGCAGCACAAACAAAGGGATCTGCCTGGAAAGAGTCCTGGAGCAGATTCTGATGCGACGGGAGACCTTGGCCCCCCAGGAGTGATGGGCAAGAGCCAAAGCACAGCTGAAGGAGCCTTTAGCGTGCTTAAACAAATACATCCCCTTTTTTTACTGAGTTTTATGTTGTGGCCCAAGTCATCTGGAGGCATCTTTGCCAGGTGCAGCTCTCACCTTGCCGAGCTTACAGCGGGAGAATGCAGTCTTGGGGAAGGGTCAGAAAATCAGAAAAGGGCATTGCTTGATGCCCTGATCGATAGGAGTTGGGAGAGATGGTGAAACTGTAGCAGGAAGGCTGGAGGATGGTCCTGATGGCTGGAAGCTGAGCAGGATGGAATTGCAGGTGCTGTGCTGAGGGAGGTGAAGGTTCCTAGTGCTCTGGGGGCAAGAACTTGGTACTGTGGCTAAAGAAGAAAATCTGGGCATGTGAAGGTACACGGGGGAAGATCAGGATTTGGAGGTGGGCTCAGGAGAGAATTGGGAATCTCTGTGGCTGCAGTTTCAGTTCCCTTGATCCAATACAAGCATGGCTGCTGCGGGCAGGGACAGTGCAGCTCTTCCCACTTGGCAGCTCCACCTACCCCTCCCTGTGATCAGGAGCTGCTCTGGCAGGAGCCAGGCATGTGCTGGGTTTGGTTCAGTCAGTTCTCAGCTGCTTGTGGTGTGACCATGTGAATGCGGGCGGTGAGGAGCGGGGACGCGTGGTCAGGTCTGGGGGAGGCGGAACAGCCCCGGATTGTGCTGATCCGAGCTGTGCGACAGCTCAGCAAAGCTCCGTGTCCCGGCTCTCCCGGCCGTGACAGCAGCACCAGCGGCACCTGGGGAGGAGCTGGGAGCCTGGTGCCCGTTCAGGGACACGCTCCGGGTGTTTGGCCAGACATTGGCTGGTCTCCCCGTGCTCGCCGTGGGTCGGTGTGATGTCAGTCCTTGCTGGCTCTCTGCCTTCCCAACACAACTTCCCACAACTGTTGTGGGAAGTCCCAGCATAACTCTTGTCCCAGCATAAACTCCACATTTCTCAGGAGTTTCACAGCTTGGTTGCACAGAGCCTTTTCCAGTTTAGGGATGCTCTGCACTGACTGTTGCTCCAAGCAGCGATGTCATGCTGAGCCGGGCCTCTGTCGGAGCGGGGGCAGCCGTGACCCTGTCCGCAGAGCTGCCTCTGCCTGGGTGTGGGCTGAGCTCTTGTGCATTCCTGCTGTGCTTGGGCTGGAGTTGCCGGGCTCTGCCTGGGATACCCGGTGGGAGCAGTGCGAATGGGGCCAGCTTTGGGCAGCTGGCTGTGAGTCACTCATCTGCCATTCGCTTTCGGGAGCTTTCCCAAAGCTCCTGACAGAGCATGTCCACTTTCTGCATAGATGCCTTCCAGTGCTGGGCACTGCTGGGCTCTCACCTCCTCTGGAGTCTCACTGAGGTGGGAATGTAAGGTGTGGGTGCATCCAGGCTGGTTGTTCTGAGCTAGTGATGGGACTTTTGCTTAATTTGGGTGGCCAAATTAGATCTAAATGATGTCTGATCTGGTCCTAAACTATGTTTCCAGCTGGACTGGCTGACATGGGATGGTCCTACGCTGGGGAATACTGGGTGTTCTCGTGCCTGGAGCAATGGGGTACAGCCTTTGGGCTAAAATCCCCTCAAAGCTGGTGTGGATGTGGTGGGAGTAGGCAGTGGCCACACGGTCTGGAGGAGCAGCTGTGGGCTGAAGGGCTGGCACAGAAGCCTAGCTGCTGGGAATTGCGGGATGCAAGAGCTGCCCCAGCCTGTGATCAGAGCTCAGCACCTTGATGGGCATCTTGGCAGTACCACGATGCTCTTATTACATTCCTCCCTGTCAGGAGGAGGCCTTTTCTCCTTCTGATCCCACCTTCCTGCTTTGGCATCAGATTTTTTTTTTAAGTTGTTCTCCAGGACTTCCTACAAGTCGTTATCTCCCCATGCAGCAGCTGCAGGGATTGGGAATCCATGTCCGTTGTGTTCCTGCCTGCAGTGCCCTTCATGGAAGAGATACCTGTCATCTCACTCCTGCTGCCTCCCGCAGCTCTGGGCAGCACTGGGAGCACGAATCCGTGGCTGCCTATTCAGGTGGATTTCCTGAAGTGATGTAGTGAGTGCAAGAAATCTTCTGGGGGAAGGAAAGGTAAAAATTAAGATAATTTTAGCTGCTTCCCTGCTGGAAGGAGGCTGTGCTCACCTCTCCTGCCTCAGTGACTTTCAGACCTGCTGTCCAGTTACAACCAAACCCTGCTGCTTCTGAATTCCCGTAAATCCTAAGGAAAAAGATTTCCAGACAGAGCAGAGCAGCCAGGCTCGTGGCACGCGGAGGGAAAGGGATGATTGCATCTGTCCCAGGTGTCTGGCTGCAGTGGGGCTGCATGTCCACTCTGGAAGCCCTGGCTGTGAGTCACTGGGGAATTCCTGCCCGGGGTCATGTGTTAGATCTGGTTCTGGCCATGTGATCTGTGTGATGAAATCCACTCTAGCCTCGGGGCTCTGTGCCACGCTCCCAGCTGCTGCATCTGGAATCCCGGCCAGGTCCTGCTGGTCCTGGAGTCCCAGGGGTGGGAGCTGCTGACTCTGGGTTGCCGCGGTGGCCAGCGTGGGTTGTTGGCCCTGGCTCCCGCAGTGGGCGCGGTGCTCACTGGCTCCTGCTCTTGGTTTTGGGCATTTACCCTAGCAGTGACTCCTTTGGTAGGGCAAAGGGGTCTGGCCTTCAGAGAGGGACTTTGAACAAGGGACTGGAGTGACAAGACAAGGGGGAATTCATCTTCCCACGCATGGGATATTGGGAAGAAATTTTTCCCTGTGAAGGTGGGGAGGCCCTGGCACAGGCTGCTTAAAACCGTTGTGGCTGCCCCTGCATCCCTGGAAGTGTCCAAGGCCAGGCTGGATGGGGCTTGGAGCAACCTGGGATAGTGGAAGGGGTCCCTGCCTATGGCATGGGGTGGAACTGGATGGGCTTTAAGGTCCTTTTCCACTCAAACCATTTGGTGTCTCTATGATCAGCCTCTGACGAGTGCTGTCCATCGCCAGTGTCCGGAGGATCGCGTGGGGCTGGAGGAGCACACACCCACGCAGGATGCCCCGCTGGTGGCCAAGGCCAGCGCTGTTCCTGGTGGCAGGTGGGTGCTGCAGGGCTGATGGTGCCGTGGCCCTCCCACTCAGGAGCAGTTCAGTGGGAGAAGCTGTTCCTGGTCCTGGTTTTTCACTGCAGTCACCCCTTGGAGCCTCACATTGTCTGGTTCTGTGTATGGGAGCACAGGACAGGGCCAACCTTGTCGTGGAGGGCTTGGAGTTGATTTAAAAGTGAGAGGCAGGTGCTGTGAGCACGTGGGGGAGCTTTGTCAGGACATGGACCTCCCAGGTCAGCCACCTCACCTGGGGTGATTTGAGTGTTCCTGATGGGCACAGAGCTTGGGGGAGCTTGGAGGAGCTCTTTGGAAGAGGAGAATAAAGCAATTTCAGGTGGTTTACATAGAGCTTTTCCAACATGAAGCACAAACAGGAGGAAGCAGGGAGGTGTTTGCTGGAATTCAGCAGCTGGGGAGTGGAGCTTCTGCCAGGGTTTGGGAGGGAGACAGTGGAGGAAGGATGGTTGTTATGGAATGAGGCATTTGGGAGGGGGAAGACATGCAGCTCGCGGTTGACGTGACAGAAGAGGAGGGCTTGGAGGGGGATTCAGAGGGAGCGTTTGCCTGCTGAAGAGAGAGGTTAGGGAGATAATTCGAGCAGCAGCAGTGTTGTGGCTGAATAGGGATGAGGCAGGATTTTATGGATTATAGGCACTTTTGGGGAAAAGGGGCAATCGTGGTCAATGCAGAGTGGACGCTGGGGGCCTTTGGCTGTGTGGCCAGGGGACAAGGAGGTTTCAGGGACTGGAGCTCGTGTAGCTCCGCAGGGGTTTATGGACAGCCAGGATGAGAAGTGAGGAGAGTGAAAGCAGGATCCATGAACTCTCATTGTCTGAGTCATGTCCTCAAGTCCCAGACAGGGTCTGAGTGATGTCTCTAGTCCCTGAGCAGCAAGGGCTTGGGGAGAGATGGGACAAAGCTGGGATTAGCAGCAGCTCTCTTTAATCACGTGGACCTTGGGCTTGTGATGCACACTTGAAATGCTGGAGGGGAAAAGAAGCTGAGACTTCATTTTGGACAGGAGACAGTCCAGGAATAGAAAAGCAGAACTATGAATCATCACACAGAGCTGAGGGATGGCGTTAAATTAAAGGCTGGCTGGAGGAAGTGTGGAAGAAGAAGGGAAGGTGCTATGGGCAGAACCATGTGAGACACCCGAAAAACAGCAACACTGGAGGTGGAGAGTGAGGATGGTCTGTCTGAGGCTGGTGAAAAAAGCTGTAGAGAACCAGGAGGAGAACAAAGAGGATAAAAGAATTGCTGGGATCAACGAGGACAAACTGTTGTGGCCAGTTTGGTTCCTGAGAGAGGAGCTACAGGGTCCAGAAGAGCCCAGAATCTGCAGGTGAGGCAGGAACAACCTTGTACAGTCCCCTGGTGAGGCAGAAAAGGGAGATCCTGGGGTGGGGATGTCTGTCTTCCTGGGAAATGAAGGCCTGTCAGTGACATCAGACACCTTCCCAGGAGACTGGAGAGAATTTGGAGAGAGTGGATTTGGTGGATGGACTGTTGGATGGGTGAGGAATTGCGTAAATGGCCACATCCAAAGGGTTACGGTCAGTGGCCCAATGGAAACCAGTAATGAGTGCTGTCCACCCCAGGTCCTTACTGGGACCAGTACTGGTTAATATCTCTATTAATGACACCAACAGTGGCATGAGTGCACCCTTGGTGTGTTTGCAGGTGACACCAAGCCGAGGGGTGCAGGTGAGAGGCTGGAGGGCAGGGATGGCATCCAGAGGGACCCTGACAGAGGAGTGGGCCCGTGGGACCCTCATGAAGTGCAGCAAGGCGAAGTGCAAGGTCCTGCACCTGGTTCTGGCCAATCAGCTGTACCAGTACAGCTGGTACTGGGGCACCTTCCACTGTCCCAGGGTGCTCCAAGCCCCATCCAGCCTGGCCCTGGACACTTCCAGGGATGGAGCAGCCACGGCTTCTCTGGGCACCCTGTGCCAGGGCCTCACCACCCTCACAGGGAAGAATTTAATCCCAGTATCTAATCTAAATCTCCTCTTTTAGTTTAAAACTGTCACCCCATGGTCTCTCACCGTCTGCCCGTGTAAAACATCTGACATTACATTTTTTACTGGAAATTTCAGTGAGTTCTGTGGCCTCTGCCTGTGCTGGCCGCCTCTTTGCTCTTAGTCATGGAAACTTACACAAAGAGGCTTGAACCCACCCTGTCCTCAGCATCATTCCTCAATGTCTTCTCTGTCCCCTGTGGAACAGGCCAGGCCTTCCTGTGTCCTTGTGTTGGTCCCTGATGTACCTGGGATTTGCCTCTAGATTTTGCTGTTTGTCGCTGGTCACCTCTCACTCCTCTCACCCTAGCTCTGGGCTCAGGCTATGGTGCTGCTGCCACTCCTTTATATTTATCCTTATTAATCTGACCTCATTTCCAGTTTCCCTCTGCATGCCTTCCCGTGCCAAGCCCGATATGGAGCTTGGGTGAGCCAAGTTGGTCTCCTACCACACTGGTTTCGTCTGCACTGGGATGATTTCTGTGTGTGCCATCACTGCTGCTTCAAGGACCCAACAGCTTTTTGTAATCTTTGTTTGTTTTCTCTTTTTCTTTTTTCCTTGTGGATTTGCTTCCAGTAAGATCTTGCCTATGGAGTTTGGTAATCATAGAATTCCAGAATGATTTGGGTTGAAAGGGACCTTAAAGCTCATCCAGTTCCACCCCCTGCCCAGGGCAAGGACACCTTCCACTAGACCAGGTTGCTCCAAGTCCCGTTCAACCTGGCCTTGGACACTTCCAGGGACGGGGAGTCCACAGCCTCTCTGGGCAGTAGCTGCCTTGGTGGAGTCTCTGCAGTTTGCTGTCCTTCCTCCCACAGACCGTAAGAACTTGTGGACAGTCTTTCCTGCTCTGCCTCCTCCCATCAGCTTCCCTCAGAGGGTCAGCTGAAGGATGCTCTGGTAGACTGCAAGACGTGGAAACTGAGTTGGAGAGAGTCTAAGAGAAAATCGAGGACAAAATGACGCGTGGCCTGGTACAAGTGAGAAATGGGCATGGGGGGAGGTGCCCAGCCCCTTTGCAGGGCTGGGAGTGGATTTTTGGGGAGGGGATTGCACAAGGTGATGAGGTGTTTGGGGAGCTCTAGTGGTGAGAGGTGAGGGGGGAGACCGAAATACTCCTCTTGGAGGAGAAAATGCCTAAATGTGCATTGGGTTTAGTCAGCTGGTTTGCAGCTCCGTGGGGTTTGTGGGCTTTGGTTTCAAACACAAACTTTGGTACTGGAACGTCTGTTCTGGCCATGTGTCATGAACTAATAAATGGTATCATCATCCCCCTGTTCAGTTCAACAGCATTGCCATCCAGGCAGGTTGGGGAGTACTTTGTCCGGCTGTAAAGCTCTTGGATCCCCCATTCCTGGAGGTCTTCACACCCTTCCAGGGCAACAATTAAAGAGAGCCCAACCACTGCTTCTTCAGTTGGTTGTTCCAGCCATTAATTCCTCCAGCTGCTGATAGTTCCCGTTTAATTCCCAATTTACATTCATCTGTTTTAAAGTTCATTTTCTCACTTGTTTCTTTAGATTGGACTAAATAAAACTTTGTTACCTGAACATTATTCCCTGAGAAGTTTACTGTTACTTCATCATCAGTTATCTCTTGATGTTCTTTTTGGGATGTAAATCGCATAATGCTCGTTAAAAGTCTCTTCATAAGTTCATTTCCTGTGGTCTTCAAAGAATTTTTATGGCTCTTCCTTACCCAGCGTTCTTAAAATGAAAATCACCAAATTATAGGCAGTGTGCTCCCACTTGACCCAGCCACAGTTCCATGAACTGTAAATCCAGTTTCTTTCTCTGCTGACTGCTCTTTTTAATGAAATTCCAGAGTGGTTTGGGTTGGGAGGAACCCTAAAGGTCATCTGTGGCCCATGTGCATTAGAGCTCTGTTGTCCAGCGAATCCGTCCGCTGTCTCCTGGTGGATGATGTGAATCCACACTGACGGTTCCTGGTCACCCAGTCATTTCTCCTGTGTTGGAAACAGCCCCAAAAGGACATGGTCTGTAGTTTGGGGCTAGGGGATCTGACCGTCCTGGCATTCCTGGCATTTGCCACTTCACCTCTCTTGGACTGGGCCTAGTAAAAGTGTTTTCCCAGTTGTCTGAAGCTTCCCACCATCACTGGCGGGGCTCCAGGTGTCACTGGAATCGTCTTACCTGTTGACATGACCTCTGGCTGTTCTGAGCCTGGTCCTACTGTGTTTATTGTAAATGACTTTGCAAAGTGGTGGTTTATAGAGGGAATGTTGTATGGCAATGGGTTACATGGTCATGGAAACGTAGGCAGAGTTGTTTGTGTCATGGAACTATGGATCACTTTGGGCTGCAAGGACCTTCAAGGTTGTCCAGTCAAACCCTGTGTCAGCAACACCTGAACCACCTGGAGGAGTCGAATCAGCTGTTACATGAGTTGTTGTTTAAAAACATCCCCTTCCCAGGGACTGGTGTCAGTGAGGGCTGCCGTGGGGCCGGGGGGTTCCCCTTCCCAGGGACTGGTGTCATTGGGACAGCAAGGGAGGTCGGGGGGTTCCCCTTCCCGCAGGCACTGGTGTCAGCAAGGGCTGCTGGGAGGTATGAGGTCACTTGGCTCTGTTCCAGCCGTTCCTGAATATCTCTGTTATTTCAGTATTTATTAAAAACTAGCATGAGCAGGAGTGTGAGCTCACTCTTCCTCGCTCTTCCTCGCACCATTGCATTCAGGTTGTTTGTGCCTTTAAATTAAAGTTACATTTTTTAATGACGTTTTAAAAATTGTTTCTGCTGATGGTTTTGCCATTCTACATTTGTGTTTTCTCTTCCTGAGTGTTTGTGTCAGTGCCTCTGGTGCTGTCTGTGCGAGGCCCAGCAGACCCCTGTCCCTGGACCTGCTCCGGGGAGCGAGCCGTGCCTCCCTGCGCGGGTCCGTGCTCCACACAGCCTCTTCCTGCTGCTCTCAGCATTGTTAAAGACTCATTTTCCTGAAGGCTTCAGCTTCCTACACCATTTTTGATGCTTCCTGCATTCAAGATCTCATTGACATCTGTTTCCTCCTCTTTCTTCCTACTTCTTACCCTTTTTTGGGCAGTTTGGATGTCGCTCACCTCCAGGCGGGTTCAGGAGTTATAGCCGAATTGTTGTCCTGGTGTTTTTATTAATTGTTGGCATTTGGGCTGTCTGATCAATTATTATGGAAGTGTAAAACCACAGCAAAAGCCCCGAACTGGGACTTAGAATCCCAGAATGGTTTGGGTTGGAAGGGACTTTACATCCCATTCCATTCTACCCCCTTGCCATGGTCAGAGACACTTTCCACTAGACCAGGTTGCTCCAAGCCATGTCCATCCTGGTCTTGGACACTTCCAGGGATGGTTCAGCCACAGCTGCTCTGGGAAAACCCAGGTTGGCCTGCTTTCCGCTCTAGTTGTCGGGTCCTGCTGCTGCTGCCCCGTTGTCCCTGGCTCTCGCTGTGCCCATGGCTGCATCTGGTGGGCTCCTCACAGTGCTGGCCCTCGTGCTGCGTCCCCTCCTCTCCTTGAGCTAGTTCTGCTGGTCCCAGAGTGCGGCAGCGCTGCCAGATTTAGGTGGCACACTAAAATAAGTGCAGTTAGTGAGAATTTGGGTTACTTTATTACTGAAGTAGGTTCTAGGTGGCTTTCTCCAGGTGAGGAGGGTGCAGTGGTCAGACAGGGCAGGTCCGGTCCCCTCAGTCCCCCTGCACTGAATGACATGTCCCTGTGCCCTGGCCATGTGGATGTGGCACTTGGGAACATGGTTGGTAGTGGCCTTGGCAGTAGCGGGGGAACACTTGGACGTGATGGTCTCTGAGGGCTTTTCCAACCTTAATGATTGTGTGATTCCATGACAAGCTGTGCTTCTGGCACAGCCTGGCCATCAGGCTGCCCCATGCCCAGGGCGGGGGATGCTGAGGCTGACGAGTGGGCGGGCGCGTGTGGGGCATGGGGTGAGCCCTAGGCTGGGCACCACAGCCAGCAGGGCGGTGGCAGCTGTGGTCAGGCTGAGGGCTCCCCTGATGTGCGGTGATGAGGGCCCCACAGCAGGGCCACCGGTGTGTCTGGGGACAGGCACGGCACCCCTGCTCAGTGTCCTTGGAGCACCACTGGTGGACTGGGAGCCCCCTGCCCGTGCCACTGCCAGGTCTGTGCTCTGCCCGGTGCCAGGGGCCTCGGGGAGCCGCCAGCAGCAGCACGTCTGTGAGCAAACCTGCAGCTGGAGCTGCTGCGGCTGCATGTGCTGGCCGCAGCCGTGTCCGAGGTGAGTCACCGGCCACGCTGTGACTCAGCCACAGCCTCTGCTGTGCCGCTGGCTCTGGCACCTGAGTCACCGCGCTGTGAGGCCCCGAGCCCTGGGTGGGCAGGCTGCAGGCAGGATTGGGAAGGACAGACTGAGGAGTCCAGTTGGAGCTGTGGCGTGGGGGTTCCCAGCGTGGGCGTGGGGGGAGCCCGGGTCAGTGTGATCTTGCTGCGTGTCCTGCAGCGTGTCCCCTCCACAGCAGCTCCCCAGTGCCGTGCATGACATGGAGCAGCAGCAGGGCCGCCTGTGCAACTCGAGGAGCTCGGGTGGGTGACTGCAGGGTTCAGGGTGCTCATGGGCTCTGTGTGCGGAGCAGCAGGATCGATCACAGGTCACGGTGGCTCTTCCCTGCTGGTACCTGTCTGTACAGGTAGTCTGGGCAGGCAGGTGTGTGCAGCTGGGCCCCAGGGAGTTCTCTCCAGAGGCTGGAGGAGAGTCTGGCCTGGGGCACAGCCTGCTTTCATGGGAGATCACCTGCAGAAGTAGTTTCAGCCCTGGAGCCTTGCCAGCCTGAGGGTGGGGATGGCTTCATAAGCGCTCCTGCTGGAGGAGACACTTGCTGTGTCCCATAGACTCCAGTGTAGAAGATGACATCCTTCCAGCTGCCCCAGGTGTGAGCTCCCAGATCTGGGTTGGAATTTTCTGTGGGTGGGAAGTTGCTCTCCTGGAGGCTGGATGTCAGTGTCCAGACCTGCAGGAAGGGCTTTAGGAGTGTGTCTGTAATCATGGCAGGAGTGTGGCTCGTGGCCAGGTGTCCATTGTCTTCCAGGCACGGGCAGGGGAGTGGAGTGCACGTGCCATGGAAAACTCCTCTCCATCAGCACGTTGCCCACTGCCTGACTGTTGGTCTGTGTGGTGGTACATGATCAGAGCTGGGCTGAGCAATTTCAGTCCTCGGATTGGGTGTAAAAGCCAGGGGAGGCCTGGGCCCATCAGCTAATGGTCCTGCTGACCACAGCGGGGCCAAGGCACGGAGCACGTGGAGGGGATTTTGGGCAGTGATCTTTCAAAGTGGACCCCTGGCTGGACAGAAGGCGGAGGGGCAGCTCTTCTCTCCTCTTCTGGGAGATGTGTCTATGTTAGCTGAGGGCTTCCAGGGCACAGGGAGCTCCCCTGATCTACCTTAATGGCTTTGCTGGTGCTCCCGGAGTTGCAGTTTACATTGTGTTGTGCAGACCCAAGATAGGAGTCCGGGGAGTCCCATGGTGCTGCCAGGTCCTTCCCAGCTTTACTTTCAGGAAGGACTCGTGGCTGCGCGGTGGAGTGACGAGAGTGGGGTGGGACAGGGTACCCTGTGCCAGCGATGGTAATTAGCACCTCGGCTCCGCACCCTCCTCAGGCCGACCAGAACCACTGTGGTGCTTCGCTGTGTCAGGGAAAGGGCCTGCCCTGGGAGGCGCTGGGCCGGTGCTCCCCATAGTGCTTGGAGCCATCCTGTAATTCCCTGAGTGACTCACGAGCACATAAAGCCTTTTCCTGCTGCTGAGGCACTGGGGAAGCCTTGGTCAGCAGGACCACTGTGTGTGCTCCAGGATCAGCTCTGACGGACAAGTCGGCACTGGGCTGAGCCGGCATAGTCGTGAGCTTCCATCCTCTGATGCGCTGACACGGGAGGCTCTCTGGAAACCTACCTGGCTGTTGAAGGAAGCAGGAGCAAACACCTGAGCGTGGCTGGCCGTGGCGTTGGGGCCAGATGCAGGGCAGTGCTGTGGGCAAACGCCGTCCCTCTTCTGGCACTGGGGATGGGAGTGTGACAGGTTTAACAGTTAAATTCCCAATGTTGGTAATTGTCGTTCCGTCGAAGTCTCTAATTCTGCCGTTTCCATGGAAATAGAATGATCTTGTGATTAAGATGTGAGGCTGAGGTGGCAGCTCTCTGGTCCTTTGGAGCTGCAGGCCCTTATTTGCCCCCACGATGGTGTCTCTCTATGAGAGGAGACACACACCTGCCCTTACATGGCAGTCTGGGTTCCTGCCTTCAGAAAGGTATCTGGAAGCCCTGCCTTGCCCCAAGGATCCTGGCAGAACCTCTTCAGGTGCATCGAGCGATGGTATTGCTCATTCTGTGTCGACTGTGTGGTCTGTCCCCTATGGAAGCTGTGGGATCCAAAAGTGGGGGAGTTGGCTAATGCGGTGTCAGGGATGGAGGTGACATCACCTGAGTCTGCTCCCCCGGGCTCCTCGTCATCGTCATTGGTCTCAGGCTGAAGTAGGAGTGATAAGTAGGTTGGGTGACTTGGGCACTAGAAGTGCTGATTTTTCTCCATGTTGTGGGAGGGCCGAGGGTGCTGGATCAGATCCGGAACTGTAAACCGCAGATGGCTGGAGTTCAGCTTGAGAGGAGGAGGAGGAAGAGTTGTGATGGGACCCACTTTAATTCTGGCACCCTCCTGCGCAGGGTGGTGGTGCCGAGGGGACATGGGGCTGGTGGGGCTCAGCAGGGCCTCTCCCTGCAGAGCTGCCCAGGGAAACTGGGCTCTGCAGAGCAGATCCATTCTCAGGAGACTGGGGGGCTGGGATGTGTAGCCCACCTCTCCCAGGTCCTCAGGCTCTCTTATCTGGCTGAGTGACCTTGGCATTTCTCCTGTTTCCCTGTCTCAGGTAACGCCTTGGAGGGAAATCCCACAGTCACCATGGTCATAGAACCCAGAACCTTCTGGGGGTTGGAAGGAACCTTAAAGCTCATCTGGTCCCATGCCCTGCCTTGAGCAGGGACATCTTCTACTAGACCAGGTTGCTCCAAGCTTCATCCAACCTGACCTTGAACACTTCCAGGGGTGGGGTAGCCACAGCTTCTCTGGGAAATGTTTTCATAGAGTTGTTGAGAATAACCCCAAGATTGCATCTGAGAAATGCCAGGACTGGAGATGGAGGAAACACTTGCTGGGCCCCAAGCAGAGCCCACTGTGCCTTGGCAGATCAAAGTCTAGAGCGCTGGGCTCCAGCCTGGAGCTGGGAGGTTGATCAACTCTTCAATCCTTCACTCAAAGCTGGAAAAATGTACAGCTTTGGCCGAGCTGCCGTGTTTTTCCCCAGCCAGTTTTTGGGAAGTGTCTGAATTGCTTTTGCTGAAACTTCTATAAATACCATCCCGATGCAGTGAGCGAGCATGGAAAATGTCAGTGGGAATGTGGGTTTGGCAGCCCAGGGCCTCGCCGCCACGGGGACGGTGTGCCAGCCCCAACCATGGTGCTGCTGGCGGGTCGGCGTGTGCACCCGGGGGTGCGGGGAGAGGGGGGCAAGGGGGCCCCCTCCTTGTGCTGCTGCCAGAGGGGCTCCAGGAGCTCCTTTGCCCCCTGCCCGGCTTATGCTGCTGCCCCGCTGTGCCTGAGCTGGGCTGTGCCCTTCCTGCTCCCAGGAAGCCATTCCCAAGCCCAAAGCTGCGTCTCGTGTTTCTGTAGCCTCGCATGGAGCTTTTGTCCTTGGATTTGGCCAGTCGTCCTCTGAGTGCGTGTTCGCTGAGCGCTGCCACGGCCCTGATGAGACATTTCACAGTGATGCTTTATGTGAAAAAATCTCCTGTTTTGGACCTGCCTAATTGGATGTGATGTCCCCAAGTTTCTGCTTTGGAAGAAACAGTGAACAAATTGTTCCCTAGTGGCCTTCTCCTTTCTTCTCCCAGCATGGAAAACTTCACTCCCCCTCTGCCATCTTCCTTTCCAGGCTCCCTGTACAGTAGCTGTTCTATCCTGTCAGTCATCTCCTGCCCCTCTTGGTACCTTTTCGAGTTCCCTTCCATTTGTTTTTGAGACCCAGGTCAGAAGCGCTGGAGAGGATGAGGACTCTGGGTCAGGACAAAAGCGATGGGATATTATATTCCCTGTCTTGTTCTCCATTCTTTACCTAATAATGTCTGGCACCCTCTTTGCTCTTTGGTTGCTGCTGAGCAGCGATCTGATGTTCACAGAATCACGGAATCATGGAATGATTTGGGTTTGGAAGACCTTGAAGCCCATCCAGTTCCACCCCTCTGCTGTGAGCAGGGATACCTTCCCCTAGACCAGGTTGCTCTAAGCCCCGTCCAACCTGGCCTTGGACGCTTCCAGGGATGGGGCAGCCACAGCTTCTCTGGGAACTGTTTTCATAGAGTTGTTGAGAATAACCCCAGGACTTCATCTGAGTGGTGAGAACTTGCAGCTTGTTTCTGCAGATGTAAAATCAGAATTGTTTATCTCTGATGATTGCACTTCTCATCGGCCACCTGCTGTTCTGGCAGCTGGACACTCGGGATTTTAAGGTCCTTTTGCCACTCTTTCTCTTTGTTTCTGCCACCTTGAGTAATGCTTTGAGCTGATGGGGTTTCCTTGCTTTATATTGTTTTCCCTGTGCCTGTCACACACCCCTCACTTGGGAGCCATCCCATCCCTTTCCTCGGTACGGATTGCCTGTGGTTGGGGAGGAGGGGAGAATGTTCCCTGTCCCTCACAGCCCCCATAATGCCCTGCAAATCTGGAGCAGCGATGCTGTTCCTGGGCAGGGTGCTCGGGAGATACTCACCCGTTGCCATTTGGTTTTGGAGGTTGGTGTTACTAAAGCCAAAAAACCAATAAAATGGTGAGCTGCAGGACTTGGGAGAGAGAACACATATAGCAAATGCAGTAATTCCAAAGAATGTCATGTTTGTGCCCAAATCACGCAAAGCCCTTTTAATGAGGGAGGTTGTGCCAACAGCCAGCCCGGCACATGGAGCGGGTGGTG
The DNA here is from genome assembly GCA_013399875.1 of Gymnorhina tibicen. Taxonomy (NCBI): domain Eukaryota; kingdom Metazoa; phylum Chordata; class Aves; order Passeriformes; family Artamidae; genus Gymnorhina; species Gymnorhina tibicen. The sequence goes on along the minus strand of VXAZ01008323.1, from coordinate 242,090 downwards.
CATCTGAACAGCAGGACTGGCACAGAATTGATCCTAAACAGAGGAAGAGTTGGTGTTACGGAACACAGACCAAGAGGGGAAGTGAGCAAAAGAGGTGGGACACGAGTGGCTGTCGGCATCCAGCTGGTCAGTGCCTATTGGGAATTGGGAGGTTTATTGGGAACAGGATGTTTTTAGCTGTGATGTTTGTCTGTACTGTCTGAAACATCGGGTGTGGGGAGCTGTGCAGTGTAAGCATCTCCATCCCTGCTTGGAGGAGTGGAATCCTTCCCTGGAATGGTTGTTCAGTCCTGAACAGCAGCTGCCAAAGTCAGGTGCTTTCAGATTCCCAGCTTTGGGCAGCTGGCACCCAGAGCTGGCTGCAGAGCTCCCTGCGAGCTGGCTGTGAGAAGATGAGCAAGGTTGGAGTGGGCTGATGCTGTGCCAGCCTTCAGCAGGATCCGTGGATGACTCAGGCATTTAGGATACAGTTAGGCTGATATCGATCCCTGAGAGAGCAGCAGAGTGCCTGACATAATCCGAATTAGTGGAGAATTAAAGGAGGGAAGTGGGTGCTGAGTGACGTAGTTTGATGGGATCTACTTTCCATGACACTGAGAACAGCTTCCAAGCAGTGGAATTAGTGAAAGGTGTTAGTGATTAAATAATACCTTGAGGCTTCTTTATGGTATTTGGGTTAGTCCAGAGTGATCTCAGGAAGAAACTGGAAGAGTCAATGGTCAACATGAGATGTATGCAGTGGAGTAAGAACTGGGGCCCTCAGTGTGTAGTTGTGAATACAGACTAGGCTGAGGCAGGTTTGGGGGGATTCCTGGGGATCCATCCTCTCCTGTGAGCATTTAATGTCTGTATTGGGTCCTGGAAAAATCATCAAGAATGGTTCTCCCTGCCAAATCCAAGGTGGTACGAAGCACTCAAAGCCATCCCCTTCTGCCCCGATCACATGGGAAGTTGGTGTTGGTGCCGTGGGGGGTTGAGGTCTCCCTTGTTGCTCTCTGTGGTCAGGTCAGGCAGGGGCCCCACTGTGACTCAGTCAGGCAGCTGGGACCCTTCGGGCCCTGCCGGGACCTGGTCAGGCAGCTGGGACCCCTCGGACCCGGCTGGGCCTCGGCGTTGGCAGGGAAACGCGAGGTGAGGGTTGGTGAGGCTGAGGGTGTGAGCCAGGCAGAATGACACCAGGACTGGTCCCTCCTGGGGCCCTGGGGTGAGATGTGGCACCCATTCCCATTTGGGAGGACGAGCCTGTGCAGGCTGAGGTGCCTATGGCTGCAGCGGGGAAGCCTCGGGGGATGGTGGGAACAGAGAACCAGGTGCAAGACCTGCACCTTCCGTCCCACCTTCCGGCTGCGGCTTGTGGCTTTCGGTTTCTGGGTTTTTCTGCTGTCTGTGGTTGGTGGTTGGCCTCTGCGCAGAGGCCTCGTGGAGGAACCCAAAATGCCTGGGTTAGATGCAGGTAGGCTCCTCGGGCCACTGGAGTCTGTAAAGGTGAGCACTGACGGAGATGGATGGCGTGGGGAGCTGCTTCCAGCAGGGGCTGCTCCAGGGGTCAGAGCTGGGGCCCTCGTGCCAAAGTGGGAGCAGGAGCAGGAGACACCAAACCGTCGGCCAGCCTGGAGTAGGGTCTTTGGCTCAGCATCCCTTGGGCTGAGGCTGCCTCTGGCTTTCCCCAGGACCTGGGGCAGCACCTGAGGTGTGAATGGGTTCATTGAAATGGATGGTCTCACCTGCAGTGTTTGTGGTGAGGGTGAGTTTCACGTGCCAGATGACATCTACTTCTTTACCATCCCAAGGGTGATGTTTCCTTCTCTAAATCCATTGCTTGTGTGTGGGATTCCCCGCACTCTGGACTCCCACACTTGTGAGCATCAGAGTTCCACCATGGGGTCTGGAGCCTGTCCACCGTGAGGGAGCTAGAGAAGGTTGTTGGGGGCTGGAGCTCTGCGATCCCTCTGCTCCAGATGGGATACAGGGATATTACTAACACTGTTCTCACAACTGGCTCTTGTTGTTTGCGGCAAAACAATCCGTGCCTGTGTGTGCAGATGCTGTTAGTCACCATGCTCGCCTCAGAGGATGACGAGGTGGGAGCAGCAGTAACGTGGCATTTGTTGGGGTGCTCAGGCCCACGTGAGCATCCTGTGTTGTTGTCAGCCTCAGTAGCTTTTTAGTTTGTGTTTTGAAAATACTTCCTTTGCCTGCCCTGTTGTTCCTGAGCAGGTGCCTTTGGGAACAGGGTGGAAGGACAGGATCTTTCCATGGCTTTAATTGTTTTACATGTTTCCCAGGGAGGGAGGAGTGGTCTTGGAGAGCTTTGGGAAGCACTGTTGGGAACATCCCTTTGGGATTCTTGGCTGCTCCCCTTTCTGTGGAGCTTGATGCCACTCCAGTCCTACCTTTTGCTGGGGTCGGCTCTTCCCAAAATTCTTGTGTCGTTGATGTCTGCGATGCCGCGTGTGCAGAGCCAGAAGGGCACGAGGATGGCTGGTCTGTCCGGTCAGCACAGACCTGGCTTGGAGGCCCAGGCTCCATCTGCTGCTGGGGTGGCTGGGGGCTTTGCTTGTGGGTGCAGAAATGTCCTGTACCCACTGGGCATATGAATGTCGCCACAGTGGTCATGTCTGAAGGAGCTCCATGGTCCAGCCAAAGGACAGCTCTGTGACCATCCTTTGCAGGCTGCTGTGGGGTCTCTGCCTTTCTGTCAAGGCAGGAGGGCTTTTCCAGCCTCCTCCATCTCCTGCCATATTCTCCTCCTGACCTCCATGTGGATTTTCATGTCCTCTGAGTCCCACTGCTGCACCATTCACTTCTTAGTTTCACTCCATCGCTGTTTTTCTTGCCATTTCTTCTTTCGTTTGCTGCTTTTGGAATAAACTGGAGGATTTTCACTGTTTAAGTGATGGTTATGGGAGAGATTTTAAAGTGAGGCTTGACAGCCTGAGGAGGTCTTCTTTAGTCCTCTGACCAAATTTTCACATGACCTTTTGTCTTTGGATTTCAAAATCCCAAGGAGCTTTCACAATGTCTGGCCTAATCATGCTGATGCTGCTCATACCTGCATCACCAGTGGGGAGCTTGGGAACTGGGAGCATCCTGGTGCCTGGAGACAGCCCTGTTCCATGGGAACATCCCTGTACCTGGGAGCAGCCTAGTGCCTGGGGACAGCCCGGTGCATGGCTGGCAGCATGGCGGGGCTGCTCGTGCCCTGCAGTGCAGGTACCAGACTGCCTGCAGATTTTGTCAGGATACTGGTATGGGCGTCTCTGCGCACAGAAGTGCCCGGAGGTGGCTTAAGGAGCAGAAGCGATTGCTGCTGCCTTGATCTTGTATTACGCCCTGTAGGTAATGTCCCAAAGCGTTTTCTTCCAGGGTACCCTGAGGCACCAGGGTCTGGACCAGCTTAGGAAGCAGCATCCCTGCATCTGTCATCCCTACATCTGTCATCCCTGCATCTGACTTGCAGCATGTGGGTGCAGGATCTGCAGCATGGCCACCCCCACAGGGTTCATGGCAGGATGCCCTCTTCAAAGGGCTGGCAGCAATTTGGTGCTCAGCTTCTCTCCTTGGTGGACAAGAGCATGGCCGTGTCCTGCATGCATGGCTGTGCCCTGTTTGGGTGACACGGTCATGACCTCGGCATGTGTGGGAGGGAGGCGTTCGCTTCAGCGCTGCATCCCGGGGTGGGAGAAGGTGGCAATTTCCTCATCAGCAGCTCGAGGTTTGCAGCAGGACCTGAGCTGGGGGTGTGCAGTGTGGGAGGAGGGAGGGAGCTGGTGCTGGAGTCGGGCTCTCCTGTGACTGTTACTTACTTCCCAGCTGGTGTTAACTCTATGCTGGCTGGGCCTGTTCCTCCTCTCCATGGAAACTGTAGGGAACAACCTGCTCTGAGGCACCTCTCACGGCAAGAGGCTTTGGAAAGTCAGTCAGCCTGTTAAGTGTCAAACCCGGGGCTTGGTGCTACGAAGGGGGCACGGGCATGGGGACAGGGCAGGGCAGGGCATGAGGGTCCAGCTGGCAGTGAGGGTCTGTGCCAGAGCTCGGACCTGTAACAGTGCCTCACCTCTCCGTCCCGAGACCCTGGGGATGTGCAGGGGCTGTGGGGTGGGTGGGTGTTTGTCAGTGGAGAGCAGGAGGACATTGTCTCTTGGGCCTAGGTTTGTTGGGGTGACCAGAAGGGGTTGTGGGGTGCTTGGGGTGACCGGAAAACTGGAAAAGGTTCCCACAGTGGCGCTGTGTGGTGTGCAGTGGTGCTGTGGTGGATGCTGAGCCTGGGGCAGGACTCAGCGTGAACGTGTCTCTCTGCTCAGGGTCGGGGGATGCCTCTGTCTCCTTCTCCCTCCTCCTGTTTGGGCCGAGGATGTCTCTGGCTCCGTCCTGGCCCCGTGGGGCCAGCAGGCAGGGCCTGGCCCCCGCCACCGCCTCCGAGTGACGGCGCTGCTGACGCGCTGGCAGTGTGGGCTGTGACGTGCGGCTGCGGGGGCTGCGGCGCTGCACCCCACGGCCGGGCCACCGAGCCTGCGCCCCCAGACGCTCCGGTTTGGCAGAGCCTCATCAGTATTCCTGGTGCACGGCCAAGCCGGCTGGAGCTGGTTTGCGGAGCCTGGTGGCTCCAGCATGGTCCTGACACAGCGCTCGGGGTCCTCCTGCAGCCGCGGGGGGGCTTGTCTGCTATCCCTGGCACTGCACAGAGCCCTCCTGCTCCGCTGCTCCCGCTGGATAGCGTGTGCTGGGGCCCTGGGTGCCCTGCAGCCTGGCACAGGTGTGGTGTTGTCACCTGTCCTGCACCCTGTCCTGTCTTTGTCCCTGGCAGTGGTGGTGCTTAGCCTGGTCTGCTGCCCATGGTCCCACCGCCAGCATGGTCCATGCAGGGCTGTCGGCCTCGGGCAGCCCTGGTCGAACGTCAAGCCTGGAGCTGGCTGGTGTCTCCACGTGCTCCTGGTCTGCTGCAGGTACCTGCCCTCTCTGGGGGCACTGGGAGCCACTGGGGCCATCCATGCTAGGAACCTCATCCCTCCCCCAGCTGCTGAGGCAATGCTGGTCCCTCATCCATGCTAGACATGTGGGGCTGCAGGGGGGTCCCCAGACTCAGGCCCCTCTGCAGAGTGACAGCTCCTTTGAACCCAGGAGGGATGGTGAGTGCAGGTGTCCCATCCTCCCAGCTCGGCATCTCCCTGGCAACAGAATCGCCCTATCTGCAGATCTCTGGAGCAACAATGCTGTTTGGGTCTGGGAGAACATGGGGATACCAGTGCTGGTGGGTCTGGGGGAGCAGTGATACCAGTATCATGGGGTCTGGGGACCGCAGTGGAGCGTTTGACCATGGTTTAGACTCCTTTTCCTTTTCGGGGCTCCACCCTGAATGTCACACCAGGGCCAACCAGCACTGGAACGTTCCCTGGCTCTCAGACTCTTCCCATGCAGCTGTTGTTAAGCCTCTCATGTATTATATTAATTTCAGCCAGATGTTCATGGCCATAATGTTTGTACCATGCATGTGACTTGAAGTGCTGGTAAGGGACCAACTTGCTTCCGTCCCCAGGCACCTGCTCTGGGTCAGATTGCCTAAGCCCGATGTCCCTGTTAACTTCCCAGCTCTCGGAGATGCTTCTGCAGCCCCGCATAGCCCTGGGGACTCTGGCCAAGCTGTTGCCTGCCAGCAGCTTGTGAGCAGGTGAGCTGTCACCTGTCATCTGCACTAGGCATAGACACAGCTCCAGTCCAACCCAGTATGGTTATGGTGTGAACTGCCAGAGAAGACACACATTAAAGGCACGTGGGGAGTTTCAGTGATGGCTGTCCTCAGACCCTGGTGGTTTCCGGTCTCATTCTCGGAGCAGTTCCTCCATCGGTGGAGGGCTCAGGCAGCTGGAGCCCATGTGGTGCTGAGACTGGCAGGGTTTGAGCCTGTCCTGGGCTACAGGTTCCCAACCCGTGCGCAGGTGCCCTGCAGCCCTCAACCCCAGGACTTCAGTCTAAGGCTCCATTTTAGCCTATATTAGATGTCTTTCGTTCTTCCTGTAGGAATAACGTCGAGGGGATCATGTCAATATATGTATCAGTGCACACAGTGTTTGCAAACCTTTGCCACAAAACAGCCTAATTAGGTAAGAACAGTGTTACGCTGTTTCTGAGGTATAGACCAGTATCTTACTGGGATGCAGGAGGACAGGTGTTGTACCTGTATTTCTTCTTGGGCTGCTGGAGGTTCCAACTGAGTGTTGTGCCCAGGTTCTGGCTCTGTGTTTAAGAAAGGTGGAGACAAACTGCAGAGAATTGAGGGAATGCTTTAAAAACACAAATAGCTTTAAAAATATGATCCCTGGTGGGACAGGAAAGGGATGTTGTCATCAAAGGGAAACTCTCCATGCTTCTCAGTAGATTTAATCAGAATTTGGATGAGGTCACAGGAGGAGGAAGAACTGGAGCAGGAAGGAGGTCACAGGCTGGAGAGGGCTTGAGGAGGTCATAGTGCTGGAGGGGGCTTGGGGAGGTCGAAGGGACGGGTCAGACAGACCCTGTCGGGGGGATCCAGCATGTTTGGTCCTGCCTCAGCGGGCAGCACAAGGTGCATCATCTCTCCAGTAGACAGTCTGTGATTCAGCGACACCTCACAGCCAGAACCTGCCAGAATATTTTAAAAAGCCGAGACTCATGTGGAAGGGGAACCATCTGGTGCTGTTGGAGTATGTGCTAAACCCAGGGTTTGGAAGGAGATGGATATAGACGGTCCTGTCTCCCTACAGGAAGAACTTTCCATCCCTGGCAGCATGGAGCTGTGCCAGGCTTGGTGGAAAGGAGCTTGTGAGGGTCCTGACCTGGTTCCCTGCCCAGAGCCAGGTACCTGTGCCTGAGGTACCCCTGACAGGTCGGCTCGGACAGCCTGGTCCCCGCAGCCAGCCTGTCTGGTGTTCAGCACTTTGGAATACATTCCCTTGTAATTGCTTCCTGCAGAATTCCTCGTTCTCGCTGCAGTGCGGCTGCTCCGGGAGACGGGATGGCAGATGCTGTGCATGCAGGTCGGATCCAGTCTGGCAGTTCGTGTGTTCCTGTGACCTTGGCACAGATGGCAGAGCTGCAGCTCTGGCGGCTTGTCAGGCGCCTTCTGCTCAGTCCCGGGCACAGGTGCCCGTTGGCTTGGGAGGGAGGGGAGTGGGACGTGTCCATTGTCTGCCCACGGGGCATGGCCACGGCGTGGAGAGTGGCGGCTCTGAGCTGCTGCTCGGGGCGTTCGGCAGCGGGTACCGGGGAGGGGAAGTGCCGGGGTAGGGCTGGTGCTGACAGGTGCGAACACCCGAGTGAAGAGCAGGACGTGAAGCCTCAGGAGAGGCTCTGGCTGGGACCTCTGCTCCTGCATGCCGTGATGGGGGTCTGTGGTACTGACAGTGGATGGTGGGATCTGTGGGCTAGGAGAGAAGGGAGAAGGGAGAGGAAGGGGCTTGGCCGAGGCGCTGGCTGTGTAGGGAGGGGAAGAGCTCTAGGTGGGGTTTGGCTGTGTCCGAGGCCTGGGCGCATCCAGAAAACTGGAGAGGTAGGATGAGGCCTGCTGAGGAGGAGGATGAGGAGTTAAAGAGAAGGCAAAGTCCAAGAAGGTGATGGGATTTTGAAAGAGTCAAGGTAGCGGAGTCAAAGACTCCTGTGTAAGGAGGGGGAAAGGGAAGTGCTGTTGTTTAGGTGTTCCCTGGAGAGGCCTGGAGAAGCAGGAGAAGACCTGGGCTGGCTCAGCAGACAGGGCTTTCAGAAAGGTAAAAATAGTTTAAGGGGGAGTCAGGCATCTTTTTTTTTCCTCCCCAGAGGGAGCACAGATCATACTCGCAATGTGAAGGAGGAAAGCCAGGGAGAGGGAAAAGGTGTGGAGGAAAAAGGAGAAGGAAGAGGAGAAGGAGGAGGAGGAGGGCCCTGGGGTGATGCTGGAGACAGGGACTGCAGGCAGCAATGGGGGGTGCTGGGGAAGAGGTGGAGGAGGTGCCACAGTCAGGACTCCAGTGGCCAGGAAGGAGGGTCAGAGGTTAGTGATGGTGGGTTTGGTCAAAGGAAATGACTGCCCTGGAACGAGACAGGAGTGAAGCTCGGGCTGAGGTGGTCACGCTTAACCTGGTGCCCTGTGCTTCGGGCTCGGGAGGGCTCTGGAAGTCGGTGCTCCTGGGGTTCTGTGTTCCAGGGTGTGGGTGCTCCGAGCTGCCCGGGCCCCTGGAACTGACGGCGGCCAGGTGTCTGTGAGCACAGGGCGGCTGTTGGGCATCACGCAGCTCCTGGGGGGTTCGCTGCCCCATCACAGGTTTGGGAAAGGTGAGAAGGCAGAAGGTAGCAACTGGATCTGGGTGCAGGGCCGGTGCGGCCGGGGCCGGGGGTCTGGGCGCCCAGAGCGGGGTGTCCTGGCAGGCGAGGGGAAGCTCCGGGCCGGGCTGAGGGACGTGCGGCGGGACTGCGGCCGGGGAGGGCAGCCGGGGGCGCGGGGATGCCGCAAGGGGCGGGTCGAGCCGGGGCCGCCGAAGGGGTGCGTGTGCATGTTTGCCGGTAGCGGGATCACGGTGCCGCTCCCCGAGCCGGCCCCGCCGGGATCCCGGGGCCGCTGCCGGTGTCGCGGGCAGCAGCGGCGAGCGGGGGCGCAGCGCCCCCTGGCGGACACGGCCGGCCCCGCGCCGCACCGAGGTCCCCATTGCCGGCCC